>PVKB01001275.1:0-449790 GCA_004027205.1 Ctenodactylus gundi | reverse complement strand
AGAGAGAGAGAGAGAGAGAGAGAGAGAGAGAAACTAATTTTTTGGAGGCAAGGTCTCACTCTGTAGTCCAGACTAGTTCTCAACTCACCATGTAACTCAGGCTGCTTCAAACACACAGCAATTCTCCTGTTCCAGCCTTCCAAGTGCTGGGGTTACAGGCAAGTATCAAAATGCCTGGCTTATGTGGTGCTGGGGAATCGAACCCAGGGCCTTGTACTTGCTACACAAACAGGTTAACCTCTGAGCTACACACCCAGCCCTTCAGACTAATTTGGAAATAAAAAGGGAGCATTTCTCTTCAAACTCCTCAAAGAAACCACCATTCTATGACGCTTTTGTTCAAAAACATTTTTTTAACTCTTGGGAATTATCTTTACAAATTAGCCTATGAACAATTTAAAAAACATATTAAAACCATATTTTTGCAATACTGACTGTGGAAGAAAAATACGTAAAATTAGAGGAAGAATCTGATTTAGGAGCTACGCTATGTGTGAGAAAAGAAGTCCACTAAAAGAGACAAAAATAAGAGCAAGATAAAACAGTCACAGACATAAAATCACAACCCTTGGAGAGCCCGCCAGCCGGCCAGGCGCTGCCCTTCCTGGCCCGGCGACCCGGGCTGTGTCCAATGACAATAGACACAGTTCTAGTACACCGCTCTTGGGCTTATTTAGCCAGAGTAAGTGTGTGCTTTTTGCAATTAATTTACTAATGCAGTTGTCATAAGAGATTCCACAAAGAGGACATCAATATTATGGAGATAGTCATGACAATTAAGATGCTGACAGGAGAAAATAATGAAGAAAGACAGAAAAAGGAAGAGAAAGTTTGACTGCAACAGACTTCACCAGCAAACCTACTCCACTGATTTTGGTTTCAATGCACGCAAGTAGGTCTAACAGTCCAGTTATATATTTTTTTCTTTAGTATACAAATTATTCTCCAGTATCTCTTAGATTTACACACAATACTTTATAAAATTCAATGTTAAGAGATTATATACAGATTATTTAGATGTTCCTTTAAACATTGTCTTGTCAAAAACAGGTAATCATCTTAGATGCCGGCCATATATTGCCCTAGTTTTATGCAAAGGACACACAGCTTTCTGTCAACTTTAGTTCACTGAATGGTTTTTAATTTCATTTTAAATTTTTCCATCTTTTTATAAACTTCAAAAATTAAGTTCAGAAAATTTGTTATAATGATTTGTTATTAATAACCTTGTCACTCAACTCAGATGCCAGTGAGTAAAAATTTACGTACTTTCATCTAATTCGCTTACAATCAGGCTGGATTTATGATGCTCTTCATCATCAACTGCTAGTGACTGTGACACTCACATTGTTTGGGCTTTACGTTCTCAGGAATCATTCATTTTTTATCGATAAAAATAAATCTCAAAGTAATACGAAAAAAAATGTTCGTACTTTTAGAATGCAACTTCCGCATGGCTTTGGAACCAGACAGCTTAGATTCAACCTGATTCTTCTACTCAGTTTAGCGTCAAACTGAGGTTTTGTTCTATGTCATTTGATGTTCTCTTTGTTTATAAGTTTTTAAATATGTACATGATAAAGTCCACACTGACTTTTCTTTAGCAGCAGCAGAGTCCAATAAGTTAATAACTCAACTATCTGCATACAGCTGTATTTGGGTTTTATTTGAGGTTTAATAATTCCCCATCATCATTACCTTTAAAAATCATATGAGAACCAACCACCTGTTGACAGTTGCCGAAAACAAAATAAACAAATATATAAAATAAAACGATGATTTTTTTTCAGACACTTAAAGTTTTCCATGAAACCAGAAAATATGAATGAAATTCGAGAATTCTGACCTGCAGTAACAGTTGTTTTCCCTTAGCCATACACACATGCCTTGGGTTTATATAACAAACACATGGCAAGAGGAAAAATTTCTAAGTGCAGACAGGACACACGATGTGCATTCCTTTTGTAAACACGCTGCCTGGAAATCAAACTCCCTGGCTAAAAATGACATCTTAATAGAATTTTACTTTTTTTCACAGGTCCCTGTGACAGACTATACTCTGAAGTCATTTAAATAATTTTATACTATCCTCCAAACCTGAGTAGAACCTTAAGACATAATTAAATTGTGAAATATTAATTAATCAATTTATTGTACCTCTCTAAGAAACATAAGATGACTTGGGAAAAGATCCACATTTCTATGACTACTTAGCAGATGAACCAGGACTCAAATTAGTTAACAGATTTAAATTTAAAAAGTCCCTAGATTTTTGAACAAACAAACAAAAAATCCTCTAGCTTAGAAATCAAAATACCATTTCAAAAGTTTTGGATATAAGAAACTGAAGTTCAACAAAATTAAATGATTTAGCCAGTGACAATAACTCCAGAATACACACACACTCACAAATATCCTAATCTTTCTAGAAATCAGAAGAAATATTCTTTCAATAATTATAACACAGGGCTGGAGGAACAGCTCAATGGTTAAAGTGCCTGCCCAAGCACGAAGTACTCGAGTCTGAGTTTGGTTCCCCAGGACCACCACGTAAGCTGGATGTGGTGGTGCTTGCTTATAATCCCAGCACGTGAATTGTCCTGAGTCCAAGGCCAGCCTGGGCTCCATAGTGAGTTCAGAGCAAGCCTGGGCTAGAGAGCGAGACTCACTCTCACTCTCAAAAAAAAAGAAAAAAAACATAACTTCAGAATAAATAAGCAATCCATATACACCATCAAACCACAGTAGCAAGTACAACTACTAAATGTGGCACACAGTCAGCACAGTGCATCTTTACAGTCCAGCCAGGAGCGAGCTTTACACTGAGGAGTCTGCACCACACACGCTAAGACACTGGCCCGAGGGCACTGCCAGTAATCAAGCCTGCCTCAGCGTGTGCTACCCACTGCACCAAACCAGCTCTTAGAGGATGGAATCACACTTATCACACTTCTTCCCCCGATTTCTTCTATTAAATCTCAATGAGCCTTAAATTATAAAATGCAGATTCTCGTTCCAAAGTGGCTGCCCAAGTATCCAATCAGGTGACATCAATCATAGGAGATGAACGAGGCTCCTACCTTCCTCAGTTCTCCAGACACCACTCCTTCTGCTTTCAGGATTTAAAAAATACACAAATGCGGTGAGTTCTTGTATTCTGCTACCCTCTTCCTTCCTCTTCTTTTCTCTCATTTTCATTAGCCAAGGGCTGTGATTAGGAATAGAGAGGAAGCACCGGCCTCTCAGTGAGGACTGAATACATACTGTGAAGGAAACAGTTCGTTTCTTTTCCTTCCTCCAACAGAAAGATTAAAGTTGAGAATGAGTTGGAAATGGGCCACAATTCTATGAAGCACGTAAAATGCACAGTACCACAGCTTTATGAGAGCTGAGAAGTAAATACCAGACATAAACATGATTCATTAGGGACGAATGGTACCTCCACAGCTAAACTCCTGGGCTCCAGCTTTCTCCTAAAATGGGATAGCAATATTAGTGGAGTGGTGGGGAGGAGGACTCGGGGTCAGTGGTCAGAGAAGAGGGAGGCAAAGCAAACTGAAATAAGATTCTAAGCACTGTCAAAAGCTGCAGTCTGCATCACTGTGTACCATACGTAACATCAGAGAGAGAAAGGATATGGAGAAAGAAGAGAGATCAAATGGACAAAATTCCTGCCCTTCCAAAGCACAGAAACTAATAGCCTTACCTCAGACCAATACCCATGCATCAGCATTCCTTACACAACTAATTCTCAGAGAAGTTTTCAAGTGATAGGTAAATTCAGCTCCCATGAAAGGTAATTGGTAAGTTACTGTCTTATATTCTTTTTATTTATAAATTATAACCAAGAATACAAATTTTAAAAGATTAAACATTCGTACTGATACTTCAAACTTCGTAACTTTTTAATTCAAATGAGTAATAGAGGGTTCATGTTGGTCTTGTTTGAAACCCACCCGCCTACCTCCACCCCAAGAGTACTATCAGGTAACTTTTGGATGGTCTCTTAAGTTTTTGACATGTAAAGAACTGACAGCAATTCCTTTGAAAGGTCTGAGTCATAGCCACAAGCTATTTCATTGTTTGGCTCCAGCACAGGCAGGTCACCTCCTTTCATTTATATATGATATACACATAGAGAGAAAAAGGAAGATTTGATTTGAAATTCAGTTATTAGTGCCTTTATGAGCAGCATGTGAATTTCTTAAAACATTGTAAAATTGCTCAATTGATCTTCCAGGATGAGAAAGCTGTTTCCCTGATGGGAGTCAGGATAATTGTAGACCTGAGAGCCTGTTTCTGGGACTTTCGAAAAACCTAATGTAACTTCTCCTTAAGTGCTTTATGTAAACTCAGAGGAAAATGCACGTAGGTGGAGTTATCTAGCCCACAGAATATTTAGCAATGCTTGAGACACTCTGGTTGCCACAACTGGAGATGCCAATCACGGGGGGTGGGAGAACAAGAGTCCTATTAACATCGCTGGGTGGAGGCGAGGGATGCTGCTAAACCCCCCACGAGGACAAGACCAGCCTCCACAGTAAGAATCATCTGGCTCAAAATGGAAACAATCTCAAGGTTGACAACCTTAGCCTACATTCATAATTAATTTTCAAAACTGTAATTCCCACACAGTCAATGAATTACATCGAAATAGATCTCATTACCACTAGAGCTATTTTGAGCCACACATGCCTACCACCAATCATGGCATTGTTTACAGAGGAAAAATTATGGCAAGTCTGATGATCATTTACCCTTCTCATTTACTTGGTTGTGTTCAATCAGTCTTTATGCTCATGACCCTCAGACCTGCCCCTTGGAGTGAAACCTCTGCACACACTGGACAGCACATGCTCTCCCTGTATCCCAGTTAGCAGCAACCTCCCACCCTTGCCCGCATTCCCTGCCCCCCGCCCCCGGCTCTCTGCCACCAGTCTGCATCTCTTGTAGTCCCAGCCAGGATAAATGGCATCCCTTCACTCCACACAGTAGCCGGGGGCCTGGGCAT
Organism: Ctenodactylus gundi; assembly: GCA_004027205.1. Classification (NCBI taxonomy): domain Eukaryota; kingdom Metazoa; phylum Chordata; class Mammalia; order Rodentia; family Ctenodactylidae; genus Ctenodactylus; species Ctenodactylus gundi. Next base: position 444,779 of record PVKB01001275.1, on the reverse strand, counting down.
CCTTCTCTCAGCCTCCTCCCCAGAAACACCCCTGTATTTTGCTCATAATTGGCAATGCACATGCAGAACACTGAGCAAATTAGCCTATTTTACAAGCCAAATTATAAGTAGTAAGAACAAATGCTAAGACCTGCCACCAAGAAAAAGATAGGAGGAAATGAAACAAATGTATATAGCATAGAATCTAGTTCGGGGGGGGGGGGGGGGGGGGGGGGAGCAGCATTTTGGGAATTATAGCCCATGTTCCAGAAAATAGAAAAGACCCCAAACAAATCAAACAGCTCCAAGATGTAGCTTAAATTGTTGAAAAAGGCACTATGACAACATGTCATTAGACAGCTGGAATGCTGATTCTGAGAAACAAATTACTTCATTTAAAAACTGAGCTTTATCGATACGAGTTCGGAAAGCACTGAAAACACGTGAGGGGAATCAAAGTGCAAAATGGGCATTAGTAAAAAATTGTTAGCATGTGTGCAGAGTCGAAGTTTGTAGCACTTGCAGGTATCACGTTATGCTCTGCAAAGCTCAGGCAAGTGGATCTTACAATTAGTGGCAACGATACCTGTCACACCCACAGACAAGACACCGAAGGGCTTTTTCACAGCAATTCAGCAATAGCAATGGATCATTCTGAATGTCAAGTAGCTGAAAGCATCAAGCTCACTCTCCCACAGATGACGTTAAAGTGGTCCTCACCACCCCACAGACTCCCACTAATGCAGCGTCAGCAGCAATTCACAACAGTGATCACCCAAAATGGAGCTACTGCGGGGCCTGAACGGGCGTCATCTGAAGAGCCATTTCTATTCAGTTTATGTCGCTGATAACAGAATTTGGCTGACTGCTGACATCCTTCCATAGACAATAGACCTCATTGCCATAAGTGAGTCATTTTGCCTGTTTCAGCAACACGATTCCATAAAGTTTATGTCAACTGTAAAGATATCTAAGTGATTCAGAGAAATCTGAATTTAAACTCTAAACAACGGCCTCTCTGTACATCTCTCATGAACACACCTGTAACAACCTCTTTGAAAAACTGACAATTCTACATACCATATAAATATGTGTGGCTATGAGCCTGACTCATTAACATGAAAGTACTCCTCTCACATAAGCTCACAAAAAGTCTAGATATGAGTTTGAACAAGCTAGTATGTTGTAAGTATTACCCGATTTGCTTTTCATTCTTACTTAATTTTGTTGTTCTTCCCAGTAAAGCTGCAAAAGCCTCTGTTTAGGGTAGGGCAGGAGGATACAGCCTGAGAACACAGAAGTTATTGTTCAGTTCCAGTGTCCCAAGTAGAATTGTAAAAATAACATCAGCAGAAGCAATTGTCTTACTATCCATATTCCCTATTGCAAAAGCTTGCAAGAGCAATGGTTTGTTTTGATGAGGCAAAAGCATTTGGCTTAGGACATATAAAATCGAGAATTTATATGATGGTTACTCACAGAATATGGCAACAGCACAATCCACCAGAGAAGTTTCCCTGGCTCAAGGAAAGGACATAATTCCATTAGACTCAACTAGACACTGTAATGATAATTTGAATGAAAAAGAACATCAGAATTAAAAACGGCCACAGTGACATTTTTTACCAAGAGTCTAAACGTGACCAGACACCAGTTAGGCCCAGCGAAGAAGACAATTCGAAAAGCTACAAATGAACACATCCTACTCTGGTTTGGCAACTTTTTTGTTTCTGGCCATTCAGAGAATTTTTTTCCCTTTCCCTATAGAAGACCTGTCTTGAATTTTATTCTATAAAACTACCCCTGAAGTTATTTATTTGATTTGTGTGTACACAACACAATCTTTGGAAAAATATTTTTTTGGAATCAGCAGAAAATAATGAAATTGCTGGCTGCTTCTCCATTAAGAAAACAGAATCGGCTTTCGATTTCCAGTCTTTAACCTACTAGCTTTCTATATCAAAGCGGAAAACATTGCCTAGGGCACCTGACACATATATCAGAATAGTAGAAGGAAGAATCAAACTCTGGCTTTCAAGCCTCAAAGTAGGTACTCAATAATTAGTTCGTTGAACTGAAATGAATCCAAGCTGTAAAACATTATTCAAAAACCCAAAATTCCTTTCTTCCAAATACTGTTTTTGGTCAACACATTTTAAACCAATATTCCATGAGAAGCCAATTAAAGAAACACTGTATCTTTTGTTTAAATAGTCCATCTTTTGTGTTACAGATATCTTTCTTCTGCTGCCATACTCCTTCACTTTGTCCAAAATATCATTATTTTCTTGAGCCAAAAGTCATTACAGTATAATGACTTTTGTCAGCGTCCATAAGGCTGGCATTTTAATAGAGAAGAAACTAATTCTTTCCATGAGCTGCTAAAAGACATTATCTGTTGCTATTATAATAGACACACACATTCATAAAGTGCAAACCACACAACAAAACGCCTGTTACCCATTTGTACCTCAGAACAAAGACAATTCTGTTCTCCATTTAAATAACAACAAAACAACCAAATTTAAAAAAAAAAAACTTACGCCAATTCTTTAAACAGTGATTTTAACTGAGCTATTTTTTTTCACATAATTATGTTGGAACCCTTCAAGATTTGATTTATGAACGACCTTTTTTAGACTCTCCACGGGATATTATCTCAAAAGGAAATTTAATTTTCTAATGTATGTTTTTGAAACCATTCATTGCCTCATTATTATTTCTACTACAACAGACACTTCTAGTCATGCTATTTTATGAGTTCAGACAAACACCTACACACACACACACACGTAATCTTGCCTTCATGTTTTCCTCTTTTTCTTTCCCAGCCTTCCACTCAGTCATCTAACATCTCCATCTATCCCACATATTAATACTAAGCTCATGTTTCTGAAATCACAATTTTCTAACCAAAAGAGTGGCTTTTACTGTCAAATGTATATAGACTCAAGTTTATAGACCAACTATCAGGAAATAGGATATTTTCTTAGATATTTCACCTATAATTAGAGTTTATGGCTTTTACTGTTAAAATTTACTGAGGAAAAAAAGCTATTCATCCACATTTATGTAAATTATTGCTTGAAACAGCCAAACATAAACATGGCCTTCATAATTCTAATTCCCTATACTTATATCAAAATACACTTAATGATTTCCTAAAAATATACTTGAGCATTTTTCTCAGTAATGCTAACCTGCTGTCATAATACTTCGGTTCACCTAGTCTTATCCAGACACCAGTTTATAATGTTCTTTCTTCCTACGCTGACTCTTCCTATGTCAGATTTACACTGATTGAGCATAAAGGAGCAAAGTTCAACAGGAACCATGGGGCTCCCACTTGCTCTTTCCCCCTGACCGGAATACTCACTTCCCTGGGCTAGTACCTACAGACGCTGCAGTCTTCCCAGGTCCAGAAGAATAAAGCATTGTAAGCTTTGCCTGGGAATGAGCTGGCTCAGTATTATCCTCCTAATGAGCTTATACTTACACAAGGAGTCCCAAAAGTGACTGCACACTTAAATATATAGGTACATAATATATAATATAGGTTTGTTAATTTTTTCTGTGCATGGTGACTCACTGGAAACTCTCCAGTTAAGCCTCCTTGCTGTCATATTCCCATTTGCTCTTTCTATTTGTACCAATTATCCAGAAATCAGATTGTGACCCCACTGAGCAATGGGTCTGCGGCTGGGGTGTGGCTCTAGAGTCCTGATCCTCCACACCTGACTCCTCCCCTTAATCCCTAATCAGTACAGTCCTTCACATGACACGGGGATGCCAACTTTCACCTCTTGATAAACCATCCTCTACTATGATTCCAATCTGCTTTTCCTCTAATTTAAGTCTTTGGAAACCTACCCTAATGTTACACATCAACCATTCCACCTGTCCAGTGAATGACCTCTGGACATCACACTTTCAAGTTTACCATTAGATGTTATGCAGTAACCCCCTGCCCAGTTCTCCATCAGTCTCTTGCTCCTCTCCTACCAAGACTGCTTATAAAAAAAACAAATCGTTCTTTGTAGTCCTGGTTACCAGCAGTAGTGTGACCAAATAATGTACTGTCTGAACTGAGACATTTTGGTGAAGATGGTATGATTAATTATTTTGAGATATAAATTATGATTGGCAATCTATCTGGATGTGCTGTCATCCTAGTAAGGATTATACCAATGTTAAGCACCTAACCACAAACGAAACAAAACAGCCCCAGCCAATCTGTGGCATCACCAACTTCTGGAGTGTGAAAGTGATTTAAAAACCTACTATGAGGTTTGAGTGTGTAGTCAGTGGTAGAGTGCGAGAGGCCTTGGGCTCAATACCCAGCACAACAAAAAAATTACAGATGACTTAGCCAACTATCTTTACAGTTTGAAATTCATACATGAAGATTCCCAAGCAGCAGCAGGTGCAACAAGTCAAAAAGCTGAATTAAAGCTGAAAATGATCTTTTAGCTAGTCAATGGAACAGACTGAATCAAATGAACATCAGCAACCATCAAAACTGATCTGGTAAAGGGCCCTGAGATCTGTCTTCACTGCCAGTTCCAGTTGCAGAACTTCTCCAGTCTTACCATTTTATGTAAAAACATTGTCCAGATTTTTCCTGAGCCAGTTCATATGGAGTACAGTTCTTAAAACTAAAGTCACAAACCTGTAGCCAAATGAATTTTCAACCACCCCTCTTCAGTACTACCTCTTACACACTCAATCTTCTGGAACAAGATTTCCATCCACTTATTATCGTGTTCCTGTCATTCTTTTTCTCAGGCTATTCAGTCACCAAGCTCTCGGGTGTGCAACCAACAACTATGAAACCAGGCTTTTGTTTACACTCTGACTGAGGATACTTGGTTCAGTTCCTCACTCTGGATACTTCAGGGTAGGGGCCTCCACTTGGACCAAACTGCCCTTTTCCATTACTAATCCTGTCAACTTACAGATAGCTCAAGATTCAAGGATAAGCAATTTTGCAATGTGCTTCTGGACCAGCATTGGAAAAAGAAAGTGCAACTGGGATATACATACATATATGTACCTATGTGTATGTATATATTCATCAAAACAATAAAATCTCTAGAGCATATGTAAATAACTCTAGGCTGTGGGCATAGCTCACTGATTAAAGCACTTGCCTAGGAAGACCAAGGTCCTCGGTTTGATCCTGCAGCACCACAGACAGCTGGGTATAGTGGTACATTACTGTGATATTAACACCTGCGGATGGAGAATGGGGGGGCGGGTGAGGCAGGAGGACTGTAGTGAGTTCAAGGACAGCCTAAGTCCAGGACCGACCAGGACTACAGAACAAAACCCTGTCTCAAAAAAAAAAAAAAAAAAAAAAAAGTTTTTGAGGAAATAGAAAAAAAAAAAGAAGGTTACTGAAGGACACAAGACAGTATGTTTAAATGGAGATTATATTCATGAAAACGATAAATCAGTTCTACCAAGATGTAATATTCTCCAAATTACCTATAAAATATATGCAATTCTCTTCAAAATTCTAATAGATATATTCTTCAAATTCCAAAGAACATAAAAGAACTAGAAGTGACTAAAACAAAATTTAAAGATAAAACTCAGACTATCTCTATAATCTTATGACAAGAATGGATTTCAGGCAGACAGAGCATAGATCATGAAAGAAAAGCAGAATAAATTTGATCATGACATGATTTTAAACTTCTGCTCATTATAAGAGTGAAAACACAAGTCACAGACTAAGAAAGATTGCTTGCAGTATATGTAAATCATAAGAGTTTCTTTTCCAGATATATACAAAAGCATACAAATCAAGAAGAAATTTTTTTATTTTTTTCCTAACAGAACAAGAGTAGGTAATCACCAGAAGAGGAACCAGAAGGGCTAATACACTATGAAAAGATCCTCATCCTCATCTACAGTTACAGAAAGAGAGGTTCAGATTCAGTAGGACACTATTTCACACCGTGAGACTGAGCACCACAGGCCATCTCATATACCGCCAGCTAATCGCATAAATGGCACAAGCACTTAGCAAGAAGATTTAACGGTATCTCCCAAAGTTGAAAATACAGATAATGTAGGAGCAAGAAGTTCATTCCTGGATATTACCAGAAAGGAAGATTGTATGTTTGTGTAAGAACACATGCACAGAAATATTTTCTGAAGCACTGTCTTGTATACATAAAGCTGAATATAGATATCTATTAATGACATAAAAGATGGAAAAAATTTAGACATTCACAAAATAAAATATGTTATGGCTGAGATCTAGAATGTCCCTCAAAAGTCTTCTGTGTTAGGCAGTGAAGCTTTTGGAAGCTGGTCAGCGAGGTCACTATACTCATCAATGAATCTATCATTGGTGAGTTCAGTAGATTATGCGCTGTAAGGGGGTAGAGTCTGCACAGAGAAATGGACCCCCCAGGGATGCTACCTAAAAAGGTATATTCTTGTCCCTGGCTCCTCTCTCCTGGTTCTTGGCTTCCTGGCTGCCATGCGGTGAGCACCTGGCCTCCACCATGCCCTTCCACAATGGTGTTCCAGCCTTGGATCCAGGTAACCACGAACTGAATCCCCTTAAAATCTGAGTCAAATTAAACCTCTCCTCCTTTAAGTTGGAGGTGTCATTTGTGACCCAACATTGGGAATGCTGTTGTAACAAAGAAAAATACATAAGCAAATTAATCTTAATTATGTCTTTACTGCCCATTCTGATCATGCTCTGACTTATCTGACTTATTTAATACAGCAAAAACAACATTCTCTTGACCCTACTTCTACCACTCCTTACCATTCCCCTTTAATTCCCTTTGCCACAAAAATCTTTGAAAAGTTTCTGTATTTTCAATTACTCTTCTTTTATTTCCTGTCAAACATATCTCACGTTTTGACTTCCAACAATTAACTGAGGTTTTTCTCGTAAAGTTTGCCAGTGACCTTGGTGTTGACAAACCAGCTGCTCGGATCTCAGTGCTCCCTGTGGAGCTCCTGTCAGCATCACGCCGCCCAGCTAACCGCATCCTCCAATCTGGTCCTCTCTGCATGTGATTTTATACTGACGTGTGCGCCCTACCTCACTGGTCACTTCTCAGTCTCCTCTGTTGAATCATGAAGTTGGAGTGTTTTCAGGTTACCTCTCTGTTCCTGTACACCATCAGGACTCACTTCTCTGGGGATCTTATCCAGTCTCGTGGATTATATCATTCACATGTTGAGAACCCTCCAATGGATATTGCCAGCTCACACCTGTTTCCCAAACTTCACACTCATATTATGAAACATATACAACATAACACAACTAAAAGCCAATTCTTAACCTTCCTTGCATGAAATATATCCTTGAAGTCTCATTTTCAATGGGCAGCAACTTGACCTTTCCAATAGTGCTGGTTAAAGTTTTAGTCAGTCATCCTTGATTTCTCTTTCCTAGTCTCTAGACCTAATCTGTCAATAAATTTCAGTGTCTGCCTTTATAAAAAATTGAGAACCTCACCATTTCTCTCACCATTTCATTGTTACCCACCTTAACTGTTTCAAGCCACCATTACCTCTTTTTCAAAATGACCACAACCACCCACCTCCCACCAGGCCCTGTGACTCCCTCAACATATCCCACCACAGCAACTAAGCAAAGTCTTACTACATGTTGCGTCACTTCTCTCCCACAACAGCCCAGAGAAGCCAAGGAATTACATCAGGCTCCCTGGTCTCTCTCAGCTCTCCTTTGACATGCTCATAGTCACTGACCATGACCCAGCCAAACAAGCCTCCTTGATGTTTCCTCAGTACACAAGGCACACTTGAATGTTATGGCCCTTATAAAGACTGTCCGCTTAGCCTGGAACAGTCTTCCCTCCAGAATACCACACAATTAAACCCCTCATCTGCTTCAGAATCCACTACAGAACGAGAATATTCTTACCAGTCTATTAAGCTGCAACCCTTGGCTCTCTGAACATCTAATTCTTTCTAATACATTTATCTCGATTCACTTTCTTTTTCCCATAGTGTCCCCTTTAAACAAACAACAAAAACAACAACAAAAAACATTTGAATGCCTATTACTATTGTCTGCCTATTCTAGCTACAATAACAATGCGATGTTTTATTCCCTAAGAACTTCCAACAATGTCCAGCAAACTTTCAAGTGCAAATAATGTTTCATTTCTTTAAAAAGAACAGAAGCAAACAAGTCAATGTATTATCATTTATCAGTGGTGGGTATTGGAGATACGGTTATTCAGAGTGCAACTTATGCATCTTGAATGCTTAAAGTTCTGCATATTTTTAAGAGAAAAAGAAAAATAAGTACTAAGGAAAACGTGGATTTTTAAATATAATTTTCCCATTGTTCACATTTACTTTTTCCAAACTATGTAAGTGCCTGTGTAGGCATAGATGAGTATTTATTTTTAAATTGAGATAAATAAAAATTAAAATTCAATTTCCCAGTTGCACCAGCCACGTTTGAAGTCCTTAGTGCTCACTTGCAGCTAAGGGTACAGAGTGCACGGTGCAGACAGTATTCCATGACTGAAGGAAGTTCTTCTGGACAGAACTGTTCCAATTTCTTCATCACCTGATGTGTATTTCCAATAGCATGAAAGAGAATGAGGTCTAACAAGCTGAGACTAAACAGCAACACTCCATTTCACTGGACATCTGACAAGTGATGTCAATAAAAGGCAGAGATTAAGAATTTCCAATAGACACAGTCTTTATAGAAATTCTAAATAATCCTCACAGCCATGGGAGGTCTAATTAAGAGGAATGGGATTCAGAAGAGGAACTTTATTCTGAACAAGAGCAAAGAACTGCTCTGATCCACAGAGAAGAACATTCAGAAGCAAAATAGAACAATAATGTGCCTTTCCCAACAAACAAAAGAATGTGAGTATTTTGATAAAGGTGACTAATTTTGCTTCCCAAATGTGAATGATGTTGAGGAGATCTTATTTTTACAGACTGTCATTTTGTAAAAGTTAATCCAACATGATTTGAAAAAGGCCACTACCCTGGAGATAAACAGGTTGCTAAAGATTATAAGCCATTTTTAAGAAAAAGATAAAGTTAAAAATGTAGGTCTTTTAAAACAAACTGGAATGGAATTTTGGTTTTTTCCTAAAACTCAGAGAACTGAGGCTTGCTATGCAAACAACTTAAGAGTAAAGCTGGTGCTCAGATGAAAACAATGATCAACTTTAATAAAGCCCTATGTATTAGGAATTACAAAAATATATGCTTTGGGCTATTATTTTTATTATGTGATAGTAAGGGAGACCAGGTGTCTCAGTTATTTATTCATTGGTGTGACAGAATACCTGACACCCGCAATTTCAATGGGGAAAGATTTATTTTAACTCACAGTTTCATAAGATTTCACACCACCCATTATTAGGCAGGCAGCAACAGGGGAAGCACACGGCAGAGGCTGGAAAGGCGCTCACTCCACTGTAAACAGAAGCCAAGCAAAGCAGGAGCCAAGTGAGTCTGGAGACTCAGGCAAGGCCAGGGCTTTCCCAGGAAGAAGATGTAGAACTGTTTCTTCATCCTTCCTTTAATTATTTCAAGCTGCCAATTGGGTTCTTCCCCTTGGGGTGGGTGCTGCTCTCTCACTTCCTGGACCCTAAATCAACAACATACACCTGAAAACTCTGCCCTGGGCAACCCCCAATCTCAATAAGTTGACACAATCATGCCAACTCAAACCCCAAGCATCTGGCCCTCTAGCCAGGCCCTATCTACCAATAACACACAATTCCAAATACATGAGGCTTCTGGGGGACATTCAAGATCCAAACCATAGTGCCCAGTGTTTAGGAGAAGGGAGGGAAAAACTTTAAACACAAAAGATAGTAGAAAAGCATCACATGAAAATACAGAATATTAAGTGATACCCACGGTACTGCGTATTACTATGAAAATTACAATTTACTGGTTAAGAACAAAGGCAATTATTTAAGAGATTTCTGTTGTTTTCTTTAATATGACTGCCATAAGAACTACATATATATACATATGTGTATTCATATTCCACAATAAAATATCTACATTTGTGAAATATGTTATGTTTTGTATAATCTACACATTTATAATTAAATCATAGTAAAATTTAATGTATACAGTATAGATTTATATATAGTATGTATCTATAGTATTTATAAATACACATACTGCCCAACACCTGGATCTAGAGCATTCCTCAAAGGCCATGCGTGGAGGGCATGGTCCCCAGCCTGAGCTGCTCTTGGGAGATGGTCTGGAACCTTTAACCCAGTGGAAGTTAGATCATTAGAGGCATGTCCTTAAAAGGAATACTGGGAGCCCGGCTCCAATCTCTCTATCCTTCCTCCTGGCTACTCTAAGGCAAGCAACTCCACAATCACACACTCCCACCAGGATGCCACGACAGTCTCAAAGCAACAGAGCCCGCACCTGAGACTGAAACCTCTAAAGCCGTGAGCCAACATGAACCTTTCCACCTTTACGTTATTTACCTCAGGTGTTTTGTCACAATGATCAACACACATAGTCTGAACAGACTAGAAAGTGCAGAGCCCTAAGTGGTTGTTTTTTTAACGTTAAAGTTAAATGTTTAATTTTTTAATGTTTAAAGGAGCCTGACAGTAAAAGAACAGAATCTTGGAAAGTTACTGATAAACCACTGTCTAGGTCAAGAAAGAACTAATCTCTCATAGAGTCATAGCACAGTAGTAAGCTTATTAGTGGCGAGGACACCTACATTTCTGTATATTGAAAGTTCAATGGAACTAGTCAGTCATCATTATAGTATGAGATAAGCTGTGGCTGATGAAAGGGCGTAATCAACTTTACGCATTCACAGTGTGACTACCAATGAAAATTATGCTTCTGAAATGCAGTAATAGTTACGATTCCAGTTATACTCGCTAATTTCTTCTCAAATGTCTGAATGTTTGAATTCTTGATATGGAAAAGCATTGTACTGGGCACTAGAAATATTTTATTACATTTTTTGTCTTCCTATACAGACCCCATAGAATTATTATTGATTTTTGCAAGTCAATTAAAATTTTAGTTGAATTAGATTTTTTTTATTTTACATTACTCTAAAAAAAATCCTTGAATGAACTTAAAATAGCACTACCATCTTGTCCCCATCACAAATTTACTTTTTATTACTTGATGTGTTTCTCTCTTTCCCTTTGGTCTATCATCTTTATGAGGACAGAAACCACATTAGCCATGGTTCCAACATATCCTAAATAGCAAGGATGTTGACCTGAACATAGTAAGCCACAATATACAATGAGACTAATAAATGAGTGATTCATAGAATGTGTCCAAAGTGTAAAATCTCAGATGAGTATAAAGTTGGTAGAAAGTGTCTTTTTCTGTTGTCGGGACACAATACCCAATACCTGCAATGTAAGAGAGGAAAGGTTTATTGTAGCTCACAGTTCAAGGGTCTCAGTCTGCTTCACAGCTGGCTAATAACGGCAGTAAGATCTGGTAGCGAGCAGCTGCTCAGGCTTTCCAGGAGGAAGGATCAGGTAGCAGGAGGAAGCCAGGACAAGAGCATATATCCTTCCAGGCCCCTCGCCCAGTAATCCACCATAGACTACCAGGTCCCACTATACTTCATCATTCAAAATTCATGAATGATCCCCAACATCCAACCACAGGAGGCCTTTGTCAACATTCTATATAAAACTGTAACAGCAAATATTATTCCTACTTCTGGATTATATAAAACACAACTAATTCTGAAAACAGCCAGGCCCAGTGGTGCAGACCTATAATCCCAGCACTTTGAGAATCTGAGACAGAAAGGCTGCAAGTTTAAATGCAGTCTGGGTGACCTAGCAACTTAGTGAGACTCTGTCTCAAATAACCAATAAAAAGGAACTGGTACTGCAGCTTAGAGTGAAGCTCCTGTGTTCAATTCCCATTATTGAACAAATAGGAAAAAAAGAGAGAAATTCTGAAAGAAAACAACAAATGGATATTTTTCTAGCAAAAGTACTGTAATGTGTTGATTTCTAAGAGCCCTCTCATTTTAAGCCTATTGGATCTCAAACTGTATATAGTATCAACTCCAGCTCTCTGTTTTTCTAAATATAAACAAATATAAAAAGGGGGTAAAAGAAACTAGTATGGTGTATGTGTCACTATTGCACAGCAAAGTACACACCACAGTCTAATAGCACAAAAGAAGACACAGCAACTACAAAAAGCACATAGTAGAAAAACATCCAAAAGACAAGGAGAGTGTAATAAACAAATCTACAATTCTCAGAACGCACACTGATATTTTAACTTGGGCTAAGAAATGTCACTGCAATGACAAGAGCACAAAATAAGAGAGAATTAAAACATATATATAAATACATATTTTAGATGCACTATGCATTAATAGTGATTTTTAGCTGGAGAAATGAAATGCCTCAGCATCACATACAAACATATCTAAGGTTAGGTGACATATTGTATAAAAAAGTATCCATTCACTTTTCTAAAATTTGCTTGGACCATGTTTTGGTTTGGATCTGGAATGTTCACAAAAGGCTCTCGTATTTGAATGTTGTAGAGTATATCGGAACCGTATGCTATTAAAAGGTGGTACCTGGTCAGGAGTGGAATGCTCAGGATTGACCTAGAAGGGACAGATTATTTGGACAGGACCTAGAAGGACACATGCTGTCTTAGTCACCTATCTTATTCATGTGACAGAATAATTAACACCCACAATTTAAGGGAGGAAAGATTTATTTAGCTTACAGTTTCAGAAGGCCTCTCACACAGTCCATTGATGGGGCAGCCAGCAACAGTGAGGGCACAGGGCAGAGGCTGGGAGGCTGTTCACTCCATTACAAACAGAAGCCAAGTGAAAGAGAAACAAGCTGATGAGGTCTTCTACAAAGAAGTTGCAAGGTTTCTTCTTCCTTCCTTTAAGTACTTTAAGCTGCCAGCAGCCCCTCCCTCACTTCCTGGCCCACAAGTCAACAACAAATAGCTGAAATCTCTGCCTTAGGCAAGCCCCAATCTCAATATGCCCCAATCTTTCCAGGTCAAATCTTAAGCACCTGCCACTTCCAGCCAGGTCCTACCACCCAATAACACTCAGTTCCATATACATGAGGCTTTGGGGACATTCCAAATCCAATCCATAATATATGCTAGCTCCATATTTGCTCACTCACTGGGCTTTCTGTATGCTATGCCATGAACAGCTGCTCTCTTGCTACCCTCTGCCATGTACTTCCACCACTGGCAGGCAGTCATGAATGGGCACAGACCTTCTGAAACTGTGGGCTAAAATCAATCTTTCCTCCCTTATGCTGTGGATGTTGGGGATTCTGTCCCCAACAAATAAGTAACAAAGACAGGCCACTTTCTAAACCTGTGGGCTGTGGCTGTGGCTGTGGCTGAGTGATACAGTGCCTGCCTGGCAATGCACAGGGCTTTGGGTTGAATTCCCAGTGCAAGGGGAAAAAAATATATTAAGTTAGTTATTTTAAGGGCTGGAGGAATGGCTCAGCGGTTAAAGCACTTGCCTAGCAAGCGCGAAGTACCCTAGTTAGACTCCCCAGCACCACATACGCTGGGAGTGGTGATGCACGCCTCTCATCCCAGCACTCAAGAGGCTGAGACAGAAGGATTGCCTTGAGTCCAAGGCCAGCCTGGGCTCCAAAGTGAGTTCAGGACCAGCCTGGACCACAGAGTGAGACCCTGTCTCAAAAAAAAAAAAAATTATTTTAAGTAGCTGAATGAGATTCCATCCTAATTATATTTTATCACTTATACAATTACATCCTCACAGATGGGTCATTCTATTTGTTTCCAGTCACTTCAAATGCAAACAGAACTACAATAAATATTCTGTTAAGGCCATCTTTGTGTATTATTCACTCTTTTCATTGCACAGGCAAATCACCACCATTTGTTGAGGGCACGCTGTGTCGAGCGCTGCCTTCTGCTTTATGTCTGTGATCCCACCTAATCCTTCCAACTACACAAGAAGGTAGGTACGATTCCCCCTTCTACAAAAAGGACAAGTGCCTAGCCACACCGAGCATCTTGTTGCAGCCATGGCCCTTTTGCGTGTTCTTCTCAAGTGCTATGTTCTTTCTTCTCACTGGGTCAACTGTACAGACGCTTTGAATGTTTGGGTATTGTCCTTTCATCCAGCAAATATTTTTTTCTGGTTGCTATTTTTACTGCTCTGTTCACAGTAACTCTACCATATGTTTTTTCCTATGCTGTGGACGCAACTTACAGCCTTTGCACAATACTACATTCTCAGCCCATTTTTTTGATTTTGATTTTGAGATAGGGTTTTGTTAAGTCACTAGTTTGCCCAGGCTGGGCTCAAACTTGCACTCTTCCTGCCTCAGCCTCCAAGATTGCTGCATCACTAGACCTGCCTCAAAATTGCCTTTGCATATAAGTCAAATAACTTCATCATTTTTCACAGCTGTTATTTTTTCTGTTTTCTTTAAAACTTCCCTCCATCACTAGGTTACACAGTTTCCTATTACTATTTAGTAATCTTTGTAGAAATTAGGGATATTTATAGTAATTAAATAAGAATTTAATGTTTTATTTTCAGATTTATGTTATTATCAGCACTATATTAAACTATCTCCTCTAAGTACTTGAAATCTCACCCTACTCATGCATTATGTTAATTACTTTCAGCATTCTTTTTTTTAACCTCTGCATCACCAACTGCCACAGCATGGTTGATGAGCACATCCAGTCACACCCACTGGCTCATATTATTGTCTGATGGCTGTTGTGCTAGAAGGGCCAACTTGAGTAGTCAAAACAGGGACCACATGGACCATGACGCCAACATCTTTACAATCTCACCCTTTACAGAAAAAGTTGGCTAACTCCCGATCTATCTGTCAGTTCCTGACCATAGACTGTTTACATGACATTGTACTGCTTTAACTTCATCTAATAGAAAATCCTCTTTCTTGCTATTTTTGGGCATTTATTCTTTTATATGTAGCTTCGAATATGTTTTAGGCAGTTAAAAAATTAAACACTCCTTTGGGATTCAAAGTGGGGTTATATTAAATGGTGTTTATGTGATACTGCTTTTCTGTCCAAGAACAGAATATATCTGAGTCTGGTTTTACGGCCATCCATAGATTATATATTTTTTTCATATATCCACTATCTTATAAAATTTATTCTGAGGTACTTTATAGTTTATTTCAAGTATGAATTGGATTTTTTGTCATTTTCCATTTCTGATCAGGAAAAGCTATAGAGTTTATAGGCAGTCACAATATAGCAAATTCCCTTCTTGTTTACTCTGTTGGTGTTTGTTTGTTTGTTTCAGATGGTGTCCTCCTTTTTCACCCAGGCTGGTCTTAAAGTCCTAGCCTCAAGTGGTGTTCCCAACTCAGCCTCCTAAATACCTGGATCCATGGGCACATGACACTATGCTCTCAGCTCGAGTTTCCTGTGATGGAAGTCTCTTGTGTTTCACAATAATTCTGTCATCTAAAATGCAATTTTTTCTTTCCCATATTTATTACGATTATTTAATTTCTCACTCCTAAATCACTATTTAGATGTGCCACATAATCCCAAAAAGGGTTGATTAATAATAGTGAGAGGAAAGGTACTTGTGTTCCTAATGCTTTCTGTAACTTGCACCTGTTACTTCCATAACATACCTTCAATAATTCTTGGTCACTCTCTTAAAATCACACCAACTATACTGTTGTTCCTTCTCCAGACCAAGGATGCTCCTGCTGTAGTCCCTTTCCACTAACTCTTCCCTTTACACACACATACCAGATATTTATTTGCATGGCTTTCTTAAGTATCTGTTTAAAAGACACCACCTGAGAACAGCAACCACTGATCAACCAAGTAACACGGTACTGCACTTTGCCTTCCCCTTAGGCTTCTTCATTTTTCTTCATAAAATTTATCATAACCTGACCTGGGTTTATATTAGTATATTTGCTATTTTTTGGTCTCCCCAAATAGAATTTAAGCACCACGTCTTAGTTAGTCATTCACTGCTGGGACAGAATACCTGACATCCACAACATAACAGAGGAAAGAATATTAGTTCATGGTTTCTAAAGGGCTCAGTCTATCATGGGTGGCTGCCAAAGGTGGAAGCACATGGCAGAAACTCAGAAAGATTAAAAAGCTGTTCATGTCACGGAGACAAGTTAGTGAAAATACCCTTCCAGGTTCTGCTCCAGTTATCTGCCCCACCAAGATTAACCCCCTGCTCTGCCCCTTTTGAGCAGGCCGCCCCACTTTTTAACAGCACATGATTCCATAGGTGCTCTGTACCAACTAAGTACATGAGGCTTTTGGGGGTCACTCCAGATACAAAATATAACATTCCACCCTGGCCACTAAAAGACTCATGTTCACCTCCTTGTGCAAAATGCGTGTAGTCTTTCTGTAAGAACTGCCCAAGTTTGGACAGCAGAAAGTTCAATTCCAATGTCTCCCCTGAGACTCAAGCCAAACTCTTAGCTGTAAGCTTCTGTGAAAAATCAAAGAAAAGTTAAACACTTCCAACATTCAACGGCATAGGGTAAACACTCCTGTTCCAAAAAGATAGACTAGGAGAATAAAAAGCAATCAGATCTACACAAGTTTAAGCACAGGAGGACAATGGTTAAATCCTGCAGTTCTGTGTTCAGCACTTGTAGTAAACTGTGGCAAGATGTGAGCTCCCAAGGGCTTGGATGATCCCACCCTTACAGCACTGCCTCTGGCTGCAGCCTCGATAGCCCCTACTCTGGGCTAGCTCTTCGTGTGGCCTATACCATTCTTTGGCAGATATCCATGCTCTTGGCATCTCCAAATTTCTGGGGTCTCCACTGCACCTCAGGCTTCTTCACAACTTCATGTATTGCCCACCCAGGGGCAATGTGCCTAGCCTCAAAGGCCTTCTTCTGACATCTGTGTGGAAGCCTCCAGGACCCCACAACTCTGCGTTCTGCATGCCTGTGAAACCAGCACCAAGTTCTCCCATTGGTTGGAGCAGCAGTCTGGCCCTCTTGGCCATCAGCTGTAGCAGCCTCCAAGTGTTTCTATGGCTGAAATCCAGGTGGTTGAACTCCAGAAAACATCTGTCTCTTTAGCCCTACAAGATGACCAAAGGTATTCTTCTCAGAGCTAAGTCTTTTGCCTTTTCACCACGGAATTGGAAAAGGGTGGGAACTGGCTGATTTCTGAGATGCCCTCAAGGCATCTTTTCTGTAATCCTGATCCTGAGTATGGTTTATTTTTAATACTAATCTCTTTAACAACCACAAAGCATTAGACTTCTGCACTCTGACCAAAATCTCCCATCAAATTTAGGTCACAGCATTCCACCAATTCTTTAGCAGGCATCTTCAAACCTTTCCAAACTTCTCCTGCAACCTAATTCCAAAGGATTCCAAGGTAAAGTCTCAGCCATGACCCCACTTCTCTGGTACCGATTTTCAGCTTGCTTACTTATTCATGTCTGGGACAGAACTGCCAACATCCACAACTTAAGGGGGAAAAGACTTATTTTTGCTCACCATGTCAGAAGGTCTCACTCCATTCACGGGTGGCTGGCAATAGTGGATGCACACAGCAGAGGCATAGTAGGAGACAAGCTGTTTATAGCATGGCAGACAGAAGCCAAGACAGCGAGGAAGGGCCTAGCTAGTATACACCCTTCTAGGTCCTGTCCCAATAATCTGCCCGTTCCAGGTCAAGCCCCATTGTTCTGCCCCTTCTGGGTCAAGCTCCAGTATTCTGCCCTTCCTCCATCACCTGGCTTCCTGTCTGTCACGCCACAAACTGCTTCCACCATTGCTGGCCACCTGTGAATGGACTGAGTGAGACCTTCTGAAAGTGTGAGTTAAAATAAACTTTTCCTCCCTTAATTTGAGGAAGTCAGGTATTGTCTCACAGCAAGAAAGAAGTTGTTAAGACACATCGAGAGACTAGAACATGTCTATTCTATTACGTCTTCCATTTCTACAATACTTGATTATTTAACAGTTACTCAATAAGTATCTATTAAAAAAATAAAGAAATTGAACACATAATTTTAATGAAAATACATGTTCGGGGGATCTGACTCTGGCAGGAAGACTTTTATAGTGTTTTAGTGACCAGTCTTTGCTTCAGAACTGTTGACCTGGCACCAGGTTTCATTAAGGGGTGCTCAGTCTCCCAGGCTCAGCCCTCTGTGGTAATTTTGAGGTACAAACCCTCCTGCTAGATGTCTCCACTGTTACTTTTTAGTTCTTATATAATATGAAAGACAACAGAGCTCCAAAGCCTTCTGTGAGCCTGGGCTGAGTCACAGGGATCCTCCAATCTCTAAACACAGGATGCAAGTCTGTGTGGTGAAAAGAGGAGACACCATGGGTGGCAAAAGTCCTCACTCCGAAGCCTTGGATAAACACAAAAATCAGGTCAAAAAGGTCACTTTCAGGGCTAGTCCTCCGGTTGCCCCTACTACCACCACCAAATTCCTCCTTCTAGAACATCCAAAGCTGCTTTTCTGTGTCTGGGGAGGGCTCAGAGACACAAGTTTGAGCAGCCATCTTTTGAAGAATCCCCTAGGAACTGAATTTTTCTAAATGTAAACTATACATTACTCTACAAAAGTTAGATCATTTACAGAAAAAAAAATTAGATCAGTTACTAAACATTCAGCGAAATGAGCCATACCCACTTGTATACCATATGTTTAAATGTCTTCAAATATTTGGAACAAAAATTCAGTGAAAGTTCATCTAAACTTTCAGTCCCCTTAAGTTTTTAAATTTCATCCATGCATTTCCTAAGAAATCCTGAAAACAAACTATGAATAAATTCCTGTTAATGTTCTCATAAGGCAACAGGAGAGGATGTATGCCTACAGCTAGCAGCATACGTCAGGGCTGCCTTCTCAGTTCAACTAGACCTCTCCCAAATTTTCCTGTGGAAGTCACTTTAAATTTTTCTCCTTTTCTATTGAGCATTTCTTCTGGCTGAGAAAAATGTCTTACATACTTTATTTATTATACATTATTTGGAAGGCTGTTGCTGATTGCTCAGAGAGCACCCCAATGTCATTCCGAAGAGCCTGATCACCACATATGGTAGTCGGGAAAAGCAAGCACTTTCTCATCTCAGAGTCATAAGAACATTTTTTTTCCTTCCTGCCATGCGTCCTCTCAGTGCTTCAGAAGAATGAAACAACAGGAGATCTAGAGATCGAAAATGAGTCCCAGGACTTAGCAGTCTGAACACTAGCTGAGCACTTTTAATCTGCAAGGCATTCTCACATCAGATGTTAGCCTCACTGTGATTGCAGGCGCAACACTTATTATGAAGGATTCCCTTTTAAAAGTTTTATGTCATGTACCTTAGAAGAAACTGCATGACAGACTTCACACTGTAGCTTGGGTTACTGAAGTATACAGGGCCTAAATACGACTGGAATGTACATGGCAATCTTCCTGCCTCAACCTTCCAAGTGCTGGGATTACAGGCACACGCCACCACACCTGGCTTATGTGATGATGGAGAAACCCAGGGCCTCATGCTTGCTAGGCAAGTGCTCTAACTGCTGAATAATCTTGTAGATTATTTTCACATAAAATGGAAACTAAATTCATGTAAACTGTCACCCCCAATACCAACTGAGGTATGATTTATCCACTAATTTTTTAAAAGGCAAAAATAAATTAAAAAGTAAAATTTCTAAAGAGATGAACTAATCCTGATGCAGTTTTTAAAAACGCTCAATAAGTCCATTTTTGAAAGTCTGCATAAGTCAACTAGACTTCCCAAAGGGAGTTTAGGGGCTTAAGTGACTAAACAATCATTCAGTGTCCTCTGAAGCTCTCTAAGGCTATATCATACAATTTACATAGACAACATAATAACTATATTGCTTTCCCCCAAAAAGAGATGAAAATGATCTATACAAATGAGATACAACTTAAATGTTTTATTTAACATAGACCATCTGGAATACACATTGAATGCATTTTGAGTATTTTGTTTATTTTAGCAATACAAAAAGGCACAATGTCTATACAGTACCCACACACTACCACACTCTATCTGCATTTTAGCTTTCTGCACTTCTATTTACCCACAGTCAACTGGCATCACTGCAGTTTCATAACCTTTCTTAATACACACTGTCCGTCACTAGCAGCTTAACACAGTGACATAACATCTGCATCATTCACTTTAATTCAGGTCATCAGGCAGATACTGTACAAACTCATACTAGTAAGCAGGTAGTGTTTGTGCTCACAGCAAGAAGCGAAACACAGTACAATAAGGTATTCTAAGAGAAAAATCACATTCATATCATTTTATAGTAATATATATAATAGCTCTATTTTATTATTACCTATTGTTAATATCTTCCTATACCTAATATATAACTTAAACTTTATTCATAATTACATTATACAGGAAAGAAAACAAAACATGCTATATATATAGGGCTCAGTACCACTCATGGCATCAGATAGCCATTCAGGGTCTTAGAGTGAACAAGGGAAACTACCGCATTAATTTAGGCACACACATGGGTATTAAATCCCTCATGAAAATTTTACTTATTCTTCCTTAATGGTTGCAAATATATTTAATAAAAGAGAGAAAAGTGAAAGCCTACATTTCATCAAGCAGAAAAGAAAATACAGAAGAGGATGATTCAGGGGCCCAAAATCATCCAGCACTCAGTGGGAAGGACAAGACCAAAGATTCCTCCCCATGCTCCAGAGATCCACGCATTAATCAGAGCCTGCAGTCTGCCTTTGAGCCCGGGGGCCTACAAAAGGCATGGTAACGCATTTAATGGTAGCCAGAGAAGAAAGGTGTATATCAGGTTATCCCCAGAAAAGGCTTGGCGGGCGCCTGTTGAAAAAATAATAAAAAGAATGATGGTGCTAGCTGGAAGCCTTTCTCACCCATTCTCCAAAACATGCTTATATGACCCAAAAAAATCAACATCATTCTGTGTATTTCTGGTGTAAAACCTTGGGGAGATAAGTGGTTTAAAAAATCAAGAAATGGGAAATATCCATAACTCACACCCTACACTTGCTTCGCAAAAGAACAAATCTACCATCCATCCAATCCTCCCATCTCTATTTTTATCAGTGAGCCAAAAAAGAATAGTAATTGATCTATTTATATAGCCCTGCCTCGATAAGATGGCTACAGGCTTCAGTCCAGCAAAACTATGTATGCGCTCTATCAGGATTAATAGCCATGGAAGTTTCAATGAGCCTCCCTTCCCCAAGGGTGAAGCTGTTACAAACCACAATTTACTTGAGAGATTCTGGCTTTTTAACATGCTTTCTTTGAAACACAAGAACCATCTCACCAAATATCCTTATACGCAACGTATTATTGGACTAAATAGCTCAATGCAGCCACACATTTTAAAAATTACATCATGGAAAAAATAAATAAGACCCTATACATTATAATGGAATGTGCACATTGTCTAAAGATGATCTGTCCAAAAATATAAACAACACAGAAACTCTCAATGACATAATTTGGCCAAATCTAGCTACATAGTCCAAAATTACAGTAAGGCCAATGTGCATTCTAAAGCCTTGATTTTAAGAGTAGAAATAAATAACATTCCACTTACAGAAATATCTCAGAGCATCTAAAAGAGCTCTTGATCCTTGAAAAGAAAATAAGTGAGTAGTTGATATAGGGCAAAGCAAAGCTAAAAGCAATGCTGAGTAAGGATTTCTCAGAAGTTCATTAACAACCTAGCTGTGTTACTTCAAATGCTGTCAACACTGAGACTAAGTAAATGAGGTGGTCAAATACAGAGAACATTAAAGAATTATCATGTTGACAGGAAGAGAAAGTATTGAGTATAATTGTGACAAAACAAAAGTTTTAACCAAAAGGCAGTTTTATATAGAAGCAAAACACTCTAGAAAGATTATTCACTGACTATTCAGAAAACCAACGCACCCCAGAGCTCCCACAAGGCATATTTAGTACTAAGGCACATTGTAGCATGCCTCATATTTTATACATAATATTGAATAAGTGTTATTAAAAACTAATGACTATTTTTATTCATTTATTTTTTCTGGTACTGGGGATTGAGCCCAGTCTCCTTAAACAGAGCTATACCCATAATCCATTTTTACATTTGATTTCAAGACAGAATCTCACTAAGTTGCCCAGACTGGGCTTGAACTGACACAATCTCTTGCCTCAGTTTCCCAGAATTCTAGGACTACAGACCCGTGCCAGCCAGCCTGGACTTGATTTATTTCTGCAAATAAACTGTAACACTTTTCTATTTGTCTTGATGTCATTTTATATTTGTTTTTATCTGTCCCCGACTCTTGCTTAACATATCCAACGACAAGAAAGTCACTACATTTTCAGTTATTTCAAAACGGAAGCATAAAAGACATACATCCCGTCTAGGTAGATATCAAGCCTCAGGCGGTCGGCTAGTCAGCTCCCATTTAAGGAACCATCTTTAAAACCATTTTAAGTTTAAAAAGTCATTGGGCATTGAGACTATGTCAAGAACAATAGTAAAGAGTATGAGGAATCTAGAAACTAGGAGATTAATGTAACAGCTGGAAGATATGGAGGGAATGGAGCAGTCCCCCTTATCCATTGGAGACACATTCCAAAACCCCCAGGGGAAGCCTGAGCCACAGAGAGGACCGCATCTGAATCTTCTAGATAGTATCATTTTTTTCTACATCTTCTAGCACACTACTACACAGCTCCTGAGTCAATCTGTCCTTCTGTAGATTATACCCTGCGGCTCCATATGCATCCCTGCTACCCTCACCGACTTCAGGGGCCATTAGGAAGTAAAGGTTACTTAAACACAGGCACTGCAATGCCATGACAATCCAACTAACAATTCAGACTGCTACTAAATGACTTCCAGGCTAGCAGCATACATAGCATGTGTATGCAGGACAAAGAATCATTTGTGTCCCAGGTGAGACAGAGAGAAATAATGCAAATTTCCATGTTTTTGTTACTTTTTCATTGCTATGACAGAATACCTGACAAATACAAATTAGGGGCGAAAAAAGTTAATTTTAGCACAGTTTCAGAAGGTCACAGTCGATTAATGTGTGGCTGGCACATGGCAGAGGCAGAGAAGGCCGCTCCTCACCTTATTGCAGACAAGAGGCCAAGTCCCAGAAGGAAGGAAGAAAGTAGCATATATCCTTCCAGGTCCTGTCTCAATGATCCACCGCGCACTTATAAATAATGTGGTAGTTTGGATCGGGAGTATACCTTAAAAGCCTCACGTACATATAGGTATTGTGTAGTATTGGATGTGGGGCCTGACTGAAAGAGGTGGATACTTGGGGCTGGACCCGGAAGGGCCTGTACTGGTTCTGCACTTCCTCCCAGTCTCTCTCTGTTCCACCATGCTATAAGAAGGATCCCTGTCCCCGGAAACCTGGATCTGGCTCTAGCTACAACCCCACTGTGTGATTCCACCATTTTCCAGCTGCCCACCCATGAACATACTGGAACCTTCTGCAACTGTACCCTACAATAAATCTTTCCTCCCTAAGTTGCGGATGTCAGGTATTAAATCACAATGACGAAAAAGTAACAAAGACATCATCAACCACAAGCCTGTCTTCCACCATTCACCCGTAATCCAACCCTCCAGACCAGGCTACCATCTCCTAATAGCACATGGTTCCATTCATAACACCCTAACACATGAAACTTTTGGGGGATACTCCAGATCCAAACCACAATATTCAAAATCATGCACAACTTAGAACTTATAAATAGTTTCTGGAAATTCCCACTTAATATTTTTGGACCACCACTGACAATGAGTAGCTAAAATTACATAAATGGTAAGTTAAAAAAATGAATGAAAAGGTGAGAGATTGCCATGATTAGCCTAGAGAGCAAACACTATGAAGACGCTTAGACACTATCTTCTAATAATTGTAGAAAGATCATCATTTTATGGGAGGAATCCTCACTTTATGGGAAGAATCCAGAAGGGGCCCAATGACCATGCACCAGAGGGTCCAACTGCAGGGCACAGGGAGCTAACTGATGGCTTCTGAGCTCCAGTTATTTTTGGCTACCTCATTTTTTTCCTACAGGATCTTAAGCAGAATGACCAACTTCTCTGCCGCTCAGTAGTGACAAAACAGCATTCCAATTTTATGTTGGTATGAGTGGAAGAAAACGTCTTTTTTTGTATGGACTAGTTTTGTGTAGCCCTATGCCGGCGGTAGCCATCAACTGGCCTGATTGGAGTGCGTAAGAGTGGCATGGAAAGGTGACAATCTACAGTGCATGTAAGAGGAGGGTAAATTCTGTGCCAGCCCTGTGAGCCATTGGAGAAAAAGGTGCACAGCCATCCCAAACACAGCACCCTAAACAGAACCAAGACCTGAGCACATAGGTGCTACTACCCGTGTCTCTGATTCTCAACAAGCAGCACAACCACTGGAAAGTCTGGCTTGAACTTATAGTTGTGAAACCTTTTTCAGCTGCCAAAATTTTTTAGTCACATGGAAACTGAGGTTGTCAAGCTTCCTTAAAATTCCATTCTTCAAAATAAGCCTCTCATCTCTGGAGAGACTAATTAAAAACAAAAGTGCTCATATCCAATCTTCTATCATTTTGGTCAGAAGGACTAATGAGAAATTAGACTCACAGATAAAAGGCTAGTTAACAGATTAGTCAACCCCCTCCACCCTTTGGCACCCCTAGTCTGACCTCCTCTGAGAGAGTTTCACCACACCGAGAGACCTAGAAACATGTCTCAAGTGATTCACACCAAGAAGATGAATAGCTCCAAGTCCCAGCATGGGGCCTCACAGTACTGGACTACACATGCTATCGGTCACACCTTAATATCTCCATCCACAAAAATGAAAGATTAATCTCTCTCTCTCTTCCTCTTCCCACCAATCTGGTCAAAGAAATGTTTGGAAAGTGTTGGAAGGAGGTAATACAAAGCACGATCCAAACTGGTGCTGCTCTAAGGCTTCCATCAGCTGAAGCTTACAGAGGCCTAAGCAATTACACAATAAAACTAGAGACAAAAAACATACAGGCCCAGGAGAAAGGGGTCATTTTAGCATTCTCCAAGCTGATATAAAAAAATTAGAAATGAATGGAAAAATGCCCTAATAGAAAAATCAGTTAATGACATTATTAGCAATGTGAATGTAACCAAAACGAAATTAATGATTAGAAGCAAAGCACCAGTACCCTGCAGCTTCTACAAAGACCCAGCAAACCTCATTTATCAAACACCATGGGGGCCTGAGTTATGTAGCTTATTTGAGAGTTCAATTCACTCATACCTTTAAACAGTAATATTATATTTCAAACACACTGCATGCAACAGAAAATGAATCACTTTATAGTGAGGGATGGAATTCGGAACATCAATTATAATGCCACACAGGAAAGTAGATATCTACTTTGGTTCCACATTAAATGAATAGAAATTACTGAGTTTCTCATGCACTTTGCATAGGCTCTGTTTTTGCCCACAGATTCTCTTATTTTCACGCTATATCGGTTTAAGATATTTCCAATTTCTCTACTTTTGTCAATATAAGTTCTTCATCTTCTTTTGTTTTGCTTAACACCAAGTAAACACTTTTGTCAGGACTCTGTGTAAAGTTGATAAGATGCGACTAAGGGCCTCTCCCATAGAATTAAGAGTATATGCTTTTATGAGTAGGCTTTATAACAGTCACTTCAAGCCACTCAGAAGTCTTTTTCTACCTACTTCAAGATTTTTTAACCACATCCTAGAAAACTGAGATTCTAAGAAATCTAATGTCTGGATAAGTGGAAAGTACAGATCATGGGACAAGAAATGAAGTTTTATTTTATACTTATTACACACTGCTACGTGTAGTGTAGTGTATAACATGTAGTGGAGTCAGAGATAAAGGCAGGGTGAAATAGAAAAAGAAAAAACTCCAAAAAGCACAATACAAAGCAAAGATACACGCTTGAGAGAGGTGAATGTGAAGGGCCGTGGGAACACTAGGAAGACAACTGCGGCGTAGCATTAAAATACAAGTCAGGAAAGCAGGTCAGAAAACCTCCCAGAGGAGGAACCCAAAAGCCACGCCCTGCAGGACTAATCTGACATCAGATCCATCCAAGGGAAGAAGGGAAAAGGAAAGAGCTTACGCCAAGGCACTGTAAACAAAGAACAGGATGTTTTCAGGAACGGCAAACAATTGGGAATAGCTGGACTATCACATATGTGCAGAGGAAAAGGCAGAAAATTATATGAGGCACTTATGTTGGGAAGATAAGAGAAGATCAATTACCTCCTGAGATGCTACATTTTGGTCTTGAGATTTTATATTTTGAAGCCATGGTCAGACCTGAACTACAGGAACAATACAAACAGTCCCTCAGTTGGGAAAACCATGCTGTTGTTTCGGTTCGCTTCGGCTGCCAGAGTAAGGTACCAATGAGTGAGTGGTTCGTAAAGAGAAATGAACTTCTAGTCTGCAGACAGGGAGTCCAAGGTCAGAGGGCTAACAAGGTCAGGTATTAGTGACAGACCCCAAACTTCTCATATTGTCACATGCAAGAAAAAAGGCACAGAGCTCTCTGGGGTCTCTTTTGAGAACATTAATCCCAGTCATGAAGGCTTCAACTTGCCAAGTAATTGCCTCTCAAATGCTCCATCACCTGACACCACCTCATTTTGTGCGAGGATTTCAACACATGCATTTTTGAGGCAACAAAACGGGTCCCTTACCCCTAGGGCAAGGACGAAAGGCTTCAAAGGAGGAGGAAGATCTACATTCTTGAGCAAAATCACAAAGGCCTGAATGAGGAACAGAAACACAAAAGATCTCATGGTTCAAAAGGTAAAACGGGTATAAAACAGTGAGACAAAAAGAGAAAAAATCAACTACCATGAGAATTTAAAAGGGAAAATGGCAAAAATACAACCAAAATGTCACTGTATACTTGATTATAGACAGTCATTCTACCTAAAAAACTGGAAAACTAATATGCCATTTGGTCATGATTAGAACATAAAGACAGCAAAAGAAAGATCTGTTATATATCTAAAATTTGATGAGAAATATAAAAAAAATAGAAATCCTGTATGAAACATAAAAAGTAAATAACTTCACATAGTTTCTATATTCTTTCAGTACATTATCTAATAATGAAAATAATGCATTTTATTTCAAAAAGTTAATAATTTCCTTTATTTTATAAAATTTTATTAAAAAAAAAACTATTTAGGCTGCCATCCCTAATTCCTCCCTCAACACTCTGCCAGAGGATCAGTAAGGCTCTCCTATCACTGGGGGTGGACATGGCCTCTGACAGTTCCAAGTGACTGAAAGACCTCTGATGACTAAAACCCATAGGATATCTTCATTTTGAGATAAAATTGCTTTCCTGGCATTTATATCAAATATTTCAAAGTTCTATATTCTGGAGTTGAAGGACTTGCATATAATTGACTTATTGTCAAGAAATAGTACTAATTTTGCTGCCCAATTATAATTAATAATCTTTGTCCCCTAAAACTTGGTAAACTCTCTTGGAAAGATCTACTAACTTAGAAAGCTAACTTTGCCTTCTGACCCATCCCCAATTCTGAACTGTAGCATTTGGTAAAAGAAGTGTAGGAGATATTCAGTATTTGGTTGTCAGTGCCAAACCCTTTTACTCTAAAACACTAACTGTGCAAGGAATGTGATACCTTTTCCAGTAAGCCAGGAACCCATGTAAGTCGATGCTATTCATTTTCTACTTAATAATTCAGTCAGATTGAGACTGGGCTTTACAACTACCAAGTCCAACATCTGCTATCATCACTGTCATTCACAATCATTCAGTGGTTCTAGTTAAATAAAAATAAATAAATAAAGATATAGATTAGAAAACACAAAATTGGCCTCACTTGCACTGAGCAAAATGAACATGAGACTATTGGAATGAATAAAACTCTGGTAGAAAAATACACTGACCAAAATATAGAAATCATCATGCTTCATATTAAAGAATTAAAAAATAATAATGGAGAAGCCGTTCAGTTCCAGCTAACAGTCTGAGTACAGGGTTTTATCTTACCCTCTCCCAAGACAGGAAATGAATTTAAAAAAAAAGAACTATAACAGAAAAAAAAAAGCCCACATGCACACAAAGTTGGTAAGGTATAGTGATTATCAAAAGACAAAGAGGGACAATTTTCTTGTGAATGTGAAATGAAAATACAAACCAAGAGCAGAGAAAGTTACAGACACAGGAGAGACACAATGAAAGAGGAAGGTCAGCTCCCAGGGGCAGAAGGGAGGTGGAGAAGGTAGGAAGGTAGGTGGAAGCACTGAGGATGAATCTACCACCTCGGAAAGTATGATTTTTTATGTTTTAAATACCCAGTGAAATAAATTCATTTTTAATTGAGAATGGAAACAACAGAATTCAAGAGAACAGCTGTACAAACTGCCCTCTTTCTCCCAACTAAAACACATTTTTCAACCCTGACCTCAGAGACAATCCAGGTGAGGAAGCTAGTCTCTAATGAAAATATCCAAAATACCTGCAAAGACACAAACACGCTGGGAGTGCTGATGTCCACAATCCAAGGCAACCCAGCTGCACAGCTGGGGGTAAGCTCCTCTCCTTCCTACAGAGAGACTTCCACCTGTGCCCAAAGCCAAGTCTCACCTGTGTGAAGACATTCTTGGCATTGTTGTTGTTGTTGTTCCCTAAAGGAGGAGCCTAGTAAAGAATTAAAAGTATGGGAAAACTGTACCAACTGTACCAGTTAGCTATTCAGAATAACCAACAATCACAACTAAAAAAGAAGTACACATGTACATGATCAAAAATTTTAAAAAGATAACTTACAGAACAGAGCTTTAAATACCCAATGTGCACACTCAAACTGAAAAAGGCATAGCATAATGTAAAAAAAGGAATTGAGTATGAGAAGAGAAAATGATTGCTGAAATTAAAATATTGAGAAAAATTAAAAGAATAGGAAAAAATACCCAGAATACTGCAGAAATGAGCTACACGGCTGCAGAGTACGCTACACGGCTGTCAAAGAAAAGAACAATGACGGCTTCTTTTTCTTACATTACAACTAAATTGTTAAGCTGAAAACACAGTGCATATGATATTTTTTTTTCACTACGCAATGAGGTAATGGATTTCTTTCCTTACGCTACTTTTCAGAAGAATACCAAAAGCAAACAGTTTATACAAAATGAAACTTGAGTCAAACAATTTCTCTTTGTTTACAAAGGGACAATTCAAAAGTAGAGTAAACAAGATCAGAAATAGAAAAATGTAATTGTGCGATTTAATTTTGCTTTATCTAGGTCCACAGAGAAAGAAAAGAAAGAGAAAGTATTGCCAAATGAAAGAAAATGCTAGTATAGTATAACTCATAAGTAATATACAGTATTTAGGAACATCATATATGTATGCATGCATATATATATATATTTTAAACATGATACTATTAGGTGAAATGCCTAGACTTGTACAATATGTCGCAAGCTGAAATTTAGAATTATTTCATCAGTAAAACTCTCAAGTGATTTATTTTTAAAGCGTGAAATAATTTAATTCTATAATAAATATTCTTACATGAGGCACTGTTGAACTATGATAATATCAGGGTTCAAGAATTTAAGACCTGAGACTGAACTGCAGTGCTGCTACTGATTAGTTAGCTGAGCGACTTAGGGAAGTTTCTAATCTTTCTGAGACTCAATTTCCTTCTCTCTAAAACAATAACAACAATTCTTAGCATACAGTCTAACTGAAAGGATTAAAGCAGAACATATATGGTTCTGACAAAAAGTCTGGCACGAAATAGCTATCAAGTGAAAAGATTCCCCTCCCCATAACTACATTCCTACTGCCAATATTTTTTACGCTTTCAAGTTACATTCGGCACACATCACAAATCAGCCATTTCTTCCCATCTAAAAAATTTTATAAATTCTGCTCAATGTTTAGTTGAGAAGCTGCCCACTAAAATTTAAAAAAAGAAAAAAGTAAAGGCTCTGGAGTCCAATGATCTGGGATAAAGCCAGCTGGGCATTTCACTAACTATAACTTATTCCACCTTCTCCAAAACTAAGTTTTCTCCACTATAAAGTAATGGCACTGGTATCTAGTTCAAAGAACTGCTTTGAACACAAAAGAAGATGTATGTATTCAATGCATGTAAGAAGATATGACGCATAAGATAACCTTTCTAATCTACCACTCAATAGGAACTCTGACAAGTTATATTATAAAAAGTACACAACAGAAAGTTAGATCACAGCCTATAGTTAGTATTTTAATCTTCTTTAAAACATGAGTCACATCAAATATAGACCATGTGGCAAGCATGATATTCTCAATGTTTCTTTTCCTACATAAATTAATTCCTCCTTTAATTTCTTTCAGTGAAACACCAAACATCTCCAGTTAGTTTTAAAATTAATAACATTCAACAAATGCACAATGAGCATCTAATATATTCTAGACACTACTGGGGATATGGCAGAGTAGAATACACAAAGCTCCCTGCCTTCATGGAGCTGGAAAAACTAGCCAAAGCCCAAGGCAAGGCAATAATGCAGCATTGCATCCCAACGTAGCAGCCACAAGTCTCAAACTTGTTCACGTAGTGTCACAACTAGCTAGCTATAATTCAGAAAAGGAAACTCCTACAGACAGGACGACTTGACAAAGGGGCCCAGGTTTCAAATGGTCAGTATTCTTGCTCTGGAAAAGAATAACAAACTGGCCCTCTCAAACTCAGGATGGAACTGCCCTCCCTGCTTTCTTTGCAACAACAAAAACAGGTTCTAAACTAAAATGAGATGCGTTCCCTACTCCTATCCAAAATAATAATAATAATAATAATAATAATAATAATAATAATAATGTCACCTTAGATAATAAATCTAAAAAATTTTTCAATCATTTCTTAAACAAGCTGTTGATATTATTAATAGAAACAAATTAAGCATGAAAAAATATAATTTTAATATATAACTTGCAATGGTCTATTATCACAAGTGCTAAGTACTCTAAAGGTTAAAATAACATGGTAAATCAATAACAACTTTAACCTAAATTTCTTGTACTCTCGAAGAGACTTCTCATTTCATCTGGTAATATTCTTTGATAACACATTTTTACTCAAGATTTATCTAGAAAGATTACAAATCTTCTTTCAGTTCAGTGGATCATTAGTTGTTCTGATATATTAATATAAATCAAATAAAATATTTATATCATGTAACAATAGATGTCTTTGAATAAATATACAGGCACATTGCTTACAGATTTATAACACAATCTAGGTTTAAGAGTTAGGTCCTACTAGGAAAACCTGGTGATATTAACCATAAAACCTGGCCCAAGAGAGGCCTCTAGTGGTTACTGGTGGTTACTAACCCCCCCTTCCCACCTCAACCCCTAATTCTGACAGTGTGGTTTTCATTCTCATTTTCTCTCTCTCTCTCCCCGCCTCTCACTTTTACACACACACACACACACACACACACACACACACACACACACACACACACACACACACACCCCACTTGGCTTCAAATAAAACAGCTAGTATTCAATCACTGAATTATTCAATGAAGGGAAAAAACTTTGTATATGACCATGAATGCAGATGCAGTGCTTAACTATTTAGGGATTTTCTAAAAACAAATCCTGAAGCTTCCTAAGGAAACCAATTTAAAAGCCAAGCAATACTGAACACTACTTTGCTGTAGTAGTAATCTTAATTTTTAAGTAAAATGTATGATAGTGTAAGTCAATTCTATGGGGAAAAAAACTTAAAGGCTACAAAATTAGAGTTAATTTCCTAATTTAATTTAGAGTCCACCACTACTGTCTTCTAGATATGTTTCCCACATTAACAAATACTCTCATTAACACCCAGGAGCAACCACCAAGACTAAACAACCTTGGTCTTCTTGTATGCAAAGGACTACACATGTCCAATTAGCAAGGCTTAAGCCCTTCCCAGCTCTCCTACAGGCCCATTTCCTTCATTTTCCAGATTTCTCTGCTCCCACAACCTCCCCTTCCCCATTCATCACTCACCACACTTGATGACACCTGTCTTACCTGTATTCATTGGCCCCAGGGAAGTCTTTTGTAGCAAGAATGGAAACAGCTGAGGTAAAAGGGCAGAAGGAAAAACTGTAAATCTGGAGACACTGAAGCTCCCTCCCAACTGCCCACCACTTGCTCATCACCTCCCAATGTCTGTCTGAGGCCTTGCCCTGTTCCTATCACACTCTGTAAGTACCCTGTATGCAGCCAAAGAACACACACTCCTAGATCGGGGTACAACTTCATCTCCTGCTGCACAGTTCAGTTTAAAAGAGAAAGAAACGGTAAGAGAAAGAGCTGAGCAGAAAAACATGGAATACGGAGAAAGAGCCTTCATATATCATTTTCTAGTTGTTAAATCTATATTCCAAGAGCCTCAAAAAATGTATTGCCTTTGGGAGTAAGGAATGGAAGCTGTCAGACAGCATCTTACAGCAAAGCGTATTTGAAGAGAAAATCCATGACTGGAAGCAGTACACAGGGCTTACGGTAGGTGGAAGTCAGCAAATCAGGCCTACCAAGGGATCTGGCCCGGGCTGATCTGTACAGCTAAAATTCTTATGATAGCAACCTATCTGCAAAACAGACAAGAAAATAAGAAAAGGACTTGAAAAAGCACAAATTGACATAACATAGTTTGAACAGTAAGACATGTTCTCTCTATTCATGAAAAAATATTACAGACCTTTCCCTGACTGACAGAGAAGAGGTGATCAAAACATACAGTAAACATATATTTAAATTTTTTTTAAACTTATTACAGTAAAAAGACACACTGTCAGTAATTCTCCCTCACTTCAAACACAATTATCTCTGCTTGCAACTTTCTGCAGTATTCCTGGGAAACTTCTTTTCTGAGTGTCTTTACAGTGTGATGAAAAATACAGGGAACACTGCTGCCAAGCACCATGCAACAGGAAGGCACGATCATAAAAAAAAATTCCAATGTGTTCCCTTTTACCTTATTCCCTGGGTCTGATACTATGACTCAAAATGACCATGACAGGTAAATGAATAGATTTAAATAGATTCGGGACCATAAGACATTCATGACACTGCAACTCAAGACAAAAAATGACTCCAAACTGTCTTAGAAAGTGGCAAGAATAATGGAATAGTGTGTTTAAAGTCAAGGAGTGCTTAGAGGGGGATTAATGGCAACGTATTTTTATTGTAATAAACTTTAACTTAAATCTTCACTATGTTTGTTCATTAGATCCTGTTTGCATCCCAGTAATAAAGTCTGATCACCTGGATCACAAGCACAGCGAGCTAATAACTTGACGGCAAAAAATAAAATAAAATAAAATAAAATTTAAATGTAAAAGGCTTGAAAACAAGCATAGAAATTTATCAAAGAACTAAACAGCTATACACCTCAATAAATGTGACTTAACAATATGTAACAACCCATGTTCACTTGGACTGCATTATTTTTAATGAAATAATATGCATGATACTTTCCTTCAGAAAACAAAAGTGAAAATGTTTTGGAAATACTTAACACTCAAAAGATTTTTTTAAAATTAAAGCTGCTACATAAAATAATAAGTCATCTCTGCAGAAAATGTCATTATCCAGACAAACTCATTTCTTAGCGAGAGCTGACGTTTACAAGGGAGTCAGTTTCACTTTGTCTTTCAGACAACTAGTCCTACAGTAATTAAAATCAAAACTTTCTATAAACCACTATAAAAATATATAACTGTTTGAAAAACACACCACAAGATCAAACTAAAACTTAGGACATATCAATAAATGTTGCAATCAACTCTACTATTCAATTACCCATAACATATTGTTAGATGATGCTAATCGCTACAGTCAAAAGAGGAAAGGTGGAGAGAGTCCTGGTCAAAAGAGGATAATTAAATATTATAAAATCTGGCCGGAGAAGTCCTGAAGGAAAAACTACTGAGGTAACCTAACAGAGCAAGCCATGGAGACATGTGAAGGGGTGAGACTGGGGAAACCTTTGCAGGTTCTAGTAAGAAATTTGGCCTTTCCACTACATTTAATGGGAAAACATTGGGACCTTCTGAAACTAGAAGGAATAGGATGTGATTCCTATTAAACTCTGCCTTATGGCAAGGGAAGGTCAGAACCAAGAGAAGACAGGCAGGAGACTGTGACTAAATCCCAGTGAGAAATGCTGGTGGTTTGGACCAAAATCGAAGGCAACAGCAGAAGTAGTGGACAGATGTGGAGCATGCGGAGTGGGACTGAAGGTAGGGAGGCAGGGCATGAGAGGAGGAGGGACACAACAGCAACAGCAGCAAGAAACAGCCAAGGTGCAAAGGTAAATCTTTATTATTTTCATTTCAAGAACGGACATAATTTCTCAGTGAAAATGTAAATACATCTAGATCACGTGCTAATTTTACCTTCTTGATAAATGTGGAAGTCATTTACGCCTCATATGTTGTTTTGTTTCTATTCTTTTCCTCAGTGGTGGATTCTAAATTGACTATACAATTCTTGAAATCCTCAGTTTCTTTCAAAGCTCGCTATTCCCCTGCCAAAAGTGAGTTCTTATTTTTCCATAGGGAGCTTCTCTGAATCCTTGCCCACTTTAAAAAAAAAAAAAAAAAAAAAAGCCTGCTCTTCAAGAATGTCAGCTCTGGGGCTCACAGGGCCAAGCTGCTGCTTCATAAGGCTGCAACTCACTGTCCGACTCTACTGGCAAGCGGTCTGTATCTCCAGAGAAAAGTCCGAGAAAGCTTAAGACCTCACTCACTGCTCCCACCCCTGAGAGACTGGGAAAGGCTCCACTTGTGATTCACACCAGTGTGACAGGAAAGCCAGACAAGAAAGAGAAGCTGAACAAGGAACTGAGGGCACAACTATGTGACAAAAGCAGCTTCCTGGATACTGCGGTCGGGGCTGGCCCCCAAGTTGATAAAGGAAATGAGATACAAGCTAAGCATTCTTCATACAACATGCTTCGAACCAGAAATGTTTCAGATTTCAAAATTACTTTGGGATTTGGAATATTTGCATAACATTTAGCAGTTGAACGACTTCTAATCTGAAAATCCATACTCTGAAATTTTTGAGCAGTTTCAGGAATTCAGATTTTCAGAATGGGGATGTACAACTGGTCATAAGAGAAATGAGCCAGACATAATTCTTTTTGAACCTTTTTGTTATTTTTGTTGAGGTACAACATAATATATTTGGTCATCATACTGCAACCCATAAATAAGTACATCAACTAAAAAATATTCAAAATGTTCTAAACTTTCAAAAATTGAACTTATATAAACATCCTTCAAAACAAAAACATTATTAGCAATATGCATTCTTCAGTTACTAACTACCCTCATAATAGCTACTAACCTGACTTCTCATACCACAGTTGTGCCATTTTTGAACTTTACATAAATAAAACCATGCATTCATTACATACTAACTTGAGAGTGCTTTAAATTGTTTGTGAGATGAGTAAGTATGCAATGTTCTGTTAAAGTTTTAGTTCATTTATTCTCATTGTCTAACAAGATTACAATATTCTACTTACTTATTATTTATCCATTCTCTGATTGACAGGAATTTTGTTTATGGTGTGGGACTGTAAGAAACAATGTGCCAGGAACATTTGCGTTCTTATCATTTGTATATTTCTGTAGAATATATGCATATATGAATACACACATACACACACACCTATCACAATGTGAGAAACAGGTTGTTCATATCCTTGCCAACTGACCTGTTACACTTTATTTGCTGTGATTAAACACCTGATATGCACAACTCAGGGGAGGAAAAGTTCATTCCAGCTCATAGCTTTAGAAGGTCAGAGTCCACTCACAGGTGGCCCGCAATGGCAAAAGCACTTGGTGGAGGCACAGGTAGAGGTAGCTCCTCAGGACATTGCAAACAGGAAACCAAAGTCAAGTCAAATCAAATCCTAGTCAGGTAAAGAGGGAAGTAGTGTATATACTTCCAGGTCTCATCCCAGTGATCATCAGCCCCTTCTGGGTCCAGCCTCAGTGTTCCAGCCCTTTCAGATTTAAGTGCCCACTACACACCTGCAATCCAATCCACAGCCTGTAATCTAATCTGCCACATGCTTGTCCTCTACCACACACATGTAATCCACTCCTCCAGACCAAACTTCCATCTCGCAACGGCACACAGTTCTATAAGCAATACATATGCAAATGCATAAGACTTTTGGGGGACATTCCAGATCCAAATTACAATATTACACAGCTCATCCCCAAATCCCCAAAAGACTCATGTCCATCTCCTCATGCAAAATATATTTAGTCCTTCTCTAAGAGTGCCAAAGTCTTAAGAGTTCCAGTATTGCTTAAAAAATAATAATAAAAAAAAATTACAAGCCCAAAGTCTATCAGGTGCAGGGCACATTCTTACAATAGGATCCTGTGAAAATCTACCTCCAACATACAATGTCACAGGATAGCCAGTCCCACTCCAAAATGGGGGAATAGGCGGACAGAAAGCAACTGAACCCCAACAAGGTCTCCACCCAGCCAGGCAGGGGGTAAATATCCTGTAGCTCCATGCCTAGCACCTCAGGTAAACGTGGTGGGGTACGAGCCCCACCCCTACAGCACTGCTGCTGGCTGCATCCTCCATCTTCCCTCCTTGGGGCTGGAACCACTGCAGCTTCTCAGCCAATGATGCATGGTCCCGGCTTCTCCAAATTCTCAGGCTCTGCGCTGCACCTTAGGCTTCTCCCTCACACCTTCACATACTGCCCTCCGAGGGGCATACTCCCAGGTGCAGCTTTCATAAGGCCATTTGGACATCTTACTTTGTGAAGTACATTCCAAAGAGTTTTGTCTGATTTTTCTATTGGGGTGCTTGCCTTTTCTTTTTCATTATAAAACTACTTTATGTGTCTAGACAGAAGTTTCCCTCAGTTTTTTCAAGTCCATGAGTTGTATACTTTTTTATAGGTGTCCTTCTCATGAACAAATTTTCTTAATTTTAATGAAGTACATGTTATCAGCCTTTTATTAATGTTGCTATTTCACCAGTGTGCACAATCATAAAGACATCCACCTATATCTTCTTCCAAGAGCTTTTTCCTTTTTTCTCTCACAAATTAGACCTGCAATCCATTTGAAATCGACAGGTGTGTGCTAAAGCTTAAGATAATTATTCTTCCATGCACCCAAATGAGTCAACATCTTTTACAGGAAAACAACCTTTTCCTCTCCGAACTGCAATGCCACTTTTGTTCTGCGTCCAACAGGACCTTTCTGGACACTATTCTGTTCTGCTGGTGCGTCTGGCAGGTTCCACACTGTGACAGTGCTGTCCACTGCAGTCTTTAACACACCAGGACATTTCCAGCTTTGCTTTCCTTCAAGGTTGCCTTGACTATTCCTTGCCTTTAAATGTATTGCCATGACACGGGACTGAACATGCTTAATATGAAATATGAAATGCTCTGAAATTTGAAAGGATTTGAGTACCACTCTGAGATTAATTGCTGAAGTCTATGAAAATATGCTAAACTTCAAAAAACTCCAAAACCTGGGAAACTTCCTAATCCCAAGCATTTTGGATAAGGGATCTTCATCCTTTATTTGTTTCAGTTTGAGTCTTAATTTTCTTGAAAAATAATCTTATGAGTTTATGTGCAAAGTTATGAAATGTGTATCATTAAGTTTTCATGTTTATATTCCTCAAGGAAAGCTGACAAGTTGTCACCGGAAAAAAATAATTAGTTGCACATATCTTGTGACTATTCTTCAAAGGGAATGATTAACCCCCATCCATTTCTGAGTTGCTGAGAAATTTTCCTCATGAACGGATTTTAAATTTTATCAAATGTTTTATGCATTACCAAAGTAATCATCAGATTGTTTTCTTATTTTTATTAATTTGAGGAACTGCATCAAATGTTTTGTGAATGTTTATAAACATTACTGATGCCATCGATGTTCATAAGAAAAGAAAGTCTATAATTTCCCATTGTCCTACTATCCTATATGGGTTTGGGAGAAAGAGTCTACTTAAAGTAACTCAAAAGTTTTCCTACTGGTTCCACTCAGTGTGAGTTTATATAAGCTTTTTCTGGGTTTTGGATTTGGGGTTTCATTTTGAGACAGGGTCTCACTCTGTAGTCCGGGCTAGTACTGAACTCATGTAGCCCAGGCTACCCTTGGACTCATAGCAATCCTCCTGCCTCAGACTCTCAAGTGCTGGGATTACAGGCATGTGCCACCACACCCAGCTTATGTGGTGCTAGGCTTATGTCATGCTAAGGAATCGAACTCAGGACCTTATGCTTTTTAGGCAAGCACTTGAACCATTACTGTGCCATTCACCCAGCCCCAGGATTATATTTTAAATACTCTATCAGCAAAGCTATATGGGCCTGGGCTTTTCTATGTAAGTTATTGAAAGTCGATTTAATTTTTTCAATGATAAAATGTTCATGTTTTCTAATGCCTCTTTTAACAATTTTAAATAATCTGCATTTTTCTTGGAATGTGTTCATTTCACACAGAATTTATTTATAATATTGTTAAAGTTAATCTATTTGTATTTACTTTAATTACTTGCATTTCCTTTAATTGTTTTTATTTCATTTCTTTACTTGCATTCTATTTACCATCTTACTACCTGTGCTCTACTGGCCTTTCTGGTTTTCTTGCTCATATCTTCCTTCTTTTGGATTACCCAAGTACTTTTTATTAATTTATTGCTCTTCTACTGAGTTGCTAGATATGCATGCTTTTACTATTATTTCAGCAGTTACACTAGGAATCATAACACACATCCTTGCTTATAACCTAATAAAAATGTTACACTTCAGTAATAACCCAAAAAAAAATGCAATAGGTGAGTTCTTATCATCAGGTTTTTTTGTTGTTTGTGGTTCTATAAAGTTTATTTATTTTATTTACACATCTAATTTTGTAGCTCCCCAAAGCAACATTCAAAACTTTTCCTGCTTTATTTATCCCCAAATAACTTTATATCACTCTCTCAAACAATGCACCAAGGCTTAGTAAAAAGCAGGAATCCCTCGACAGTTCTGAAGTCATTTACTATGTGCAGTACGTTAACATACGTATTTAATACATCATCTTTAAATGTAACAGGCTTTTCAGGATTAGACATTCTAAGAGATGCATACTAGTATTAAATTTAATATATAAAGTATAAAGCTGAGAAATCCAATTTTGTCCTAAGACAAATGGCAACTAATAAAACATAACTGAAGAGATTTTAAACATAAATTTTGATTATGATAAAATCCATAAGGATAAAGAAGAGAAGATCAATTCCAGCTAAATAAGAAACTTTTTCAATATAAATGTTTAGGTACAGGGCCCTCTGCTTCTAAAACATCTCTAAATTCTAGGGGGAAAACTGAGCACTACAATTTTTTTCTTTTGATACATTACAGTAAAATAGAAGACATATTATGATCAGCAATAAGGAGCATCTCAGAGAGACCCAAAGCCATCAAGAAATGGCAAGGTGGCTTCTGCTGTCACCCCAGGTAGGTCATTGAACTAGAAAGGTATCCTAACATAAAACTAAGAAAGCGAAGCTCACATGTCAGAGATTTAATGCATCACTTTCATATTACAGAGGGCTCTACTCTCTTGGTTCATCTTTCCCAGGAGAACAGAGCCCTAAGGATGCTGGATCTATCTTCTAAGACCACACCAAGATGCAACCAGTAGAGTTAATAATGGAGGATCAGAGCAAACTGATACAGATACAAGTATACATAATCTTTTCTCCTCTCTTTCTGCCCTTTGCCATTACAGCTCGCAGGCTGGAATGTGACTACACTTGTATTGTTACTGTAAGCTGCTACAAATCTTTTCTGCCTACAGAGAGTATAAAATATATAAAGATCTAAAAGTACTACTCTGACTACATTTTAGAACATCCTCCACACCATGAGGAAACAACAAATCCCCTTGCAGAAGCACCAATCACACTAAAAACGTAAACCCAGGGGGAAACCCAAGCAGCGAACGAGAAGGCAGCTCTAGTTCAACCGTGATTTGGAACACTAGGCTGCCTGGGAGAAAACCCAGTGTCTGACTTGACTTGAAAATGCACAGTAAGTTATTTTCATGCAGTTATAAGTAACTCGATCTGACTTCTTACTCTTAAGTATGGCAACTTAAAATACAAGGATTTAGGATTCTGATGAAAACCTCTATCAAATGCTTTGGAGATGTCAAGGGAGTCTACAAAACATTCACTGTAACAATCTTTAATCTTCTACTATATTATTTTTTTTAAATTTCCCTAAAAACATCTCCTGCTCTGCCTTTATACCAGTGGTGCCTGGAGATTATTTTCATGTAGCTAACCTAATAAGTAGTCTGCAAAGGCTATGAGAACATCAAAACTCTTTTTTAAAAAAAAAAAAAGCAACTGTTAAATATTGTAGGACTTATTTGCTATAATAGTATATCCATAAAAAATAATATATACAACCATAACCTGGGCTTTAGTGGATGCGACCATCACAGAGAAAAAAAAAAAAAAAAAAAAACACTTCAACACTTCCAGGTACCAATATGAGGACAGATGCTCTTTAAATCATCTAGTTACTAATATACATTCTTGAGTGCAGACTATGTGAATCCTATTAACAGAACAAGATTCAATCAGGCCAAAAAATAAGAGGCTATTTAGAAATCATAAATCAGAGCAGCCAGAACCCCAGATTATAAGACTGTGATCAACAATATTCACTATTTTTTTTAAATAGCACATCCTTGACATTTGAAATGAATGAAAATTCAGACGAAAAACTTACCTAACTAAAATAAACCTCGCTCACTGAACCATAACCAATAGGAAGTTAAAAATCACCCGTGACTTGACTTCAACATCCCAAATATGCAACCTTATTTGCCCTCCTCCACAACAAATACAACTCAACCCAGGGATCACAGGAACAGTACTGTTCCATAATATTTGCAACAGAGAAAACCATGAAGGGAAAAGAAACTCTAAAATTATTTGGCTCCCTCAGTATTAAGCAGAACCCATTCCTTTCATGCTACAAATTTAAAAGTTTTAAATCCATTGAAAATGTTCATGTAGCTCACAGTTTCCTTGCAAATGTCCAGCAAATCTGGCCCAAGGTCTTCAGGAAATGACATTCTATAGAATTCTATATTGATACCTTGCAAACTGTATCCACATCCCAAGGTATTATAGTCCTGAGATCGATGATTTCACAGGACACCCCCAGTTTTTCTCGTGCCATGGAAGCCACTTCCTTGATCACATGAACCTAGGAAGAAGAGATAAATATGCAGAAGTTGACTGCAAAGAATGAGAGCTGAAAAACTCGTTCAAGGCTGACATCACATACAGAGATGCTGTTTACAGTCAGAGAAATTGACTTGCATGAAGCATTCTTAAATGTGTTCAGGTGTGCTGAATCCATATTTAAAATAGCCAAATACAAATGTCTAGAAAACTGGGATGCTTAGAGAAAACAAACAGATGTTTGTGCTAGAGAGTCTGATTCCAAAGATAAGTAAAGTCAAGGGTGTTGGTAGAGTTTGTGAGGAAAGCACACACGGGAAGAAACAGAAGGCAGCCATCATGGAATCCCATGGCTCACCAGCATGTGAGGGGAAAGGGCAGCAATGAGGAGCCCACTAAGAGTGAAACAGAAAAGACCAGCTGAAAAGATGAGGGGAAGGGCAACCAAACAAAACAGAAAAACAGGCGGCGGAATATCCCAGAAGCTGAAGAAAAACCATGTTTCCTAAAGACTGTAGCCAATGTCAAAGCAGTATGGGATAAGGGACAGATTAACAGTTATAATATTAGATTACTAAAAACACTACTTAGTGTATTAGTGGAAACAAACTGCATTACATACAGAAACACAAAAGTTAACTAAATAGCCAGGCAGTAGAAACCAGCTGGTCAGATTCAGTGATAAGAGCCAGGCATCATGGTGTTCCCCTTTAATCCCAGCTGTTCTGGAGGCTGAAGCAGAAGTATCACAAGCTGGAGGCCAGTCTTGGTAACTTAATGAAATTGTCTCAAAATAATGTTAGAGAGAGAGAGAGAGATGGAACTATAAGATGGATTCCATAAGCATGGAATTTCCTCAAGAAACTAAAAATAGATCTACTACATGACCTACCTACATTCTCTCTGGTATGTGTCCAAAGGGATTAGAGTCCGCACGCAGTAGGGCTATTTGCACAACAATGTTTATTGGAGAAAAATTTACAATAGACAAGTTATGGAACTAGCCTGTGGGATCATCAGCAGATGAACAGGTGAAGAAAATGTGGTATCCATAAAGAAAAGAGTAGTACTTAGCCATATAGAGCAAAGTTTATTACATTTGCAAGGAAATAACATGGAACTGGGTGTCATCAAGGTAAGAAAGCACATATTTTTCCTAATATATGAGTCAAAAAAAACTGCAAAACATAATAGTAGAAAGGAAATAACTACTAGGCAAGAGGAAGAGGATACCATCGTGGATCAAAGAAACATAAGATAACAGATGGGATGATATAATCAAAATGTTAACCATACATCTGAAACCCAATATTCTGTAAAATAAATAGGCATTAAAAATATATATTAGGGGCTGGAGGAAACAGCACAGAGGCCTGCCTAACAAACAATAGGTTTGGGGTTTGATTCCCCAGCACCACATTAGCCAGGAGTGGTGGCACATGCCTGTAATCCCAGCACTGGGGAAGCTGAGACAGGAGGACTGTTATGAGTTCAAGAGTAGCCAGGGCTAGATAGTGAGTTCAGGACCGGTGTGGAGTACAGAGCGAGACCCTGTCTCCAAAAATAAAGATATAAAATGTATATTTGCATATTATATATTATATGTAATACATTAAGTATATTCTATATTTAATATATGTAGTAAAATAAAATCCCATATGGAACATGAAGCAGGGAGAATGGTTGTGATGTAGTCCAGTGATACAGGGTTTGCCTAACCAGCATACAGAAGGCTCTGGGTTCAATCTTCAGTACCTCTGACCCTCAAAAGAGGAAGAAATAGCAAGAGGAAGAGCAAGGGAAATAGGAGCAGGAAGAGGAGGAGAGAAATCAGTAAGTTCAGTGCTAAGAGAAACAGAGATACCATGGTATTTAAGGAGAAACATTCTTTAGACAGTGAAGAAAAGATGTGCACCTTTAGCAAAAGCAACGTGGAAAGAAAACCCTGAAGAGACAGGAGGTAGGGGAGCCAGTTAAGGGATCCTGCAGAAGACCAAGTAGAGTGACTCGCCATGGCAACTACAAGAAACAAACACCTGTTCTTCAAAGACACTGGGAAGAAAGCAAAGATTAGCATGGAAGCGGGAGGTGTGGTGGAAGAGAAAGGTATAGAAGTGAGTGCTGGATTCACTCTGACTTCTGTAAAAGAGCGTGGTGACAAGAGTGTGAGAAAACGGACTGAGGAGAATTAAAAAGCATCCACCATGACCACCATGGAAACACGGCTCACCCAGCAGCACAAGAC
Organism: Ctenodactylus gundi; assembly: GCA_004027205.1. NCBI lineage: Eukaryota > Metazoa > Chordata > Mammalia > Rodentia > Ctenodactylidae > Ctenodactylus > Ctenodactylus gundi. The sequence continues at coordinate 401,197 of PVKB01001275.1, read as the reverse complement.
CCACTGCAGATCAGAGCCACGAAGACTAGAGCTCTCCATGCGCACACCCAGGTGCAAAGAGGAGCCTGCGAGTCATACGGGAGCTCTACTTTCTTCTTTATACTTAATGCCGTCTTAAGTTTTTGCAAAGTAAGTACATACCATGCTGCCCTGAATTTCCTAAAGTATTCCTTTTGCAGAAAAACTGACATTTCCTTTAAGAGAAGAAGAGAACAAATAATAAAAAGGGAAAGAGGAGTATAAGAGAGAGAAGTGTACAGCCAGCCAGCCACTGTCTTGAGGTTAGAGTGTGAAGGTAGAGAAAGATAACAAGCCCGGAAAGACGGAAGTGAGACAGTGAAAGTCACCAGAAAAGAAAGTGTGGAGTTCTCAGGGTAGATCACTGCAGGAGTGTTCACATGGCCCGCAAAGTTTTCACAAGAAAAAGCGGGAAATGGATAAAAAAGGTTGTAAGTCAAGCGCAGCACCAAAAATGAGAATATGTAATATGCATCAAAAGAAAAGTGTTTTACGGGCTTGAGGTGTAGCTCAGTAGCCAGAACCCTTTGATAGCAGGCACAAAGACCTAGGCTCGATTCTCCAGCACCACAAAAAGAAAAAAAAAAATTAGTTGCAGTGGTGGCACAGCCTCGAATCCCAGCACTCGGGAGGCTCAGGCAGTAGGGCTGCCCTGACTCTGAGGCCAGCCTGGGCTACACAGTGAGCTCAGGACCAGCCTGCACTACAAAGCCAGACTTGTCTAAAAACAAAAACAAACAAAAAAGATTTAAATATATGTTTTTGTAAACTTAAGATATTTTATCATACATACATACATATTTTAACACAACAGAATAGGCACTGCACCTTCTTTTCAATCAGTATCAAATTTTCAGTTATAAGTAAAAATCTGAAATTTAAAAAAAATTAAAAAGAAAAAAATAAGTAAAATCTAAGAATGACTAGCCATACTGTGTACTGATAATAATATACTGTGTGCTTGAAGCACATTTTCAGAGTCGGTCTTGTACACGTGCATTCACAGAATGGTAACTATATGGTGGCAAACGGGCCAATTAACTTGAGTGTTGTCATCATCTCACAACATATGCATATATCAAATTGTCATCCTGAAAAATGTACATATATATTCCGAGGCTGTATATCTTGAATATATATAATTTTTTGCTAATTATACCTTAATAAAATTGGGGAAAAGGACATCAGAATTCACAGAATCAAACAGACTTACTGTGAGATACAAAGAAAACATCATCTCCAATTTTTCATATATTAGGATTATAAATGAAAGCTTCCAAAAAAAATACAGGTTTTAATATCTGGAATCAGTTACTAACCTGAGTGCCCCAGGCAACCAATGTAACATCACTCCCTTCCTGTATGACTTCTGCCTGTGACAGCGGAATGTTGTACGGCTCAACAGGAACTTGTTCCACTAAATACATAATGAGGAGAAAAATGAAAGATTAATCATTTTTTCTCATTGACACTTATGCACAAAAAAACTAAAAGAACATCGTTGTGACAAAACATTATTATTTTTCTTTTCCCAAATTGTACAAGTAATTTAAAACAAGTCTATCTATGTCAGAACTAAATGAATTTTAAAAATGTAATATAAATGGATAAAATATACCAGCTACCTTGGAACAGGAAAAAATAACTTCAGTTAGAAATTCAGAAAATTTCCATGAAGTACAATTTTTTAGTCAACAGTAATAGCTCAGTATTTGTTTATTAATTTTCACAACTATACCACACTAACATTAAGATGTAATTTCAGGAAACTGGGTATGTCATATGTAAGAACTATCTGTGCTGGCTCTACTTTCTGTAAATCTGAAACCATTTGATAAAAAAGTGTAAAAACTATTAATATGCCTGCTAAAACTTTAATAGACTAAGTTAAGTTTTTAGACTATTTTTGTACTAAATAGCAAATTTCAAGGGATTTTTAAAAATGGGAAAAACACATATTAGAACCAAATTATTAAGTATTCTTCATATTTGCACCCTGCCTCTATGAGATCTCTATGTCACTAAATGCAACAGCCAAAACACCTTTATCTTCAAAAGTAAATACTGCAGGCCTCAAAAAGATAAACAGAGTCAGCTGCCCCAAGCCAGAAAGAGGAGCAAGACAGCAGCACCCCAGAGAAAACCATTTTTGTTTTTCTGCAGGACTAACTACATACCATAGAGAGCTAACTGAACCTGAATGAAAGTTGTATAAGGAATCTTTAAATGAAATTGGGCATGAAACTTTCTGAGTTCTCCTGAGAGCAACAGAATAGCCTAAGTGCTGGGAAAAACTGTCCACATCTGTTCATTCTGCCCAAGTCCTTTTACTATATGCTTATGTACACCTTTGTTTTTTAATTCGAACAGCATGGAAAAGCAAAACAGAAAAAAAAAAAAAAGGCTTTCCTCTGCTCCCAGGCAGTCCTTTCAATCCCACTGACCACAAGACCAATGCTAACAATTTCCTGTATTTGGCAAATCCCTTCGCTCAGTGAGAAAGGGCCCTCTGGCCCCTACAGAAGTGAGATCCATGAATGTGCTAGATCAAAAACCAGGCTCTGCCAATCAAATATATGTAACCTGTTACAAACGTGAGAGCCCAGGTAGACCATGGATTGGAAGTTGATGACATACAAGAGCAGCTACTGTCCAGAATCTGCTCCACTGGAGCAGATGGGTGGCACATCCACCCATCATCTGGCTCACTGGTCTTGATGATTCAGACTGCAGTGCAGCGTCTGCTGACCGCTGCTGGGGCATCTTTGCAGGACTAGTTAGTTTGAGGACTGTTCCTAGATATATGGCCTCTAAGCCCGGCTGTCAGGCATTCTGATAATCTGTGAGCTATTTATTATCCTTAACTAAATGACATCTGCTTGCATTGATCAGATTTGACTTTACTTGCTTAAAATGTAAGAACTCCAAATGATGGTATGCTTGTCAGACATTTATAACATGCAAGGAAACGTACACATTGGCGTCTCCTTCTTTATCTTTCCACAAAAAGAATCACATTGTACACAAGGTTCAGAACCCTTGTATAATCAACTTCCTTTTCATTTAACAGTCAGAATGTTTTGGCATGATTTCATGTCAAAATACAGTTGTTTAAGCCATCAGTAAAAACTATTAAATGTAATGGTATTGTTATACTGACAAATTTTATTCTTTGTGCACGTGTTTCCAATTCAATGAATATCAATGACCAATATGAGAAAGCACTAAAAAATATTGAAGTGATCAATTCATTTAAATAAAAAAGAAAAATTGTAAAGCCTATGAAACCATATTTGTAGATAAATCTCAAAAGCAGATGAAAAGGCTGGCAAAGCTAAGATAAAAGCAGTGGCAGAACACTTCTAAGCATGAAAGCACTTAAGTTTTTGTAGAGTCCACATTTATGCTGAACTGGATGCTTCCACTTATGAAACCAGGGAGGGTAAACTAGTTTACAAGATAATTTCTTTGTAAATTGGATCACACTGGATCACAGCCATTCCACTCATTTACATTTTGCCTGATGATGTTTCAACTCAGAGATGAGTAGTTTAATAGAGACACTATGTCCTGCAAACCTTAAAGTATTTATTATCTGGCAGCCCTGATTGTAGACAATGCTTTCAGAGATTAATTCCATCCCATTCTTGAAGGCCTAAACTTAGTGTTGCATGGATAGATGGATGGATGGATGGATAAATAGACATATAGGGAAACAGACATAATCAACTGGAACTAGACATTCTACTTAGCAGTTAAAGCAAGTGAAGTCAAGAATAGTGCCGGTGATTATCTGGACAAAGGTAACACACAGGTACTCTGCCATCGATTCCTCTGGCAGCAAGATTTGCATGGCAGTAGACGAGGCTTGAAGCCAGTACACATTTCATCTAGCTTATGAGTCAATGGCTACCACTCAAAAGCCCTGTCTCATTGCCTTGTAAATCAGATGCCAGCTGGAGATTAGCAAATCCCTGAAATGCAGGACTCTAAGCGCTGTCATGCCAACAAAAATGGGTTGGCACCTTGGCCCATCTCCTTTAAAAAGTCTCCAGTCAGTGACTGCTTTGTTTTCTTAAATTACCCAGAAAGAATAGGGCCTTGTTACTTTAACAATTAATTAAGGAACAATTAAGCTTTACTCTCTGTTTAAAAAAAAGTCACACAGAAAATTAGATTCAGACAGAATCTTACATTAACAACCAAAAATATTTAGTCAGATTTGCATCAGTTTAACACTGAGTGCAGGAAAATAAGAACACAATTTTAATATGTTCACTTATTAAAAGTTGGCAAACAAGTCACCCGGAGGGTTAGTTAAAACTCACAGGCATTTTTTTCAGTGACATTAATCTAAATCATATTTATTTCTAGAAAAGGGTATTATCTCAAATTAGTATTCCAGTATTCCTACCCAACGACAGCACACTTGGTGACAGACAGCCAAGTACCAAAGCATGGGTTTTCAGAGCTAACAAGCATCATATGTATGATGATGTTACAGATTTCTATGTACATAGCACAGAACAAATGAACTTAGCTAGCCCACTCCACTGCTCCACATGCTAATTACGTTCAAACCCTTTCACCAACCAGCACCACGTACAGAAACCCTGTGACACTGGGTACAGACGGATAAAATGCATAACTTAGATAAATGAGAAATCTTTTTGAGAGTAAACCACAAAAGGTACAATTATCAGATAGGATAGAGTTTTTTTAAATGCATACTATAAAACTTCTACCTGTTTGTGTCATGGACATACAAATGCACTTGTATGTACACTATCCATTCACTTGCACATTCGTGGCATGATTTTGCTTATGTTAAGATATTTTGTTTCCCATTCTCCTCCATTTTCTCTCCAAATTTCTTCTAATATATCATCTTAAACATATTTTAAAAGAGACAGGGTATTTTAAGAATACACACATTATGTATAATAATATTTCTTCCTTTATCAGCAATCACATGCCAGTATAGTCAGCCATCACAAGACATTGGACCAAAACTGAAAACGGAAGTCCCTGTTAATGAGAAGCACAGACTCAACTGGGAATTAGAAAAATACACAAAGTGTTCAGGGACTCCAAACGGGGGCAACAATAGAGTCATGGGAATCAAGGGTACAACTGGTGGGGGCCTTGAGAAATAGAGAGATATTTGACAAGAGGGAAAATAGTATCGCAAGTAGGAAAAAAAGAAATATATAAGGAAATGCAAGCTTTAACGTGTGTTTTCCCAGGCATACATCTAGGAAAACACAGATTTACATGATGAACCTACAAATCATATCCCCACATCTCTAGAAAGCACTTCGCACTTCCTCCAGATTTTATATACTGGTAACTTGTGTAGAAAGCATGTGTAAGAAATAACCACTCCCTCTTCATGAGGCCAGTCCTCTGAAGCATGCTACGGCCATCACCGAGGTAATAGGGCCATTTCTCCTTCATGGCACTGATCTCAAGTAATGCCAGTTTCCCCACACATGTGAAATTTGGACCGGGCTTTATCTGTGTTGCATTATACATAACAGTGAGAAAAAATAAGTGTTTGGCTATAAAAGGGAAGTAAGGACAGTACATTTCCAAAACATCAGCTCACGCTGCCTGTTACTACAGCACATTCAGGGTCTCCACGTCTGCGAAAACGGAGCTCATTTGTCAGTATGTAGGGCCTAATGGGAGAGAATGAAAAAGCGGGCCACGCTCGCAGGCAGAAGCCCGACTCCGATCCTGCATTTATCTAATTAATGTGGCTGTCTCTAACAAACTACTACATTACGTGTTTGCCCCATTACCCCACGTGTAGTCATAGAAACATTATAGGAACAGAATGAGGACACATTCAATTAATCATCAGGACACCTTTTGTGTTCTTAGGACGATAACAGCATTGCAATTTAAAATAACTCAATGACAGGATCATTAAGGCTGTATACAAAGTTTCATTCTAGGAAGAGATATTCTTATCCCTATTATCATTGGTTGCATAAGACTGGCAGGGGCACTACATTCACATTTCCTTATGAAGCAAATTCTGTTTTGGAAATGATGGCACAAATGAAGTAGAAAACGAGGTTATTAATAAGTCACACAACTATAAAGGGAGCACAGGCACTTTCTGCATATAAATGTCTTCTTGGATGAACTTAACTATATCCTGACTGGTTAGAGACACAAATATGTAAACATATAAATTCAATGTCTATGACACGAGGCAGCATTTTGCTAGAAACTCTTTGACAACTCAGAAAAAGCAATAACCAATTAAACTGCTTAAGTATAAATAAAACATCAAGTCAGAATCCACAATTACTGTTTTGTGTGTAACAAGGAGACTCTTCAGAAGCTACTTTTACAGAAAATAACCAATGGTTGTAAATGTCCTCAGAAGAGCTGTTTCAAAAGATCGTGTTTTCTTAACACTGACAAAACAATGAAAAGTAAAAAAAGAAAAATTACCCTATTAATTTTAATTGAACAGCAATACTAACTTGAAACAATGGATTGATTTTAACTTGAAGGCACTTAAAATACTTTAATAATTATTAATTGCAAAATCTCCTATTTCTAATTTTTGCAGAATGAGGTAAGTCAGAGGTCTTTCATGAACTTAAACCAAAGTTAATAAATCAATGACACTAATATAATACCAATGATTACTAATAGGCCCAATGATAATAACAATGATATTAACATAATAAAAACAACATGGTATTTCTTATAAACTTTCAAGTTAATCCTCTTACATTTTCCAGTCTCATTTAAAATAATATAAACAAGCTCTTTTGAGACTGACTATCATAATATACATGGGCTACTTGGTACATAGAAAAAAATTTAATCATATTATTCTTATAACTTGTCCAATCTTTGCAATTATTCATGGAAGTATTTTTGATGTACTTTCAGTATGCTGTCTTCACAAGGTTAGCAAAACTTCGACAACATCAAATATACTGGTACTTGTTCATCTTTCATGCCTAGTATATCTGAATTTCTTTAGTAAATATTTTTCCCTGCAGTATCTACAGTAAGGAGTCACATAAAGACTTATAAAAGATAAGCTGGCAACGTGGCAAAGAAAACAGCTGAATACTGAATTAAAGGGTAATATTTTAGAGTCAGTGCCTATCAGCACATGAAGAGCTTCAAAGGGGAAGGAGGGAAAGTCACCTAACCAAATGAATTATGTTGAGACAGAAAAGAACATTTTGACTTTCACTATCAATAATAAATGCACCACTACTTTATGAACTACTAAAATGGAAACCCACCAATTAAACTGACATATTTAGAATTTTAATTCTATTCATATTGAAATGAAAAATTACAATGAGATATGAGTTATCTATCACCCAGATATATGCATAAAAGTAAAATAAGCAATAAAATTGGCTTAAGCTGTTCCTAAAACTCACATACAAAATCTAATTCTTCTCACTTCATTTTGCACTAATAATCATCAGCATCCATGTTTCTCCACAGAACAGCATTTTCCATGTCATCAAGTAATTCACTGATGCAGCACTTTTTTTAATGAATCCATAGAGAATTAAATATTGGCAGCTATTCCTGACTCCTGCTTCCAAAGCTGTTAAACTATTGTGACTCCTCTACCTCCCAGCCCTTCAATCCCACCACAGAAGTGAGAAGATCATTGCCAGAGAGTAGCTCTCTGAAATTTTACTCTCAGCCACAGATAGCTAATCTCTTAGTACCAATAATGATACAGACTTTGATTTTTACCATTTCTGACCTCTGGATTAGATGATTATAAGATGCCATTAATTTTAACATAAATCCTAATTTTAGAGATATTAAAACCAAAGAAGTCAATGGATATCTTACAGTCAGTGAAATATAATGTCATAAATTGGGTGGATGATTTCAAACAATTGAGGAATTATTATTATACATATTTTCATATCTTAATTTCAAAAAATAGAAAGCAAGCAGGCAATATAATATTGCTTAGTACTAAAAATGAAATGAGGTATCAAGTCATGAAACTTTAAGTGCATATTAAATAAAAGAAACCACTCTGAAATGGCTTTATACTGGATGACTCCAACTATGTAACATTCTGAAAAAAGAAAACTATGAAAATAGCAAAAAAACATTCATGATTGCAAGAGGTTTTAGGGATTGAGAGGAACAAATAAAGAGTAAACAAGGGCTTTTTAGGACAATAAAAACATTTGGTAGGACACTACAATGGTAGGTATGTCTCACAGCACATTTGTGTAAATCCACAGAATCCATAAGCTCAAGAGACCATGAACTTTGGGCAAAAAATGATGAGTCAAGGAAGGTTGACTGGCACTGCAATGAGGATACCATACTTGTTTTGGAGCAGGGAGAACTGAGGAAATATCTGAATTTTCCTCGCAATTCTATTAAGAACCTAAAATTCGCAAAAAAAAAAAAAAAAAAGTCAAAGCAAAAGAGCAAAATTCTGAGACAAGAGAAAACTCAAAATTGCTCCTATTCAATGTCTAACTAAGCTAAGTGTCTGCACAACATCTCCAGTCTTCATTCTTGTCTTTCCGGCCACAGTTCCTTGCTGAGGTCTGCACACCTCTCTGGGCATGCCATGCAGTCAGTCCTTACCCTTCCCAGCTATCCACTCACTGCCAGTTAGACCCACAGCATCTCGATTCTCAACCACTTACTACTCAGGGCTCAAAGGAAGACTACGTGGGACTTAAAGAAAGCAAGAAAGAAACTAATGTAAGTTTTAGAGTTTTTACATCAAAGAACACAAACTTACAATTTTCTTCTTCCACATACTGTCATTATACAAACAGTGAGGTTTGACTCAACATTGTTTAGAATAGCCAGAACTCAGAAGAATCCAATGTTTCACAATAGGGAAAAGATAAATTACGGTTCATCCAAAGAAATTCTGTAAAGCAAAAATCAGCTAAATCTATGTGAATTGACATAGCAATATTCAAAATATACCAGTAAGAAAAATAACTTACAGGATGGTTATGCCATGCTCTTATTTTGATTATTTCAGTATATACATTCCATGCACTCATGTGTCTTTATGAATACACAGAAAAAAAAAGATTTGCAAGACAAGTTACAGAACAATGTTTATAGTATAAACATACATAAGCAGTCATGGTCTTCATGTTCATATATGTATATAAAAATGCACAGAAAAGGGACTCAGGAAGGGAGTTGAGAGTTTGAAAACAAGGAAAGGAATGTTCACTGTTTTTGTTCTATGTAGCCCTATGATGCTTAAAATTATTAGAACACATGACTCATGATGTTAAATTTTACTCAAAAAATAATTCTATCACATGAATAAAGTTTAGTCACTGAGAATATAAATATCTTAAGGTTACTGATCAAAAGCAAGTATCTGCTGAAGATCCAAACTTAGCCTATAGAGTAGGTAACCAAATAGAATATAACAAAATTCTGTTGGATCCTATTCCATGGGTAGTTCAGTTTATCAGGTCAATTATACAGTCTATAAACAAATTCAAAGACAATTTGGTGATTCAGGTTGATGGCAAAACTTTGTTCCTTTTTGCTATTATTTTAATTTAAAATTTCATTTAAGAATTAATAAATGTATTAGATTTTCTTGCATTAATGAATTCAACATATTCCTGTCAGTGACTACAATCTGAACAGAAACAATCTACATTAATTCCTCTCTTTTATTCTGACATTCTGGGAAAAAAAATTAAGCCTTCTCCTATTTAAAACTACTTAAAATGTTATTTTCTTCTAAGTTAGTAGAATTAGTGTACTGCCTAAAAATATCATCAATATCACTATGAGATATTTTGATCTGAAATATATTTGGGATTTTGGCAAAAATCCTAAAAATGAGACAGCACAGACTTCTGGTCTTTTAGCTCATCCTGCTTTCTCACTATAAGACCTACAGTTAAAAGTCATATTTACTTCACTGTCATGATTCTATTAAATAAAATTATCAGTGCAAAAGTCATGAGGCTATCTTTTCCTCCAGATGCCTCTATCTGATCATGCAACTTAATCTCTTCTGAATCATAACCATTTTATGTATTTTGGTTGTTCTTTATCATTTTTAAATACCTCCTGCCATTGCTAAAAAGATAATTGCATTTAAATATCTTAACTAAAATAATCTAGAAATCCAAAAATATTATTTGGCTACTTTTTCCTCTTACATTTAGAAGAAAGAATGTTTTTTATCTAATTATTGCACATTGAAAGTAAAAAAAAAAAATTCGAGAAAACTGTTGCATAAAGAATGTATTAAGTCATCTGCTTTTAGTTTAACTTGTAATAGTTTATCTAGCTAATGGCTGAACTGAAAGAAACCATTTCTAGGTGAGACGGATTGGACACGAAGGAGAGGGGCCATAGTATAGAAGATCTAATAAAGAACAGCACTCAGGCACGAGTACTCTTCTTGAGGATTTCAGAGATGCTGAACAGAGTTGGGATGGGGCAATGTTATCAGCTCACCAAATCATTCCACCAGCTCTTCCCCAAACACAGGGAGAATTGTGTTTCCCAATTGCCCTTGCTTCTGGGTATGTAAACTCAGTACCTTCGTGACTTCCTGGTGCAAACAGAGCTCCTAAAACTGCCATGTATGACCACATTACACTGTGACATACACTTTTTTATATGGATCAAAGAAGAGAATGAATCCTATGCCCATGGAGATACTAATGCAGCATGCATCCAAGCTAGGGACTGAGCACTTCACTGCAGAGATGTGGGCATTATGTAGTTTCATTCGGCTAAACAAACCACTATAACTCTTCAGGAAAATTTTTACGAACATCATTTTTGGCATAAAACTAGAAGAAGTTATATTTCATTTATGTCTTCTAATTCAATGATTCCATGAGATGCAAAATAGCATAATATTTGAAAAAGGATAGCCTCTAGGGTTAAACACCCTTGTCTAAAACCTAACACTATCACTTACCCTGCATGCACTGCAACAATTTTTTTAGTTCACTATCCTTTGGTTTCCTAGTGTGCCAGTAGGGAGCAGCACCACCTCGTGGGCTTTTGTGAAGAGTATTTGGAACCATCTGTGCCAAATATTCCTGATACCTCTAGAAATAGTCTCTGAACTCAAATTCTGGCAGGTGACTTTGCTCAGCCTCCCTAACTGGCAGGTTCTTCATCTACAAAATGGGGACCGTGACATACCTGACAAGGTGGCCATCAGGAATGAATTAAGTAGTTCATATGTCTTCACAACACAGCACTATGGCCAGCCCACAGTGCTCAAATGTGCTTAATGATTAAACAGACACAGGGATCATGTCCCTCTCAATCCTCTCAGCAACCCTATGGGTGTGATAATGAATGAGTAGGTGCTTCTCCAATGGCACCTAGGAGACAGAAGTAGCATCCAAATTAAACTAGGAATAGCTTTAGCTTACTGTGCTAACTTACCTGGGGGATCTTTCATTTTAAAAGTTTTTTTTTTAATCTAACCAAGACTTTGTATTATAATAGTATTAGAGAGTCCACTGGAGGTTGAAAGCCAAAATAGGTTAAACTTAGAAGGAGATTAAATGGAAGGATTTGGGAGAGCTCATTAATCAATGACAGATTAAAAGAAAAAGAATAATTCAGGGCCCCAGATGCACATAGACAATAAAGCTACATCTCAAAACAAAACAAAATGGAAAAAAAAAAATCCCAGGCTGGAGGCACAGTGAAGTGGTTAAACCACTGCCCACTGTCTTAGTTATTTTCTTGTTGTTGTTGCTGTGACTCAATACCCAACATCCACAAATTTAGGACAGGAAAGGTTTACTTTCGCTCACAGTTTCAGAAAGTCACAGTCCATTCACGGGCGGCTGGCAACAGTGAAAGTACATGGCAGAGGCAGAGGTGGAGGCAGCTCCTCGACATCACAAACAGGAAGCCAAGTCAAGACAAGCTGAGGCTAGTCTTTCAAGGAAGGCAGGAAGCAGCTTACATATTCTTCCAGGTCTCATCCCAGTGATCAGCCCTTCCTGGCTCCAGGTGTGGTAAGCCCCTACTACAGAGCTGTAATCCAATTTACATGCCTGTAAATCCACCCTTCCAGACTAGGCCCCAATCTCTCAACAGCACGTGATTCCACTGACAATCCATAATAACCAAATAATAAAATTTGGGGAGGTTATTCCAGATACAAACCACAATATTCCTCCCCGGGCCCCCAAAAGACTCATGTCCTTCTCCCCATGCAAAATGCATTTAGACCTCCTCTAAGGGGTGCCAAAGTCTTAATAGTTCCAGTATTGCAAAAAAAAAAAAAAAATAGTCCAAGTCCAAAGTCTCCTCTGAGACACAAGGCACAACTTTTAGCTGTGAGCTCCTATGAAAATCAAAGCTGACTGGACCATTCTTAATTTTCAAATACAATAACCAAGTTCCTAATCACGCATAACACAGCACAACTACACCATGTACAAACAGATATGCAATAAATTCCTCCCCACAATAGACAACAAAATTCTTCTTAAAAGTTAAAGACATCCAAAATGAAGCATAGGATAACTATTCCCATTCCAAAAGGGAGGAATAGGAGGATAGAAAGTAATCAGACCAAAACAAAGTCTAAACCCAGCAGGGTAAGGGTTAAATCCTGTGGCTCCATGTCCAGCAACTGGGGTAAATTGTGGTGAGGTTTGAACTCCAAAGGGCTTGGATGGTCCCACCCCTATTGCCTTGCTGCTAGCTACACACTCCATCTTCTCTCCTTTGGGCTGGATCCACTCATAGCCTGCTGTGTTTCTCAGCTGAAAATTCAAACTCCTGGCTTCTCCAATTTTCAGGCTCTCCACTACACCTTAGGCTTCTCCTTCACAACTACGCTCTCTGCCCTCCCAGTGAGCACTGCTTGGCCTTTAAGGCCTTCCTCTGAAATCTGGGTAGAAGCCTCCATGAGCTCGTAATTCCTGGGATCTGCAAGCTTGTAAAGCCAGGACCACGTGCACATCGCCAAGTTTTACCACTGCCTTGAGCAGCAGTCTTGCTCCCTTGAGCCTTGGTGCCAGCAGCTTCTGGGTGCCCAGATGGGGGAACCCCAGGGAGTTGAACTCTGCCAAGAACTTCCCTCTTTAGCCCTACAGGGAGCCCTGAAGTACTCTTCACACAAGAAGATTTCTTGCCTTTGCACCCTTTAATTGGTAAAGGGTGGGATCTTGCTGATTCCTGAGACACTGTGAAGCCCTCTCTTACATTCCTGATTCCAAGTACTTGGCTTCTGTTAATGTTAGTCTCCTTAATAAGCACATGCTTTTTCACTCCAGACTGCAACTTTTTAACATCTGTTTTCTCTGCCATTGTCTCATGTCTTTCACCACAGAGCTGGCTAAAAGCTGCAAATAGCAGCTATGTAACAGTCTAAACGACTTTCTGCCTTGAGATTTCCTCCACCAGAGTAAGCAGTCCACTGCACTTAATCTCAGTTTCAGGCAGTCTCTGGACAAGAGTAAAATGCTGACAAACTTTTTGCCAGAGTATAGCACACATAGTTTTTAGGTCACTTGCCAATTCAGTCATCATTCCTGTCTTAGTTACTTTTTTGTTGCTGTGACTCAATACCCGACACCCACAAATTTAGGAAAGGTTTATTTTAGCTCACAGTTTCAGACGGTCACAATCCATTCAGGGACGGCCGGCAGCAACCAGAGTACAGGACAGAGGCAGAGGAGGAGGCAGCTCCTCACGCCATCACAAACAGGAAGCCAAGCTGAGACCAGTTGAGACTAGTCTCTAGGAAGGCAGGTGCAGCTTATGTATCCTTCCAGGTCTCCGCCCAGTAATCAGTCCCTCCTGCAACCAGGTGTAGCCAATACACACTGTTAATCCTAACTCACACGCCTTTAGTCTTAATTGTAATCCACCCCTCCAGACTAGACCCCAATCCACCAACATCACATGGTTCCATAGACAATCCACAACACTAAAATACATGAGACTTTTGGGGGACACTCCAGATCCTAACCACAACATTTCCCGTCGGAAACTTTTTGACACTGGTTTTTCCAATCCATACTTTTATCAACATTCTGGTCTTCTGAGCTCTGACCATTATCTCCTATCAAGCTCAGCAAAGAAAATGAATAGGCAGTTCTCAGATGAAGTTCAAATGGCCAATAAATACATGAAAAGATGTTCAACATCCTTAGCCTTTAGAGCACTGCAAATCAAAACATCACTAAGATACCATCTAACTCCAGAGAGAATAGCATATATCAAGAACACAAGCAGCACCAGTGGAAAAAGGAACCCTCTTGCAACTGCTGGTGGGAATGTAAATTGGAACAACCACTATGGAAAGCAGTATGGAAATTTCTCAAAAGACAGGAAACTAATATCCCCTTTAATCCAGTAATAACCTCTTCTGGGAATTTCCCAAAGAGTTAAAAAACAATATATAACAGAGATAAATGTATACCCATGTTCATAACAGCACAACTAACAACAGCTAAAATGTGAAAGATACCAAAATATCCATCAACAGACCAATGGATACACAAACTGTGGTATTTATACACAATGGAATACTACTCCTCTATCAAGACAGACAAGTTGGAGGCTTTTGTAGTTAAATGGAGGCAACTTGAGACCATCATGCTCAGTGAAGTGAGTCAGAAGGAGAAAGTTAAATATCGAATGGTTTCTCTAATATGTGAAACCAAGATAATTATTTTATAGAATTAATTGAGGGAAATAATGATAATTGAAGGGGAAGAGAAGTATGTGGGAGGGTTGAAAAGGAGAGGGGAAAGATTTGTAATTTTGCCACAATACGAATATGCACAAAATACTCGAGATCAATGTAAACATTACATAATACATCTAGACATATCAGTAAAATGGAAAAAAGGTCAAAAATAAAATATTCTTTAGGTAGAACAAATCATTTGAAATTTAAAGCATGCTTATAGAATTATGACAGAGCTAAAGACAGGTGACCAAACATCTAAATTCAAGCACAGAAAAAGCATCCCAGTAAAGACCTTATATCAGTGCATAATTATTAACAGTTCCTCCCTCCACAGCATAATTATCCTGACTATAGCCACTTTAACCAGAGGGAGATTTAGATACTACGTACCACAAGGAGTTTACCCGCTTTTCATTCAATTCCCATTAACTGAGTACCTGCTAGACAATATTGACTCTTCATCCGCATTACCAACTTACATTGCTTTATTGTTTCGACCACTAAAATATAAAATAGTTAGAAGAGTTGTTCCTAAATACAAAATTTATAACTGAGGAAAAATTAAATATAGAAAAAAATCATTCAGAGTTCTTTTTTCTAATAAGAAAGTATATGGGTATCTTATGAAAAAAAAAGTTAAAATTTTCTGGGTTATGAAAAAACAAAATACATAAAGATATCCACAAATATTAAATAGAGGAAACCTTTACCTGCTGCTCTGTAAAGTATTTTAGGTTCAAAAAATATACAAGGATTTTTATCCTCTATGCATGACAAAAGAAGTCCCTTGGCCTGGAAAGGGCTTCTGGGTATAACCACCTGTAAAAACAGATTTTTTAAAAGACAATTTTAGTAAAAATGTAAGCCCACTTATAGAATTTAGATAAATGTAATGAATATTTAAATAAATGTAACTAATTAAAAATCTGAATTTTTGCTGAGCTGCCATTTATCACACAATTTACATATTGTCCCCCCAAAAATCTTTTTCTCATACTTCTAAGATAGATGCTTTCTATACTCTGATAACAAAGCCATTACTCTTAAGGAGAAAAACTACCTATATAAATTTTTTCATTCTATAAAAAGCATATATCAGAGCAAAAAGAATCAATACATACATTTACCTATAAGTAATTTCTTCTACTAAAATTCTACTTGCAAAATGCATGCCACTCTCCTCTGCAATCTTAACACATAAAAATCTCCTTCTTCTCATAAAAAATTGTCTTCATTTTATAAGTAGAAACAGTCTTCTTTCTTTCTCACTGAATTTTATGATCAAGGCACTATAATCACTATAAAATCCACTCAGGCCAGAATACAAACCAAAGTGTGGTCATTCCACACTTTCTGGAAGCAGAAAAGAGTTCTGAGACCTTTCTTTCTTTTCTTCATTTCTCTCTTCTTTCTCTTTCTTTCTTTTTTCCTTTCTTTCTTTCTTTCCTTTTCTCAGTATTGAGGACTGGACCCAGGACCACAAAGCCAAGTTCCCTTTCCCACCCCCCATTTTTGTATTTTTTTTTTTTTTTTTTTTTACTTTGAGAGAGGGTCTGGGTAATTTGTCCAGGCTGACCTTGAACTTCTAATCCCCCTGCCTCAGCCTCCTGATTAGCTGGGATTATAGACATATGTAACCACTTCAGTATCTTCTTGAGAATGAGGATAATGAAGAGGCAATGACACCAACAGCAGGAAGCACAAGTGTTAATGCAGCCAAGCATCCATGCAGATTAACTCACCTACTGTTTACAGCAACCTTAAGAGTTACCTGTCATCATTTTTCCCAGTTTAGAAATAGAGACTGAGGCTTATGGAGACATCAAGATGCCTGCCCAAGGTCATACTGCTTGCTAGAGCAGAAGATCTCACCTAACTCTGACTGAAACTCTTAACTTCTGTGTCATATTACCTCAAATCACAAATTTGAGTTTAATTGTTAGTGACTATAAAATAATTATATAAGTATTATATATAACTATTTAAAATAAACCTCAAATAAGATTCCTTGAAGCAAATTACATTTGGTTTTCAAAGACATTTCAATGCTATTTTTGTTGAAGACTGTTATTTAAAAAATAAAGCAGCAGTAAAAACCTCTTTTATCTTCTGTTAATAAGACTTCAGAATATCTATTAGCCATATCACCTAATCTCTTTATCTTATGCTCCCACTTCTTAGCTTCATTTTATCTGGTTTCCCTTTAGTTTTAGCTTTCTTATTCTATGTATATTTTCATTTGAGGTTTAAAAAAATGAGAAAGTAGAGGAGGAAACAGGAAAGGAGGTTTAAAAAAAGGTAAGTGAACGAGAAAAAATCTGTTATTTAAAAAAATCAGGCAATGGCATTAACCTTAATTCTGCAACAACATTAAGCTTAAACACCAAAGTAACTACGGTCTCGAATGTGCCTTCTGTCCCTACCTATAGCTCACAGCTCACAGCAAGCAAGCACACAACCTTTATTCAACTAGGAAAAGGCTTAAGACTTTGAGCTGGAAGAAAAAATAACCATAAAACAAACACGCGTTATAGTGGTTTGCATCTGGAGCGTCCCCAAGTCTCATGTATTTACATGTTATCGATTATCTATGGAACTACATGCTGTTAGGAGACAGGGCCTGGTCTAGAGGGGTGGATTATGGGCACGTGGTGGATACCTGTGTGGTGGAAAACAGCTGTGTGGTAGATTATAGATTACAGGCAAGTGGTAGATTAGAGGTCTAAATCTGGAATGGATAGAAAATCATGGCTGGCCCCAAAAGGGGCAGACTACTGGGACAGGATCTGGAAGAATATTTGCTACTTTCTCCCTTTCTTGCAGGAACCTGGTTTCCTATTTGCAATGTCATGAAAAGCTGCCTCCATCTCTGCCTCTACCATCTGTTTCCACTGTTTCCAGCCACCGATGAATGGACTATGACCTTCTGAAACTGTGAGCTAAAATAAACTTCTCCTCCCCTAATCTGTATAAGTCAGATTCTGTCACAGCAACAAAAATGTAACTGAGACACAAGTTCAAAACCAATTCCTGTTGTCAGAAACAAACATGCTCTGGACTGCTAGACCTGTTGATTTCTATAATGATTCCCTGGAGAGCGGCAAACTAGTACACTAAAAAGATGATAATGTAAATGTAAAATATTAAGCATAAAATACCCAAGCCATTTTTACTATCAAAATATCTAAGAAAAAAACCTAAGCTATTGCAAAGACCAGTATAATAGGGAGATGTTTCAAAAGTTAAATGTTTGAGCAAATATCATTCTACTCTAGACCAGAAAAAAGACCTCTAGGTAACAGCCTTCTTACAGCCTACTTAAAAATTAAGAAATGAGCTAAAATCAAAATCATATCTCTCAACGTTGAATGTGGACAAAACAGTAGATTTATTAAAATCATTTCACAATCAGTTAAATAAGAAAAATGCATTAGAAAGAAATAGATTTGAAAGTGCAGGAAGATAAGTCAATTTTACTCTCGGTCATATTCTTTGAAGTCTATGAAGTTAATTAAAGCCAGTATCAAACCAGCGCTGCTTCAGAAAGAACATTCTATAAAATTAGCACTGGATAGTTTTTTTTTTTTTAATGCTAATCTTCCTGACTTAAACATAATCAAATTTACATAAATTTCAAAACTCCTTTTTGTTTTTCCTCCAGATTAGCATATTACTTAATACTGACAGAATTGCTCAAAATGGCCACATAAGGATACCTTGATTCCTGGACAATGAGCAAAGAAAGCTTCGGGACACTGAGAATGATAGAGAGCCCCGTGGCCCACACAGCCCCAGGGTGACCGGATGGTGAGGCTCCCACAGTTAAAAAGGTCCCCCGAGCGGTAGCGGTATTTGGCAGCTTCATTAACAATCTGCAAGGGAGAAAAGAGACGGGTTGCATGAGTACTTACTCCTTACTTCCACATCTTTTTTTGTAAATTATGTATTAGCTCTTTAACTACATTCCCATCACAAAATGAGAACCATAAAATGCTAACTCAAGGATAAGTGATGGCGATATGAGGGCAGTAGCAAGACATTAATATTTCATGGACTTAACAATCTTTCCAAGGGTTGTTTACAGTAAAATACGATGCACTTACCTGATCAAAAGCAGGGAAAATATAATCTGCAAATTGAATTTCCGCAATGGCAGTAGCACCAGTGACTGCAATTCCAATTCCAAATCCAACAATTCCCTGTTCACACAACGGGGTATTAAAAACTCTATCTTTTCCTTAAATAAAAGAAAATAGTAAACAATATGATGAGAGTAATGTATAATATACTTGAAATTTTAGAAAATTAATAATGGTGAGAGGAAGAAATATAGGACAGGTGAAGAAAATAATAAATATGATGATTGATTTAGATGTAATCAATAACAATATTAACTATAAGCAATCTAAATTTTTCCATTCACTTAAGAGGCTGAGGCAGGAGGATTACCATGTGCTCAAGGCCAGCCTGGGCTACAGTGAATTCAGCACCAGCAGCCTGGATTACAAAGCAAGACCTTGTATCAAAAAACAAAATACAAAAGTAAAATAAAATAAAATTTCCAATTAAAAGAAAGACTGTCATATTGAAATAAAAATAAATTCCAACTACTGCATAAACCTGTGGGTTCAATCCCCCATACTGCAAAAGAAATGAAGGAGAAGAAGAGAAAGAAAGAAAGAAACAAACAAACAAAGATGTACAGTTCAAAACCCGACTAAAAGAAAAAGCTGACACCATTATGCTAACAGCAGACAGAGCAGTATTTAAGAGAAAAGGCATTACCAGATATAAAAAGGCAAAATTCATACTGTTAGGTGTATTAATTCAAGATGACACAAAAATTCTAAATTAAAATGCATCTAAAAATCGGTTTCAGATAGATAAGAAAACATAACACAACCAAAGTAACAAGTAGGCAAATTCACAATAAATGGAAGACTTTTAACGTACCAGTTTTAAGTGACAGAAAAATCAAAGGGTTAAAAAATATAAAAGATTTGAACATAATTAACAAAAATGGCCCAACTCACATACACAGGACATCATGCCCAACAGCTAAGAGAACACGCACTTTTATAGTAAACAGAGAACACTGATATTAATGAACTGCAGTGACCTCTAAATCCAATCTCAACTTTTAAAGAATTAAAATACCACAGAGTATATTCTCTGATCATGGAAAAATTAAACCAAAAACAAGGTTCAAAATGATAACTAGAATATATTTATGTAATAATGTAATAGAGTTTTTAAGATACATGTCTAAATTACGCTTTGCTGTTGGAAATTATAATAAAAATTAGGAAGTTTTAAATTAAAGAACAAAGAAAAGCCTATACGATGTAGAACTTACTGAAGTTCTAAAGGTAACGGTAGATTTGCCTCATTCAAACTAACTCTCCTACATTTAGTCAGTGAGAAATTCTGAGCGAGTATAAACTGAAAGAAACTTGACCCTCAAAAAAAGGAATACTCAGTGAATAAGCAGGACATCTGTAAGGCTGGCCAGAAGGGACGCAGACAGGTATATGTGTTGGGAAAGAATAGTTCTTACCAACAGCGCCTTAATGGGGTCACAGAGAATAGTGTTTGGAGCTACCAGTGTTTAGATATTTAAGGACGTAAATCTCTGATACAAGGGAGACAATGAGGGACACCCCAAAATCTGTGTAATCATTGCTCACTATACCTACAAGCCACTCAAAAAAAAAAAAAAGCAGAAAATACCCTGGAAGAGCTGAGCAGAAATTTCAGCTGTGCCACTAAACAAGAAACAAAATCTAGGGTCTGAAATTCTTTAGAGAAGTGTGACAAACCCCCAGGCTTTCCATTCCAAAGACAGCTTTACTTATATTCTGCTGGATACTCACTGAAAATTGTATCAACCGGACCAGAAGAGCGGGCCAAAGGAGAAGATAAGAAATGGCGAGATAGACATCACGGAGACGGAGGGGAGCACACAAGGAGGGAGGTGAAGGGGATGCAACGTGCATGTACACTGATCCCCAGGCTGTATCAGTTAATATGTACATGAATATGGATCGCAAACATATGCAAATAAACATTATTTTTTTGAAACAATTTTGATTACTTCTCAACCAATTACCACATTTCCTAGCAAAATCTCACTTCAGAGACTGGCTGGAGGCAACGGCCACGGTCTGGACAGGAAACCTTACGACATTTGGGGGATATTTCTGACATCCATATTTATATCTACAGCCCAAGAATATCAGTTCTTGGTATGTAGAATTCACTTTCAGCTCAATCATTCCCTTTGAATTAGGACCACAAATACAGCAGGTGTTGGAAATGCCTGTGAGACACATCCGTTAGTTTACAACTCTAAAGGCAGCTGCAAAAGCTTAAGCGTGATTCATCCTCATCGCGTGATCTGTGACTATCTGCTGAAAGTATGACCTCTATTCCTCATCAGCTCCCTCCTTGACTGCAAGTAGCTTGATAATTTTTTGAAAAGCTATGATTCCGTTCAACTGAGAACGACTTAGCGGTAGGAAAAAAAACATAAATTCAAGGTGCCTCTGGTGCAACCCACATCCCTAGAATACCTGAGTCTTCTTCATCAAACACACTGTACTGATTTACAGTGACAGCTTAACAAAACCCTTCAACATGTTTTATGATCTAAGAGAAAGTGCTCCAACCCGAACTATATGTCAAAAAATCTACTTCTATTTTCTCCTAAATACTGACTGAAAGAGCACTAAAGAAACACAGAGTATTGATGACTTCCTCTATGTTACTATGCAATTAACACAACATAAATTTCATGTGCATAATATTCTGGTAGATGAATATATACATAGTGACTGCACTTTGAGGCAAGACAGATAAGGATTTAAGTGTTATCTCTGCAAATTATTATATTCTACTTCTTGTTGGTAACAGAAGTATCATGATGCTGAAAAGACTTAAATTACTCATACATTACTTAACAAATAGTTATACTTAATATTATATGAACACTTTTCTGCATGCTAGAGAAAGCAACAGCAAACAAAGGAAATTTGTGCCCTCAAAAGCTTACATTCTAGTCAAGAAAAAAGAAAAAAATTAAAAAGGAATAAAATATTATAATGGCATATGACGATAAGTGCTATGGAAAAGAGTAAAACAGGAAGTAGGAGATCAGGAAGGAACAGCTGTAGCTACCATGTGATTGTAAAGAAAAATAACACAGATCAGAAAGGACCCATGACCTGGTGACATCTGAGAATAGTTGAAGCCAGGGTTGGTGGGAGAGGCCAGTAATCCCAGCACTCTGGGAAGCCTGAGGCAAAAGGACCAAGAGTTGAGACCCAGCCTGGGCCATTTAATAATTTAGCGAGACCCTGTCTCAAAATAAAAAATAAACAATGGACAAGGCTGCAACGATGCCGACCTTCCCTGGCTGCGACACCAGGTTTGCGCAAGCCAACCGAAGGCAGCAGAGAGCAGCTTCCCGTATCCTGCATGGCCAAACGCGATATGTCTTCTGGACTCCAGACTGAGCCCCGCAGAGTTGCTGCTGCAAACTCATTGGTGCAAATACTTTTCAGACATACTTGGGCAAATTTATCTACCTCCAGAAGCTGCCCACAAGAGCAGCTTCTGGGCCACAGATCAGTCACGGGTGTATTTGATAATATGTGTCATGGATAAAATGGTGTTTGTATTATGTGTTAACGACAATAAATTGTTATGCGTTTGGAACTTGGGGAAAAAAAAAGAGAGAGAGAGAGAAAAGGACCAGTATATACAATGACCTTAGAAGGCAAGGGCAGTTCCCATTTCCACACATCAGTCCTGGATCTATTTGGTAATAGCTACAGCATATTAAAAAGTGTTTCAATTATGTGTTAACAACAATAAATTATTATGCATTTTTGAATTTGAAAAGAGAAGAAAAGGACCAGCAAGTACAAAGACCTTAGTACAAGCATGTTTAGCCATTCAGAGAAAAAGCAAAGCGTCCAGAGGAGGCCCTTGAGTCTGAGAAACAGTGCCATGAGATAGTCAAAGTAAAGAGGGTGAGACGGGGACTCAGCCCAGATGGGCAAGGCCTCTAAGCCATTCTGCACACCAACTTTCACTGTGAGAATGAGTCAGAAAAAGGAAGTCACTGAACAACTCCATGTCATTCTATGAGTTGCATTTCAACAGGATCCCTCGGGCTGGTTTTTTCACAAATAACCTATAAATAGCAAGAGAGCATGGAGCAAGACTAATTACAGGATATTACAATACTCTTGATAAGGGATAATGGTCCACAACAGAACAAAATGGAGGGGTGTGAGGCTCTGGGTATATTCTAAAAATGGGACAAAGTGGATTTGCTGATAAGATGGATTAGTCAGAGGATGTTAAGGATGATTCAAAGGCTTTTGGCTTGAGCAACCTGAAGGAAAGAGTTGTCAATAACTCAGAAAAAGAAATTTAAAACTATTAAGAATCACACTGAAATTAGATTCAGCAGTTTCCTTTTCAGGATGTTTATTTCAAAATGTTTTCAGACATTCAATCACACAGAACTATGACTTACATTGCAATATGAGTTAGAAGTCTTCAGCAGAGAGGTGGCACTCAAAGACAAGGGATGGCGTAAGATTACTTAGGGACTTTAACTAGGGACCTAGAAGAATAGAGCTAAGGCACGTCCTGGTCATTCCAATGTTAAGAAGAAGGCAAAGAAGAAATTATCAGTAAAGTTAAAAAGAGAGTCAGGAGGGAGAAGCCAAAGAGCGTGGAAGGAGGCTAGGAAATGATGCTGCCCTAGAAGCCAAAGGAGAAAGTGTTTCAAAAAAAATCCATCAACTTGGGTCACATGCTGTGAGGAGGACTGAGAATTCTATCACTAATGACCTTGCCAGGACAGTTTCTGCAAAGTAGGAGAGCAAGAAAAAATAAAAAAAAAAAAGAACAGAATCCTAACTGTAGTAACTTCAAGAGAAAACGGGAAAAAGGAATTGAAAACAATAAGCAGTTTCAAGTATGTGGAGAAATTTTGCTGAAAGTGAAGAAGAGAAGGTAGGTAGGTAAGTAGGTTGGTTGTTGGTTTGAAACGGAGTTTCATGATATTTGTTTGAAATGGAGTCTCATAATGTTGGTTGGTTGATTGACTGGTTCATTGTTCATTTATTTGTTTATTTCTTTGAAATGAAGTTTCACAATGTTGTCCAGACTGGCCCAGAACCTATTTTTAAAATGTATACCTAACTTCAAGAGCACAGCAAGCAGGAAATGCTGAGTGAAACACAAATTTCTTGATAGTTGTATTGTAATTGGAACCATTTGTTGACCACAAAACTGATGTAATTAGTTGAAGATTTCAGTTGAATCTAAAATAATTTGAGCTGAAATTACTTTAGGCTTGGAGGAATTTTGCAAAGTTTTATGAAGAAGAAAACATTAGAACTGGGCTCTGGTGAACGGACAGAATTCTGATAGGCACAGACGGAAAGCAGATGAGTGAGACACGAGGCAGAGAAGCAGGAAACCAAATAAAAATTTAAAGCTGGGAAGTGAACCGATAAGGCAGAAGTGTAAGAGGATTACAAGTATTCGTAAAAAAACAAAAGTAGAAAGTTTTGTTCACGTAGCAACTTGGTACAGTGGATAAAGTTTGCACTCTGGAGTCAAAAATCCCTCGGTTCATGTACGGTTTCACCAATACCTACTTGTGTGATCTTGGATTGTGTTTCAGCTTCCCTATCCATAATTAGGATAAAAGTAACTAACTTGCCTATGACTTATGGTTGATCTGAGTATCAAACAAAATAAGGTATGCACGAGTGCTTTGCAAACCACAAATCAAACCATTACAAGAATCTAAAATATTATGAGAGTAATGATGAAAAAAATCAACAGGATTTAACATGAGAGGCATGTGAGAGCTGAAAATCCCACTAAGTGGCAATAAGAAGTATTAGGAACTTTGCATGATCTTATAGGCACCCAAAGTATCAGCAGGAAGAGCCCACTCACCACCAAGTCTTGCTCACCCCAAACCTTATCCTACCCTAGCTAGCAAATGACTATGGTACCCTGAAATCTCAATAATAAGCTCTGGGAGTGAAGGGTGAGGTAGAGAGAGAGAAGATAGTTCAGCCATGAAGGCAGGGCCATGGCAGACAACTGTAAACTATAAGTCCAAATCTGTCGTGGCTTGAATCTTCAGCGTCCACCAAAAGTCCATAAGCAAAGGTTTGTTCACCCTTCTGTCATGCTTTTGGAAGGCAGTGAACCTTTAGAAGCAGGGCTAGTGAACAGAAGTTAGGTCATGAGGAACATGTTTCTGAGGGGAATATTAGGACCTTGGCTTTTTGGCTTTTTTTTTTTCTTTTCTCACTCTACTTTTCAGCTACCATAAGGTGAATAATCTAACTTCTCAATGTTCTCCTGGCACTGTATCTTACTGTACCACCAAAAGCCCTAAGTCTACAGGGCCACCTGACCATAAACTAAAACCTCTGAGATCACTAACCAAAAAAAGGGAAAGAAAGAAAGAAAGAAAGAAAGAAAGAAAGAAAGAAAGAAAAGAAATCTTACTTCCACTCAAATAATCGCCACAGTTAATTAGTCACAGACCCAGAAATCTGAGTAACACACTGTCCCTTTGTCAAGGTGATGGGCAGACTTGAAAGAGGCTCATGTGTACATTTATCCAAAGATCCCAAGGTTTTCCACTGGACAGGATGGAGCTATAAACAAGCTCCTGGCCTCGGCTAACCATCTGCAACCAACAAAGCAACACTCCAGCAGTGACAGTAAGAGTTAAGATCAAAGTAAACTCCTGCACTGAAGAACAAACCTGCTGCTACAGCTGCCCACCTTCGGAGGCCAAGAACTGAAACCACCTATGCTCACTGACATCCATCTCGAAGCAAGGAGCACTTGATCCTAAAAGGCTGATGGTCCCAATCGAGCAAGCAACCAAGCCCAGGCCCTACACTGCTGCCCTCAAGGGCATCCTGAGCAAACCAACATCCCACCGCTGGACCACATGCTGTTTGCGCTAACACTTGTGAAAAGCCCTGGGCATGAGGCAATGACAAAACCAACTCTGTATTGCCAGGTCCTGTGTCTTCAGGAACTGTCCAGCACTGGATTTGCTAAGGCCAGTGGGCTCACAGACAATATCTTATAACTACTAATAAATAAACTGTTGTTCTGAAAATAAACATAGGCTGAAATCTCATTTCAGAGCATGATCAGTGTGATTTAAGAAGATAAAATTCCCATTTAGAAAGATCACCTTACTGTGAATGAAAGCTGGTAAACAATTATAATGTGAAGGTAAGGGGCTTAGGAAATATGTACTGTCACCATTATCTAAGCTTAAATTACACTCTTTTTAAATGAAACTTGAAAAAAATTCATTCCAGTCAAATTGATATTTACTACATTTTTTCAAAAAAACAGAGAGAAAGGGAAAGAGCTATAACTTTGTCAGGTGAGAATGAAAATCATCTACTCAGTCTTCTTCCCCCAACCCCAACCGTGTGAGGAGATCAAACCCAGGGCCCCATGAATGCGAGGCTAGTGCTCTATTGCCGAGTTACTGCTAAGCATACCCATGTCTGGTCCTTGAACTATGTGCTGTTTGATGTAACACCTCAGCCCTTTTAGTAAAATAAATCATCATGCTTCACGATACAATTATATAAGGTTCTGTCTTCTTTTTTTCAAGTGTTTTTGTTTTTTATTTTGTTTTTGATTTAGGGGGTATTTTTAAGACAGAATCTCTTTATGTAGTCCAGGCTGGCCTCAAACTTCCTATTCCTGTAAGTTCAGGCCTTTACCACTCTGCCTAACCTAGAGATGTCTTAGGCAGAACTATCTAGAATTACTTAAGAGAGTCTGGAAGGTATGGCTTAGTAGTAGAGCATCCGGCCCTGGGTTCTCTCACCAGCACTAACAAAAACAAATCCAAAAAAGGAAAGAAAAAAAACTGTATTAAGAGATTGAAGTAGAAATTTAAAGAAATACACAGTAAAAATCAATTTTTTTCAAATAAATGCACACAGAGATGATGCTGAATAAACAGATTCCAAAAACATGAGTGTGGAAAGTATTTCTGCAAAAACCTATATAACCACTTCACGGCGGCTGAATACAATCAAAGCTGTCTTTCCATAAAGCCGAAAGAAATAGTTACATCATCCCTGTGATACCAGCTGGAATGTAAGGGCAAGCCATTACATTTTTCTTTTTAATCTTCCTTCATTTATATGGAAATGAGATGTTTCCTAAAACACATCTGTACTCAGTACCTACGTCAATAGAGAAGCTCAAAGCACACAAATTCCTCCAGCTGATTCCTGACTATAAGTGAAAACAGCAAACCAACATCATTCACAACCCATGTGCGTCATTCAGCGAGGAGGACATTACCAAGCTGTCAATTTCCATTAACCTGCCTGGCTTTATAAATAGCCTCAACTTCCCTATCTAAATAGGTTGGTGCCCTTTTCTCTGAAGCACAGGGAACAAAGTGACAAAGAAGTGTTAAAAATAAATGAGCCTTCTCCTTTGTGAACAGGAGAAGGCTAACAGCAATCCAGTCCGGCGCACAAGCTGAAGATCTATTAATGAAATGAAGCTCAAGAGAATGAAGAATCAGGTTTAAACAAAAAATAACTAATATTCACTAAATACATCTGCTGTTCTTTAAGTATCTGTGAGTCTCACTGCTACCAGAACTGAAAACTAACATACAGACCAAGCTAAAAACAAATACTATGATTATGATCTTTAATATGATCTCAAAAGCAGCACAGTGTGAAAGCCCAAAAATGACTGCTGTGTGGCCAAAAAGAAAACACTCAATTTTTTCTATTCTAAATCTGAAATGTTTTATGATTTTTATATCATTAATTTCCTATGCTTGCTCTAGATATTTCTTCCTCTAAAATCAATCATAACCAACAAATTCTACACAACACCTCTATGACCTAATTACCAGTGTACAGCAGTCTTCTGGTTCACACTCCGACGAATAATTAAAAGCAAAATCAGAAAATGCACCAATAGAGTTTCTCAAAAATCAGAAAGTAGCTGATAGCAATCATTAATTAGGCTAGTGGATCCACTAATGCATTTAACCAATATTTCTCTGGGTGGAAAACACAGGTGGCCCACATTAATGTCAGGTAAAAGATATGAGAACTTATGTATGCACAAATATGCATATATAAACACTGTGAAGCCAACACTTAACAAGCTTGTCAGTAGCACCGTAATACTTAAAGATTTGTGTTCACTGAAACAGCCGAGACACAATCAACAACTAATGGCGAATCTGAAGATATTTTCTAAAATTTTTTCTTTCAATAAAGATCACAAGGTTGACCAACTAACTATACCTACTAGGAGAGGTCCCTTAGACCTCACAGTAGCTTTAGAAAATTCCATTAGAAGTCCTTCACTAACGAGTGACAAAAGGTACAGGGTATGTTCACAAGCACAGCCTACAGGCTGCACGTGGCTATGCACAGCTGGAAATGTAACCCCACAAGACAGCAAAACTTTTAGCATCAT
This sequence comes from Ctenodactylus gundi, assembly GCA_004027205.1. NCBI lineage: Eukaryota > Metazoa > Chordata > Mammalia > Rodentia > Ctenodactylidae > Ctenodactylus > Ctenodactylus gundi. The sequence continues at coordinate 372,921 of PVKB01001275.1, read as the reverse complement.
TGTGTGATTTTTGGCAGTATTTTTCATTCCTCAATTGCATAGTCCTCAAGCGTGGACTTCAGAGATGACAACGGCACTGCACAAGCGAGCGTGCAGTATGTGGACCGACTGCCTCTTGTGCCTCCAGTCAACTGAACCAAAATCCACACACGTCAGACATTACAAGCACAATTCAGCAAAGAACACTTACAGAGCTTTTAATAGGTGTGTTGTAGGAAGTACAAAAATGTATCAAATAGGTTTTTGCTCGTGATATGATTTTATATATATAGCATCACTAATGCTAGAAAGTTAAATGGCTGCTTTTTATAATTTTTGGAATATACAAAACTGCAATCAGATATTCAACTCAAATTATAATATGATCATTGTTTTTTCATAGGAGTAGGGAGGTACTGAGGATCAAGCCCAAGACTTTGCAGAGTGATGTCCTCAGCCTATTTTTATTGTTGATTTCAAGATAGGATCTTGCTAAGTTGCTAGGTTGCCCAGGCTCAGCTCAGATTTGTGGTCCTCCTACCTCAGTTTCCCACAGACCTGGGATTACAGGTTTGTGCCACCTGACACAGCTACGATCATACCTCTTTACTAGAGATTCATAAGACCTATCTTCCCAGATTAAAATATACTTCACTTCAGAGTCACATCTTTCCCATGCCATTAGTTTTTAGCAGAACATATATTTATGAACAAGTACTTTCAAGGATGAAGCTCACAAAGAATAAAATTAGAGCAACATTCGTCATGAGCACCCTGAGAACTCTTCAAGAACCGTAACCCCTTCCATCAAACCAGAAAATGATGCAGCAATTTCACAAAAACAAAGTCAAATATCACACTAGTTTTATGTTCATACTGCTCTTTTTTTCATGCTATAATAAAATCTACTTGTGTTTTTATACTAGATGTTTTTTGTTACTCCCACTGGAGTAGAAAATTACCCTCTAGGATTCTGCCAAGTAGAGAGGAAAGCTAGAGAACTGTGGGCTTCTTCAAAAGACTTTCAAAAACTTCTCCTTATCCAGAGAGCCATGTGTCCATCCCGATTCCCGAGGTGCCTCGTCTAGCCAATCCTCGAGCCTGTGGGTATTTCTTAAATGTGAACCAAGCCGGTTCTGGGCTGTCTACTCTGAACTCTGTTTTCCAAAGACTAATAAGTCCTTCTGGCCTCCAGCATGATTGTCTCAATCTCACTGTTCCCATCTATGTGGATCAAAGCCTTTATTGGGGAAGATCCCTTGATATTTTAGGAAAGTTTGGAGGGAGTTCAGGGTTTCAGAAGCCTATATGCAATGGAATCTTTTCCAGGGTTTCAGCCACTATTTTCTATCAAAACTCTCAGTGAATAATTTAATTCACCCTCTGTTATTTAAATCTTGGCCTAAATTTTTTTAAGCATCTTGGCATTTCTTACATAGTTTTATATTGTTATTTCATTCCTACACTGTTTTATTTCCTATGTAATTTTGCCTTGGCCTATCCAGTATATTGTGATTCCCTTCAGGGCAGAAATAATATCTTAAATTTTTTATATCTTCTATAGCAGTACTTCTTAGTCTTGGCTGCACACTTGAATCACTTAGGAACCATTTAAGACTCTAATACCACAGCCATCTCCCACACTAGTAAGTCCAATTCCCAGGGTGAGGCCTAACCACTCGTGCTACTGCACGCCAGGCCAGGAAGCAGTGTTGAATGATACCTTAGCTGTCTGGAGACCTACTCCGAATATTTATCCCTCATAGTTCCACACAAAACTGTAAGCCATATGCATTCTTAGGATGGCATCTACAACCATCTCTTGGTCCTGATAAATTGGTCTTCAAAATCAGAAAAACAACCCAAGTAATTTCAGAATCTACTAAAAAATGTATTTGCCTAGACAAAGTTCAGTGATGTTTTTCCGCTCATTGAACAATCCTATAACATTAAGTACCTCTTTCCACACTCAGTAGGCCATGTGGCAATGGTAACAGCCAAGGCCAGCTCTTCACTAGTGAGAGCGCTTCAACCCACTGCTACCTTATCATTCCCTCACTCCATAAGAGGAGCTGGCTTAGCAATCATGAAACATGCACAGAGAAAGCCCGGGCCACCTGCCAATTTTGAATAAAACTGAGCCCATGAAGCAGAACCCAGTGGAGCAGGCCTGTCGCTGCAGCTCTCTTGAAGGCTGAGGCATAGGAATTACAAGTTCAAGCCCCGTCTGGGCAGCCTACCAAGACCCTGCAAATCAAATCAAATCAAATAATGGAGGGCTGGGGACTTAGCACAGTCTGAAGGCCCTGGGTTTGATCCCCAGTCCAAATCACAAACAAATAAAAAAAAAACCCCAAAAATTAAAATTGATGCAGTTGTCACACAGCAAAGGACCCAAAATATCTATACAGGAGTGTAGGAGATTCCCTCCAGTTGGGAACTAGAGGGCTCACCTTAAACTTACATTTCCATAGCTCCATAGGAGGTCTGTTATACTTATTTAGATTTGAGGCACACATGAGGTGGTTTGAGAGACTAGATGAAGGTTAAAATCCCCTCCTGATACCACCATGTTGCATCGCCAGCAAAGGACTGTTCACTTTTTGGGAGGAGGGCAGGGCAGTAGGCAGGACATGGAGTTGGTGAGCTGTCCCCCCAAGGGCAGACACCAGTTCACTTGTGGCTCTGCACAGTGGTGGCAAGAAGAGGCCAGGGAAGGCAAGACACTGAGCAACTGTTCCAGCCTCCACGAAAGGGAATCACGAGAGAAAACAATTCCATGTAACCTAGAAGGGAGAGAATACATCTAATGTTACTGTTAAGTGGACACAACCATTTTGTGGTTGAGCAGAAACTGGAAACCCAAATGGATAAAGTAATACCAAAAAGGAATCTGCAAAACATAAAGCTGAGTAAGGAAATCCTGGTACAATACAGAAGATTCTTTCCCCAGTGAAAATCTCCTGTGAGGCACAACTCTCAAAAAGAGCAATACCTATTATTTGATCCCTGCACTTTCTAAGAACACAGAGATTCCCCTAGGGGAACCTGGGAGATGGGCTGGAAACAAGGAGAGCAGGAGCAGCGTACGGCTCCAGGTGGCGGGTCACTTGGCTGTTGCTCCAAAATGAATCCTGGGGAGCTAAGGATCACTTAGGCAGGAAAATTGGGGAATAAATCTTACTTTACTGAAACCTTTAAATGCAGTGTATGTTAATGCCGGGTAGCCTTCTGGCCCATACCCTAAGAAAAATAATAATAATTACATATACATATAATAGGGCAAATAAAGGTAATTCGGCAAAAAGTTAATGAGGGGAATGTTTCATTGAGAGAGGTAGACTAAGAATCTGTTTACAAGTATCTGGGAGAAGTCAAGAAAGGCTGGAGAGCTTGGAGATACCTGAGAAATCCAGGTTCCCCTCCCAATTCACTTTCAGCAGAGTGAACGAAGCCAATAAAGAGAAGAGAACTACCACAATCCTTCCATGCCAATACAGCAAACTTTTTGTTCAGATACAGCAAGTAGAACTGTAACATTCTTTAATCTACATGGGCGGAATAATTAAAAGCTACAAATGGTCGTTGGGCAGAAATTCCACAGAATCTTTATCTGACAAAAGATAAAGTACTTCCTTCAGGCAAATGACTGAGCTCCCTAATTGAACTTATGAAGTTTTCTCTTTAATGACTAATCTGTCAGTGTTTAATTTAGATTTAAACAAATACAATGGGTTTATGCCATTTGATATGCTCCATTTCTTCCTTTGATTAAAGAATCAGGATGTTCCTACAGTGATTTAAAGTTTCCTTTGAGTTTTTAACTTTCACTTTTTAAAAAAATGAAATGCAAATTCAACACATATAGGATCTTCATTAATTAAGAATGTAATACTGAGTTTATGTGTGTTGACTTCTGGCTTAGAAACAAGTTTCCTTGCTGAACTCTCCAACTGGCAGAGATCAGAAAAGAGGAAAGTATGGGTTAAATGAGCGGCCTGCCCAGAAAATAAGAAAATCCTTATTACTAGAGAAGCTTGAGTTTCCAGGAGCCAAAACTACAGAAAAATAATTCTTAGTTAATTTATGACTGGCTAGATGCCACTGCTTCTGGCTGGTAAATAGAGGACCTGTGGGGAGCAAGGGCAGGAGGCCACAGAGAAGCGCAAGAATGCCATTGCTAACGCTGCCTTTGGGTGTAGCTGCTCCCAGGAAACTAAAAACTTAGGTCCAACAAGATCTCCAAGAGATTTCTTAGCACGCGACACTTGCCAACCTTTACCTAACTGATCCTTCAGCAACTCTGCCAATCAAAGCAACAAAAAAATCTCATCTATGTTAAACAAGAACAGAAAACACAGCAGTGTGCACCAGTGCTCTGACTTTCACAATAGAGATCTTGCTCAAAAAGTATTTGGCACATAACTTTGGTGATGTCCTCCATGAGAGGCTGTTTTTACTGGCTACATCTAGTCAGAATAAAAATGATTTTTCCTACTGAACTTTATTACTATCATTATTATCATTAGGTGATTTAGTAACTGCGTTAAAGGTACTAAATAGTGGATTCCTACTTAGAATGAGAAGCACAGAATTATCTAGTTACTGAACAGCCTTCACATTCAGATTCCAATTTCTGAGACAGCTAAGTGACTTCACGTAAGTAACATCAGTTCAGTACCTAAATACAGCGCCAAGCTGCCCCGCAGCTGCCGTGACCCTCAGACACACAGTTTAGAAGAGTACTCCACATGGATCTTAACACCGCTTCATTTTGAGCAAAGTAAGAAGAGCACATTAGAGCACACCAAGATATAACTGAGCAATCTGAACTATCTCACAAAAATTGTACTAATCTTCCTTCAGCCCTAATAATTTGGGAAATACATATTTGCCATATTGGATGATAATCATACCAGTTATTTTTTTTAACTGTGAAGAAGTTGGTAGAAGCGTATTACGTATAATCTCCAACAAACTCTGGCAAACTGAAATCAAGGGACATGCAATACTATCTAGAGGAAAAAAAAATTGTCTGTCACTAGTCTGGTCTAAGTTTCTCTACCAATCTCTAAATTAGCAATGTTCAAAAGAAGAAAATAACTATGAAAAACTAAGTAGTCCCTAAAAAGCACAAAAGCAAAATATTTGATACTCCCTCTCCCATCACAGCCACAGTCAGAACACAGAAATCAAAGGAGTGAGGAATAAAGACACAAAAAGAAACCACTACTACATGGTTCAAATTGTGAGAACCACAAACTGTATAACTTTATACATATCTTATTACCACTTCTGCATCCAAAGGAGACATCTATGGTCTTCAGAAAGGTAGTACTACATCTGAAAACCTGCACTACACTTAAAAGCATAATAGTTAAACTATCATGTCCCAACCCACATTTACATTCAGATCAGCCTTATTGAGGAATGGCCAAAAGTATCATGACACCTAACATCTAAGCTGAGCTATTTCTTGCATAGGCAGGCAGTATTTATAAAGTATTCTTATGATCCCATCCTTTTAATAAATGTCATTTCACATTGAACACCTCTTAGAACTGCAATTTATTTGTGTTTTAATTTTTTAAAGTCTCACATTTATTATTTACTAAGGAAAATTGGCATCATGAAGCATGTCAAAACAGGAAGTTTAAGGCAAAAAGAAAAGCATTATGAGAAAAAATAATATATTTGATTCAAATAAGAGGCAATTCTGAATACATAAGAATATAGAAGAAATATTGACTTCAATGAGAAAAAAATAGAAAATTAGCTACCAAAAAGTATACCAATTAAAAATATCCAGAGCATGCTAATTCAAGAGATACTAAACTTTAAATTAAAAAGTCTGTGTTCTCCCTTCTATTGAAGATACCAGCTGGAAGAGGCCTTTAGGAAGTCTCTGTTCAGATTGAAGAATATAATTTAGTATTGTTTCCCAACTTCATCCTAAGGGTGATAGATGTTGTACTTGAAAATTAAAATATAAAAAAGAAATTTCACTCTCTTCATACATATATTGCTTTTAATAAAATATATCCTCATTTTTCTAATTCTTACTTGTGAAGTTTCAAAAGACACGGATCAATTTTGTACTGCCTGACAATAATTACCTACCATCCCATTTTTTCTAGTCCGCTTTAATCCATCTCCTCAACCACCCCTCTCCCCCTGGTGCTTACATTTAAAATTCTTAAAAAGCATGTCATCATCAAATAAGGCTGGCAAGAACTGGTTTACGCACATTACCTTCTGAGTAACGCTTAAAACGTCAAAGAGAACACCTGTTGCCAGATTTGACATTTACTGCTTAATCAATTATGGAAAAAAAATAGTGAAAGCAACAGCTGTCATCAAGAACAACTTAATGTACCCAGAAAAGCTCATTCACAAGATAATCACAAAAAGGCTTTTTTTTAAACTTCTTAATATGGGCTGTGATATTATTCCATGAATAATCACAATCCTCAAGCTCTGCTTAATCAAATCACTTATATATATATATATCTGAATCCTCTCTTTATAAGTAGATTGTTCACCCATTTGGCAGCGGGTAACTGGGAGCACTAACATCCCACAACTTCCGTTTCTACATTAGGTGGGAAGGAACCATATCAGGGCCTCTAAACTTCCATACCACTGACACTTTGGGTCACAGCTCTGTTGGGGTAAGGGGGGAAGTCTTGCACATGATAGCATAGTTAGCAGCAGCCCTGATCTCTGTCCAGCAGATGCCAGTACTATATCTTAGCTGCGATAACTTAGAACATCTGTAGCCATTGCCAAAATCACACCAGCTGAGAACTATACTAGATAAATCCTCAATTTCTCACCAGATTTGATATGCAAAGAAATATATATATATATAATTTTCTGAAACATTATTTGTTAAGTTATGGTCAAAAGGCTCATTGTGAGACTACTCTGATTTTTACAAAAGTTAAAATGTAGCAATCACTTGTATCAATTTCAACTTTAGCAGATCTACAATCTTTATTTAACAAGAATTCAAAAAAATCACCAAACAGTAACTAATAAAAACGAATGTCAATGAAGTATGTGTTAATAATAGTCTCACCTCACTTTTCAGAGTAACTTCAACTGGATTTAAAAAAGAGAGAGATAAAAGGAAAGGCATATTAGTGGATCCTGTGGTGACCCTAGGTTTCTGAGGAGGTGCCCTACCAGCTTCCACAGCACCCACCCCGTTTACATCCCTATCACCAGTGCACAGGTGTTCCAATTTCATCACCCTCAGCAATAGTTATTTCCTGTTTTGTATTAACAGCCATCCAAATTAATATAAAATGCTATCTCATTTTGGTGTTGAGTTGTATTTTCCTAACAACAAGTGATGGCCGGCATCTTTCCACACGCTCACTGGCCGTTCACACACCATCTCTGCAAAAGTGGCCACTCAAGTCCTTCATCTTTTTTTAACTACATTGGTAACTTTTTATTGCAGAGCTTCAGGAATAGTCTATATATTCTGAATATTAATCTCATATCAAACTTGTGACTTGCAAATATTTTCTCCCATTCTGAATAACCTTCATGTTCTGTTTATAATGCCCTTCAAAGTACAAGTTTGTAATATCGGTGACATCCAATCTGCCTATTTTTTTTTTCTTTGCTGCCTATGCTTTGGAGCTATATTCATGAAATCACACTAACCCCAGTGCCACAAAGCTTTTACAATATATTTTCTTTTTAAAGCTCTGTAGTTTAAAGGTTTGATCCATTTTGAATTACTTTAGGTACATAGGATGAGGTAAGGATCCAACTTCATCTCTGTATGTGTAGATATCCAGTTCCCCAGCATAATTTATTGAATATTGTCCTTTCCCCACCGAATAGTCATGTCACTTTTGTCAAAAGTTATTTGGCCATATATGCAAGGGTTTATCTATGCATGGCAGAAGTGGGCTGAAATGCTCTCTGTAAAGAAAGACGTGTTTTTTCTGTTTCCAATTCTATTCCATCAGCGTACATTCCAATCTGTAAGCCAGGGCCACTGTTTTGATTATTGTAGCTTTGTAATAAATTATGGCACAAGGAAATGTGAGTCTCAACTTTATCCTTCTAAACTGAAAATAGCAACATACAGAGATATTTATGCACTCATGTTTACAGGAGCTTTATGTACAACAGCCCAAAAATAGAAGCAACCCAAATGCCTATGGACAGATGAACACATAAAATACTATTTCGCTTTCAGAATGAAGGAAATGTTGACACATCACAATATGAATAAGCTTTTAAAACATCGTGCTTAAGAAAATAAGAAAGGAGCAAACACCGCTTGAATCCATTCACGTAAGGCAGTAAGAGTAGTCAAGTCCACAGAAACAGAAGGTAAAATGGTGGCTTTCAATGTCTGAGGAAGGGGGACATAGGAGCTATTGTTTGATAGATATCACACTCAGTAATAAGATGAGAACAGTCCTAGTGATGGATGATGGTACTGATGTACAATAACCTGAATGTACTTAACACCACTAGACTGCATGCTTAAGAAATGATTGGGCCAGGCCCTTAAGAATGGGCCACGCCCAAAAGGGCAGGCCTGTAATCCCAGCATTCGGGGAGACTGAAGCAGGATGATTTCAAATCCACGCCCAGCCTGGGCAACATAAAGACTTAGTGACATCTGGTCTCAAAATCAAAAGTAAAAAAGTGGATTGGCCAGTGTAAAGGCCGGGGGCTTGATCCTCAGTATCATAAAAATAAATAAATAAAACGATAAACTTTGCGTTATGCATATTTTACCACAAATTTTTAAATAAACATGTTCATCCAGTTCTACCATATGTGTACTTTAAGAAAACAAATTCTGTAATATCAGGAGATATTTAAATTTCTTGATATGCAGGAATTTTTAAAAATCACTTAAAACTAATAATCCATTAACAAGCACATTGGAAAAAGATTAGTTTACACAAACTTATTAATGTCTGTTTTCACTCTAAATTTTTGGAGTACTTAAGACACCTTATAATCTATATCTGGTAGTAAATCTTCTTTTAAGACATAAATATAGACATATATTTACCTTCCCCATGAAATATTTATATGAATTTTATCAAGTTTTTGTCTAAAAATAGTTTCAATTACACAATGGCCAAGTCCCTACCTCACAGACTGCCACTCTTCATTAGAACCCTGACACTAAACCCCAAAAAATGATTATCACTCAAATGACCCTTTTTATGGCAGGAACATACAATAAAAGGTCATTTATTTAAAGATGTCAATTTCATAATTCATGTAAAAACATGAGACTTGTCAAAAATTTTGCTCACAGAAACTGAAAGCATTTCTCCTTAAATCAGGAACACAACAAGGCTATCCACTTTCACCACTCCTATTCAAAATAGACCTCAAAACTCTTGTGAGAGTAATCACAAGTCAAATAAAGGGAATATGTAGCAAAAGATTGGAAGTTAAACTATCTTTATTTGCATATGATATGACTGTCTACATAGAAGACCCCAAAAACTCCACTCTGAAACTCATAGAAATAATAAACATCCCCTTTGATCCAGAGATATCTGTTTTGGGAATATTTCCAAAAGAATTAAAATCATTATATAAAAGAGATATATGCATATCTATGTTCACAGCAGCACAACTAACAATAGCTAAAATGTGGAAGACACCAAAATACCCATCAACAGACCAATGGATACAAAAATTGTGATATATGTATGCAATGGAATACTACTTAGCTATAAAGACAGATAGTTTTGAAGGCTGTGCAGGTAAATGGATGCAACTTGAGCCTATAATGCTCAGTGAAGTCAGACCAGAAAGGTAAATATCAAATGGATTCTCTAATATGAGAAACCCAGAACACAGTCATTTCATAGAACTAAATAAGAGAAGCAAGACAGTGGGAGTTAGGGTGGAAGGAAAGGGTGTGGGAGGGTTAAATAAGGGAGAGGAGAAGGGCTTGCAATTTGTATACAATATGTATGTGCACAAAATAGCCAAGTTAATGTAAACATTATATACTGCACATATACATTTTAATAAAACAAAAAAATCTTCCTTATATTCCCAAAGTTATAACTTAGTATGCTGAAAAGAGGGCTTTTTAAGAGAAAATTAAATTGTCAAAGGTTGCTCCTGGCCCCAGGATGATCCAACAACAATTACTACATTCATTAGCCTCTAAATGTAAAGAGAATCTGTGCATGAGAAAACTGTGTTCTTTTTTTTAAAAAAGTAAAAATGCAAAGATTACCTGGAATTATGTAGAAAAGTCCATCAGCTGATCCTTTCCTGTGTGTGTTCTAGTGAGGAAGGCAATGAGGCTTAACATTGATTCTCAAATACTGGCACAGGACACGTGAAAACCTGCCTTCTCCATATGCCTGTCCTAGTTTTCCTTCCTGATTTCGGTGTATTAAAATATCCGGCTATATGACTTCTGTGATGTTTACATGAGAAAACAAGTGTTTACATTAGTTTCCCCCAGGCCGCTAAGACAGGTGCACTAGTGGTGTGAAGGAACAAATACAGTAATAGAAAAACATCAGGGTGCATTAAAAGGCAGGTGTTCAGACCTGAGGACTCATTCACCACATCCTCTACTGCTCTTTTCCTCACCAAAGTGTCCTCTGATAAGAGGGTCAAATACATTCTAAGACCCATAGCCTAGCAGCATTTATATTAGTACAGAACAGTGTTAAATTAAAACCCACCTTGAACCTAACATCACCATCTTATTTGAATGAAGCACACTCTCTCTCCCTTGTAAAGACTAATACTAGTGAGGCAGACTGTACACACATGTGGAGTTGAACATAAGATCACACACAGATCCTACAGATCAACAGCCCTGAACTGCCCTCTCCCATCATTTCCTTCTCTAAGAGTCTGTTCATTCCAACCGCTGCTCCTGATCAGCACACTTCATTACTGAGAAGGTTTAAAGCTGCCATTTGGTATACAATGAGTTGACACTCCATTCCATTTCTTTTCATTTTCAAGCTACTACCCATAGTATTTTGTTGTATCAAGGAACAGGGAAGGAACAGAGAAGCAATTTAGCAGTATAAAAACTACCTTCATCTGCATGGTCTGAAATGCAAAATAGCTGTGTCCTTTCTTTCTTTATAGCATTGATTCAAAGTATGCAATGTCTTCATTTTAATTTTAGGTAGTAGTAAGCTTCCCGTATTATGTCAGTAAATCCAGTGAGCCTTCTAATGCTGCCTGCGAGAGAACATAAATTGCTTTGTAGCAGCTTCAAGTGTCCACATTACCAACGTGAATGGTCTCATCAGAAAGCTCAGGCTGCCCCCTACTGACCGTGATCCTCCGCACTCATCACGCACATCTTCCCAGAAAGTGAAGCAATCTTGCCTGGTCTCCTTTGCTAAATCATGTAGTGCAATTTGCTTAACTATATTAATTTAATTTTTTGGTTTTTTAAATATGAATTTTAACTTGAAGAATGCTAGTTGATATCCTCTGTATAAAGATTCCTGGTTTATACTCAAAAGAGCAAAGATTGTTAAAATTTTTGTTTCTCTTTTTCTTTTAAATATACAAGAAAAATCTATTTTAAGATACTATATTCCTTATCATTCCCTTGTTGGAAACAGAAGCTCACTCAATTATTATTAGAGTAGCAGTGATTTAATTGTCCATCTTGTTCAAGTTGGAATTCTTAAAAATTTAAATTCATAGCCCTAAAGCTACTGTAAAACTTTACAGCAGCAGTTGATAATAAAGCTGGAAGAGTTAGCTAGCCATTAATCAGCTCAGCCCCCTTCTGCTGCTCCCACATATCCAAGTAAATATAAATAGGCACATGCACTCTAAAGGTAATGAACTTTTTCTCAAATAAATTTGTTTTACCCTCTTTTAATGTTTTGTTTTATTTTATCCTTTTTTTGGTTTTGGTGCTGATACAGGGGACTGAACCAGAGCTTTCACACTGTGCACCATCCCTAGCTCATTTTTTTATTTTTGTTTTGAGACAGAGTCTTGCTAAGTCACTAAGTTGGCCATGCTGGGCTTGAACCTATGCTTCACCTGCGTAAGCCACAGACTGCTAGGATTATAGGCCTAAATCGCCAGAATGGGCTTAACCTATTTCTTAAAAAAATAATTTTCAAAAAGGAAACCAAACAAAATAGTTTGAGATCAGGCTGTAGTCCACTGTCTTGGTTAGAGACCAAAGGATAAGTTCACTTAACAACATTTGTTCTACAAATACCACCAGGCAACCAGGCACAAGATTAGATGTTGAGGATGCACAGATGTGTTAAAGCTCTGTTTCCTTGCAGAAAGTGTCTGTGGGAGATGTGATAGAGAAATAATTACCATATAAATTGCAAGATATAAAAGATACAATAGCCAGTCACAAAACAGTGCCTAAAGCCAGTCTTGGTGGTGCAGACCTGTAATCTTAGCACTCTGGGACACTGAGCAGGAGGATCCAAGTTCAAACCCAACCTGAGTAACTTTGCAACTTAGCAAGGGCCTTTCTCAAAATCAAAACTAAAAATTGGCTAGGGATGTAGCTCAGTGTGAAGTCAAGTTCTATCGCCAGCATTATAAAAGAAAAATTAAGTGCTTGAGTCTTCTTGGTGGGTCAGAAAGAACTTCACAGAGAAATCTTCCCAAGGTGAGAGAGCAGTTTTCCAGGTAATGAGATGGGGGTAGGAGATAGTAATCAGATGAGGGTAAGAGATCAAGATAGTGTGTGCAAAACAGAAAACACAGGACAAACACTCCATAATCCAAAATTTATGAAGAAAAATAAGTGAAATGAAGTCAGGTAGCTTCTATAGCTAGGTAGAGCTCAAAGTCCTCAGTATATCCTGCTTAAAAAAAAGAAAAGAAAAAAGTACATTATGAAATGAAAGTACTAGCAACAAGGTAGAATGAAGAGGAGTAAAGACCAAAGGAAGGGTGACTACCAAAACAAGAAATAAAATTGGCCTGACAGAGAAAATTAAAACTTTGAAGCACCACGGCAGTAAGAATGGAAAGAAGGGGCCAGATTAAATACAAATCAAAACAAAACAAAACTGACATACCTTCTTATCCCAGTGAGAATGACCCAAAATGCATTCTGATGTCTCTAATGCTAACTAAAGCATGAAAAATGAACAAAAGCAGAGGGAAAAATGAATCCTAAACCTTAAGACCATCAAAGCAGTGAGACAAAACAGAGAGAAGTGTTATGTGATGGTGAATTTGAGGTCAATTTGGCCAGACATGACACCCAGCTATTTGGCTAAACACAGGTCTAGATGTTTCTGTAAGAGTATGGTTTTTCAAATGTGATTAACTTCCAAATCAGTAACTCTGAGTGAAGTGACTGCAAGTTCGCAACATGGACAAGCTTCATTCAATCAACTTAAGACTTTAAAAAAGACTGAAGTTTCCCAAGCAAAAAGGAATTTAGTCTCAAGATTGAAGCATAAAATCCTGCCTGCATTTCAGACCACCAATTGCACTACAGACTGATTAGCCCCAAATCATGTGAGCCAATTCCTTTAAAAAACATTTCTCTCCCGAATAAAAGATGAAATTCGCTAATAGAGACCAACAGGCAGAATTATGAACTGGAGGCAATGGAATTAAAATTGGTTATGACTTACAACAATGAGACACCAAAGGCCCTAGAATAGATGACATGATGAACAATGCATTTAATGAAGATTATTCTGGGGTATTTAATAAAGGTAACATGATCAGAGGACACTAGAGTCAAAACACACTTGAAGAAATCTAGGCCACAGGACTCTATGGGTGGCTGTGCAAATGAAAAGAAACCCATCCATAACATAAGAATATAGCAACGGAACAGGCATATGGTATTTTCAAAATCTTTAGGCAGCAATGCTGCAGGAATACAGTTCGCATAGATAGTAATTTACCATATTTGTCTCTCAAGCCAACAGTGCATCTGAAGACTCCACCAAAGGCAACATCTTCACCAAATATTACTGAAAAACAATGTTTAAAGCAACATTTAATTTGGTAATCACTAAAAACTACTAACCATGAGAAATAAATAATTTAAACATTTTCATTTTGAATCATAAAACAGAAGTGGACTGCAAGCCTAGATCAGGATTTCTAGATACTTGGGACCACACAATTCTTTTCCTGCAGGACCCTTCCTGTGCATGACAGACGCAGATCAGCAACCACAGTCTCTCCCCACTGGCTGACAGTTGCCCCATCACATACACACAACTGTGACAACCCAAAATGTCTCCAGAAATGGTTTGGTTTGATTTGGCTTAGTTTTGGTTGGTTTGGTTTGGCCTGGTTCTTTGGCACTGTGGACTGAGGCCAGGAGCTCCACAATAAGCTACATCCCTAGATCATTTTTCATTTTTGACTTTGAGACAGAGTCTCGCTCAGACCCTAAGTTGCTTCAGTTGGAACCTGCTGCCTCAGCCTTCCAAAATGCTGGGAGCACAAGCCTGCATTACTGGGCCCAGCTTCCAGAGGGACAGACAGGAAGCAAAAGAGATTAAAATGACTCCACCTGAGACAGAACCACCTATCCAGAATCTCATCTTATTACACCTATGAAGAAAACAATGAGCCTGGAGTAGAAAAGTGAGTCGCTGAGTCAGAAAGCAAGCACCACGACAACTCACACTCCAGGCTCCCAGGCCACTGGTTTCTGATGCACAGTACACAGTAAGCGTCAGCTATCTGAGGGGCTGAAGGAAGGGCATTTCACGCTAAGGGAAGGGTCCCAGAAAAGATGGGGAAGAAGGAAGGCATTACTAAGTATGGTGGGGCATGGGAAAGCAAAAGTAAGAACAGAGTAAGTGAAAACTGAAAGGAATTCTTATAGTAAGGCAAGGAAAACAAAACACAGGGTATTCATAGACTGAACTCTTGGCCCACGATACACCTTCCACTTTTGTGGGTCTTGTGTCAATAATTCACCCTTAGCCCTATTTCACTCATCCAGTCCCATCATTCTCTGCATCCAAAGAAAATCAAACCGTAATCACTTTCTAGTTTAGCTCTCCTCTAAAAAAATAGTAACTCCTTTGCACTTAACTTTAAAACAAATAATTCTCAAGTGGAACCTCAATATATAATTTAAAATAAAGCCAACCAAATTTATAAAACACAACAGAATTCCAGTTTTAATAGCACTCACCTAATAAGATGAGGATCAAGTTGCCTAAAATATTATTTATAAATACTAAGAGTATTATTTCCAAAGAAAACCTCTTACAAGTTGAATGACGTTAAAAACAATCAAGAATTATACAAATAAAATTTTCATTTTTATAAATAAATGTCTAAACAAATGGTATTTTCTATTTTTTTCTACATGCTATAAAAACTGGAGGACATAGCAGGTATTAATCCAGAAGATAATAATACAATATTCAGACCACACATATTACAAAAGTTATTGGGGATATTTGAGGATATACATAAGAACTACTTGTTGATAGTTATAAGTGCATTTCAAAACATAGCAATAGTGCAACTTGATCACTTCACCTTATTTGATCAGATCTTTTTTAAATCTTTGACAGATACAGTATTAACCATTATGCTATAAACAAATATTTCAGGCAAAATGTTCAATTATGAAATTAGTATGGCTACCACAGTCAAGTACAAGCAAATCTTACCTGCAGTAGGATCTTTGGCCAGTGAGTTATCCAAGGCACTTGTTACTGCCTGGAAAAGATTCATTTTCTGAGTCTGCCCTGTGGAAAGGAAAAGATGTATCATTTCATATATTCTAAGATATCTAAAAATACCTTTATCTTAACAGCTAATTACAAATTAATTAAAATCAAGGTAGAAATCAAGGCAAATCCAGAGGGAGAATATATGATGTTAATTTACAGGACATAGGATGATTCTGGTTCTATGGAAGATAAAGAAGTAACACTGACGTCCAGAAGCTTGTTAATGAGGCTAAGTTTACATGTATTAAACAATATATAAATAAGTTAGGAACAAAGAGAAGGAATATAATCAAGTAATTAAATGTGTGCAGACAATAAAAGCTACAGTAAAGTAAAAAGGGTATGAGAGAAAGCCAGAAAACAGTATGGGAAAATCCCCTTGCCAGGTATTAGCAACCTTGGACACATGTCACACATGTGACCACCAGTGGCATGTGTTAAACAACATGCCATTGACAGCAAATGGTCATGGCCCACACAAACACTAAGAATGACTAGTGTGTGAAGAACACCATAAGCCCCCAGCCCTGAGCATGTCGGAATCAGTCCTTCTTCCTACTGCCACACTGCTTACAAAGAATGTCTGCAGACCAGTGCTTGTCTGTCTAAACAGATTTCTAGGAGGAACAAACGAAGCACATAGAACAGTGTCTGACACGACGAGTGCTAAATAAATGTCAGATACGAATTTTGGACTCTGGGCTTGGCCCAGGACCTTCCTCCTAACCTTAACACTATTCTGAATGATAAACTCCCAAGTGTTGGAATGCAGAAACATTAAGATTTAGAGCTCTGACTGAAGAGTAGGTGCTGCCTGGTCACTCCAGAACTTGAGGTCAGCTCCTCTCCGGAAGCTCTGCTTGGGGCACACACAGGCTTCTCCTGAATCTTCTGATCCAGAGACCTAGGTGTCACCTTAGTGCTTGATCTCCCCACCGGCGGTTACCTTAAACCAGTGGTTACCCTGGCTATTGGCCTTTCTAACCTCCAACAACCCAGTGTGTCCCAAAAGTTAAGGTCTCAGTGGGGGTCACAGCAGCCACTGTTGTTGCCTTCAATCCTTTAGCCATGAGACACTGGTCATTTATCCTCTTCCTGAAGACCCACCTTATTCCCCAGCCCAGCCTGGATGCTCAGCAGGCTCTGACCTATGACATCTTTATCCTCCCATTATCCAGCAGCATTCTGGCCTTCTGACTAACACCTAGTTAGCCTCAGATGTCTCTCCATTCCCTTCAACAGTGCTGAATGCTCAGGCTCTGGGTCTTGCCACCTTTGTCAGACATGCCGCCTGCGAACCTGGGCCCAGAACAGCCTGCTTACATTCTTATTTGTAGTGGAAATAATAGAAACTTATTCAGAAAAGTATTCATACATTATCCATGTCAAAGGTGACACCACCACACCACACATCCATGATTTCTCTGTAATTTATTTTTCTTCAGGCTAAGGCTATGTCACCTAACAGTCCATTTCCTTAAATTCTTCTACACTTCATAAGTATTCTTATAATATTTATTAAGTGCCCTCATCAGATGATAAGTGGAAGGTTTTTTCCTAATCACAATACTCCCTCTCCTTGTTCTATTTCATATATTTCACAAAGCATAGTTTTGTCTATTAAGATTTTCATAGGTAAGAACCTGCGGATAATAAAAAGTCTAAGTGTATAAGGTGGTATTAATTTTAAATCTGCTGACAACTGTGAATATGGAAAACCCCAAAACATCTCCACCTGCCCTCTCTCTCACTCTTTCTTCCACTGCCAGGAATTGAACCCAGAACCTGGTTCATGCTGGACAAGTGCTGTACCATCGAGGCACACACCCGGCCCTCACCAAATACACTTAACAGCAATGAAGCTCAGTAAGGTTTTAGTATGAAAAAGGCAGAGATTTTTTTTCCCAAAATTTTTCTTTTTATTAGTATCTGTCTGTGATACATAATTACATTCAACTTAGGAAACTGGCACATACACAGCACATCTTAAATCATTTTTACTTTCCTTTACCCTGCAACCTCTTGCCCCAGCCCACACCCTCTCTCCCTCACCACAAAACGCATTTGTTTCCTACTACCACTCTTTTATTCTGCTCTTTTACTTATCAATATTTATACTTCGGGTTTCTTATATAAAAGAAACCACACAGAATACAGCATTGGGGTCTGCACCTGTTGTGTGTTCTGCAACACGGAAGATCATGGAATGCTCTGTGCCCAGGAAAGGGACAGGCCCTCAACTGGACCAACATCTGCCAGTTACCTTGGGTTTCAAGGGATTTTGCGGGGGCAGGGAAGAAGAGGAAACTCATACATTTGACTTGAAAGCAATATTTGAGCAACAGTGAAGAACAAATATAGAAAGAAGTTGGGAAACACTGGCAGAAGCAGTAACTGGAAGGCTGGTCACCAGCACCTCTCAGAGCAGTGTATACATACACCACTGGCTGCTGACCCAGACAGCACAAACAATGGAGACACACAGCAAATATGGCTGCTGACACTGAATCCCTGCACAATTGAGTTGTGTCGGACACTTCAGGAAGCCCTTACTTCCAGCCCGGCTTGATACCAGATAGCTGGCAATTCTAGACACCACATCAAGGTCTTTGGAGAAGCCTGACTCTTCTCTTTCTTTGGATCTGATTCAGATCCATCTCACACTAGAAAAGGGGCAGGTGTTGCGTGGCAGAGTAGAAGGGCTAACAGTCAAATAGGACTCCTGGAAATGTTTGGAAAGTTGCCCAGTCTGGACTCAGACGTGAGTCCTCCTGCCTCAGTCTACCAGAGTGCTGAGAATTCAAGCTTGTACCACCAGGCCTAGCTAATGAATGTTACACTATCCAAATACAGGTTTCAGGTATTCACTCCTTTAAGCATTCATACAAAATGCTGCGAACGTGTTTATTCAGCTACATAAGTTTTATCATGTCCAGGAATTAAGTTCTCATTTGAGGATACGGAATTGAATTTGGATCTTCAATGCTATCTTTTAAAAAGTGAAGCACTATTTATCTGGAGAATATTTTACTTTTATTTTCATTTATGTATGCACTGATTCTGTGGTGCCAGAGAAGAAACCCAGAGTCTTCTGCATGATAGGCAAGTGTTCTATCACTGAGAAACACACCCTGGAGAATATTTTAAACTGGCAGTCCACCAGAAGAAAGAAAAGCATTTAGAGTCGGTGGGCCTCGATTTGCAGCTTCCTTCATGTTCTCAAGGATGGGTGTAACTGAGTGGACTTTCAAATTTTTGATCCTTAACTTCACTGTTAGATAGATCTGGTAAAGATGCAACTAAGGCTTGCAATTCTCTTGCCTCAGCCTGCTCAGGTGCTGGGATTACAGACATGTGCCACGATGCCCAGCTGCTAAGAACTTTAAAAGGGGGTTAGACGAATAGCATAGCAATGAGAGCACTTGTTTAGCAAGCACAAGGCCCCGAGTTCAATTCCTCAACACAACATAAATGGGACAAGGTGGTACACACTCGTAATGTGAGGACTCAGCAGGCTAAGGCAAAAGAATTGCCATGAGTTCAAGGCCAGGCCGGCTACACAGTGAGTTCAAGAACAGCCTAGATTGCAGAGCAAGACTCTGTCCAAAAAAAAAAAAAAAGCTAGAAATTATAAAAGCTAACAATTGTTCTTTTCGAAATACAAAATTATGCAAGCTAATGATTATTCATTGGCAAAACTGGGCTTTATAATTAAAACCAAGCTTCTTGTCCAAAAATTGTTTTAAATAAAAGATCATGAGTAACCAGGTCATCCTCATTGGTGTTAAACAACGTGGCATGTGGGCAGAATGCTGGAGTCACATAGAACACTAGCTCCAAGAAGGAGATTCCCAACAGTTTTTTTAATAGAACTGTATCTTTAGCACTTATGGTACCCACCATATTGAAGGTTCTCAATAAATATTTGCTACATGAACAACTGAACAAATAAACACATGCAACTGCTTCAATTTATTTCATATACACAAAATCATAAATTAACCACCTAAAGAGAAAGAAATGGGGGTGGTGGGGAACAATGTCAAAATTCAAGGACAGATGATAGGAGAAGGCAGGAGAGAGGTGACAGTACAACAACAGTTGGACAACACACGCCTTTACTGATTACTCATATCAAGCAAGGTTGCAAGGATAACGAAGCCTCCCACAGGGCTTGGCATCTGAGACACAGGGGGCAGCTGTGTGCCCAAGGAGCAGCCTCCAAAAATGAGTAAGGTCAACTCTGAGCAGTCTGACAGAGAAAATATTTGTAGCCTAGACTCAAGCAAATAAAAATATACTATGATACAAAAAAAAATTAGAGTCTACTTTCAGAAAATCATGGTTCTGCCAACACATTCGGCACTGTCTTCCTGTGCATTGCAGAGATCTTGATATAGACCTGTGGATTGCAGCATTTCCTCATATTCCTGTTGGAAGCGCCAGCACTTACTACTTGGCTTGATGCATGCATGACAACCGGTGATGCCCACTGAAGCACAATATGTGGTTGGTGTCAGTGACATAACTGGAAGTGATCACAGTGTGAAATGGGAAGAATCCTAAGAAACTACAGTTTTCCCTGAGAAATCCTCTTCCAACCATCCAAACACCCCATTTGATAGGACTCCCTGGTTATATTTCCCCTTATCACATCCTAATTCCTATTAAAACATGCCTTAATGTCTACCCCATAAAGTAAAATTCAGAGAGAATCCAGTTACCAGGGGAAGACATTTTGTATCGAAACATGAATGAAGGAGCTGCAGATATAGCTCAACAGTGAAAAGGCCTGCCTGATACAGGCAAGTCCCTGGATTCTATCCCTAGTACCAAAAACAAAAAAGTACAAATGAAGGCTCTAGAAACATAATTGCTTCTTTTTTGCCCCATTTTATTGATATGTATAGGCGCAAAATTTAAGGTTTACAATGAAGTCGAGCATTTTGTGCACATACGTATCTTGTCAAGGTGACAAGGACTTTCCCACTCTCCTTTTGTCCCTCCCCCTACCCTACACTCCTTCCCTCCGCACCGCACCCCCGTTTCACTGTTTCTTTTTTTAAGTTCCATAAGTGTTGTGATCTGGGTCTCTCACATCAGAGAGACCATTCGATGTTTCACCTTCTGCTTCTGACTCACTTCACTAAGCATAATGTTCTCAAGTTTCTTCCATTTGCCTGCAAAAGCCTCCATGCTGTTGGACTTTATAGATACATAGTATTCCACTGTGTATAAATACCACAGTTTGTGTATCCATTGGTCAGTTGATGGGTATTTTGGTGACTTCCATATTTTAGCTATTGTTAGTTGTGCTGCTATGAACATGAGTATACATATATCTCTATTATGTGTTGTTTTGTCCTCTTTTGTATATATTCCCAGGAGGGGTGTCGCTGGATAGAAGGGGATATTTATTTCTAGTCTTTTGAGAGATCTCCATACTGCTTTCCAGACTGGTTGTACGAATTTGCATTCCCACCAGCAGTGCAGGAGGGTTCCTTTCTCCCATAATTGCTTCTTAAGGTACCTGTGTACTACAAGTCTGTGAAAAGGAAGAAAATAAGACCTTGGGGGGGAAGTGGTCAGCTATGACTAAAATTGAAAAGACCTAAGCTTTAAAGTTACAAATAATATGGCTGAAGTCACGGAGCTACTCCATCTCAGGGCACCAGATAACTTCTGTCATGGTGTCATTGTGCCTGCCTTCCTCTTATTGGGTTGCTCTCTACTCTGTCATTAAATAGATTACCTATTTTATGGTTATTACCTATTTAATGGTTATCTCCAACACAGATCTCTCTTTTGAGCTCTTGACTTCGATATCCAAAATCACCAATTCTGTACTTTGATGTCTTGGGTCTTTCTAACTCAACGAGTACAATATGGAACTCTTGACATCTGCTCCTCAAATCAGTCTTCCCGGTCTTAGCAAAGAGCACTACTTTCTCCCCCACAAACCTGAGCCAGAAATTGGGAGGCAACCTTATCTTTCTTGCTTATAACTATCTAGTCCAACAAATTTTATTTCCAAATATATTACTTTCAAAATATAGTTTAAGATCTACCACAACCATGTCCCTATGTCCAAAACACACCACTTGTGTCCTATTCCAAGGAACTGCCTCCTCATTTCTCTTCAACCCCTCAAATCACATTATGCTACTCCTTTGCTCCGAGACCGACAAAGAGCTCTGACTGCACTAGAGTAAGCCTCCCACTGTGTACTCACCGTGTCCAGAGACTCTGCTTGATCCCATCCCCACCCACCCCAACAGTCCCATTTTGTACCTCTGTCCCTAAAGTTCACCAATGTAGGCTTCTCCTGGTACCACCATGTAAGTCCCCTGCCACCTCAAGACCTGTACCCATGTCAACTCCTCCACTTCGTACCCTCCTTCATCATTCCGTGGGTCCTCCTTTCCAAGACCTTGGGTAAACATTACATCATCCTAGGACCTTTGCCAGGTCTCTGTCTCTCTCACGGCAATGGAACATTTTCTTTAGGTAAGTCACTTACTGCTATTGTTATTGATTTAATTATGCATTTCCTTGCTGACACAGAAACCACCATGGAGACACAGAACTGATACACTTTCCAGACCTTAACTTTGTGCCTAATACTTATCAAAAGAATAGCATGTGTTCTTCCATTGCCTCGCAGTCTCCAAATAATCTGATTAACCTCAGAAAACTAGACACATCATTTAAGCCAGGATGCCTCTGACACAGTGTCTCCAAGACTAAAC
The DNA here is from genome assembly GCA_004027205.1 of Ctenodactylus gundi. Lineage (NCBI taxonomy): Eukaryota > Metazoa > Chordata > Mammalia > Rodentia > Ctenodactylidae > Ctenodactylus > Ctenodactylus gundi. The sequence goes on along the minus strand of PVKB01001275.1, from coordinate 350,486 downwards.
TAGATAAGAGAATCACTGTAGATCATCACAAGGGATCAGAGGAAAAGCTCCTAGACCATTAACCTCTTACTCATTAAAAACATGATTTATATTTCTTCTGAGGCACTCCAGGACTTAAAAACTGCATTCACACAAAGATGCTGACTCTTCACTTAAAAGTAAAACAGCTCTGCACGTACATAGCATGTTAATCATTTAAGGGTGTCTTCCTGGTAGACATCCGTAATCCCAACACTAGAGGCAGGAGGATTACTATGAATTTGAGGCCAGCCTGGGCTTCTACACAGAGAGTTCAGGACCAGCTTGGACTACAGAGTTGAGATCATGTGTTATAAATAAACTAAATTAATTAATAATTAATTCAATGGTATCTGTCTAGAATCTAGAAATACAAGGTTTATTAATCCCAAATTTGCCTTACCTATTGCATCCTCCTTGAAGACTAAGGACAAGAAGATAAGAGTAACTAAGGTGTTCTCTAGATTTATAGGGACTTCCAATTGTCAGCTTTTTAGAATATCCTGTTCCAGATCCCCAGAGGCAGGGCCTACAAGTCTCCATTGTCCTAAACCTACAGTCATCACCACATGTTCAGCATAGCCTGTGCAGACAAGCCACCACATGATGAGGGTGCCCGTTTTCCTCACAAAAGAGAATAACCTCGCACAGACCTGTATTCCCAACACTCAAAAGAATCACAAATTCAAGCCCATCAGGGCAACTTAGTGACAGCCAGTCTCAGAATCAAAAGCAAAAAATGCAGTACAAATATAACATAGCACAATGACCCTCGGTCCCTAGGTTGAGTCCTGAGTACCATGAAAGAGAAAAAGAGAAAGAGATAGAGAGAATAATTTCATGGGAACCACATGGCCCACTCCAGAAATAAAGACTATTCTGAAGTTACCTCACAGACCCAGTATAGACATCATAATCAAGCAAACACTAGCCCACCCAGAAATCCCATAAAAGCTGGCCTCTTTCCTGTGCTATGGTGCTAGCCTGATCTCCTTTAGTTCCATGCCCCCTTTCACCTCTTCAAGTCCCTTCCCAATTTTCTCTTACTTTCCAATTAAAGCTGTGCCTGCCTTCATATATTTCTCAGCCTAGTGTTTAATTTCTATGATCCCTGGATCACGGAACCCCACATTTGATGACACTCACTATGTTTTGGTCATGTCCCCTCCAAACTTCATACTCCATCAGGACAAGGCCATGCCCATACCCAGGGTCCAGGAGAAAATAAACATGCAGAATGAATGAATAAACTCACACATACCGATGTCTAAAATCAGGAGCAGGGAGAGGCCAAGGAACTCCGATTGCAGGAGCAACTAAGTGTAATAAAGAAATCGAACACATCAGCATAAGGCAGGCTTGGCAAGAATCTGATAAACCATTCGTTTTGCCCAGGACTTTGAGCAAGTTAGACATAAACAGTATCTAATGTTAAGCCTCCTGTGAGAATTCAGTGAAATGATTTCTATCAAATATCCCATATTTATGGAGCTCTATTCCACACTGACTTAAGGAGACCAACCAACAAGAAGCACTGATAACTACATGGATCATCTCATGGGGCCTTCACAGCAGCCTCTGAGATAATTCAGATGAGGAAAATAAATCTGTGAAAATGAAAAAAGTTGGCCAATATTACAATGCAAAGATGTCAAGAGAGAAATCTGGGCCTCTGGTGGCCCAGGCCTACAATCCCAGCACTCTAGGAGGCTGGAGTAGGAGGATTGTAAATTTGAGTCGTCTGGGCAATTTAGCAAGAGCCTGTCTCAAAAATGTTGGGGATGGAGCTCAGTGCAAAGGCCATGGGCTCAATCCCGAGTACTGGAGAGAAGAGGGGGGAGAAATGAGATTCAGGAATGAAGTGGATCAACAACCACAGTTCTTAGTTTCTGTGCAGTATTGCCTTGAATGCTGCAATCTTCCAAAATTACAGATAAAAAAAGAACTGAGATTCTGAAGAAAAAAGGTATGAATCAAGTTCCCTGATAATCAATAAATTTGCAAAAGACACTTGTAGGTGGGAAAATTACAATCACAGAGAAAGCCACCGTCTCAGCTCCAATGAGCACACAAAGAAGCTGTGTGTCAGGGAAGGCCAGATGCGAGTCGGGGTTGAGAGGACAAAGTGCTGTGTGAACAGAGCACGGATAAATAACGGAAGAGGCAGCACAGGAGAGCCTAAAGAACACTCTGGAACCAGACTAACCCAGACTCCTGGTAATGTAACCCACCAGCACTCCAAATCATCATGTCCAAACATCAAGTCATCCCCTCTCTCTCTCTCCTTTTCCCTCCAAAAATGTGCTTCTCCTCCATCATCCCCCCTGTACCTGTGGTACCAGTGTGTAAGTGACACCCACCTTACCACTCAGCCTTCCAGGCTAAAGCTACCGTTATCTTTGATACCCCTCTCTATACCTCCAACAGGGTTAAAAAAAAAAAAAAGTGCTACATCTGTTTGATATCTCCAAGACATACAACCAATGACATTATCCAAGTTCAATTATATCCTTTCATCTGGACCATGACAATACTCCCTCATGATCTCTCAACCTTCTTACTGTCCACACATTAATCCATCTTATAGACATTACTAAGAATATAGCATATGCCCACCTAAAATCATTTTCTTGCTTAGAAATATTCAATGGCATTACAACACACCACCTCAAAAAATTGAACCCCATGTAACATACTCATCACAGGATGCAGTACACTGAAGACATGCAAACTGTTCTCTCCCCAACCTTCATTGTCAATCTCAAGGCCTCCATTTACTCTTTCAAACTTTCTTCCTACTCCACCCCTTTATCCTCCAAATAAACTCACCACATCCCAGTCCTATCATCATAAATACCATACTGAACCAGCCCATCTTCATTCACACTGTTCCCTTCCCTACAGCCTCCAATACTGGAAAGACCTTCACCTCCACCAACAAAGTGTTCTTCAGTCTGCCCTGAATTACCAGAGGCCCTCCTGCCTTCTTCTCTCTATTCCAGACACCCAGCCACAGTGGTTTTCTCAGTCACAGCCACAGAAGCACCCCACTCAGGGCCTCTGTCCTGCCTTCATCTTGTTTCGTCCAGGAAAACACTTCTCCTCACCCCATCACCACCCATGTTCAAGTTCACAGTGCAGCCTTATTGTTGCCTAGTTAGAGTCAGCCTTTATCACATCTATTTAAGCAGTTCCTTTTATATGCTAAAACAAATGAAGCAAAAGAATAAAAATTATCTGTGTTGCAGTGAAGAGCAGAAAGCTATCTTCATTAATACCTTTGCAAAATTTTAGAATACAACTTGTGTGAGAATCACAGCAGTCAGATACACTAGAGTTCAAAACCTTGGCCCTGCTCTTTCCCAGAACTGGGGAGCAACTAACATCTATGAGCCTCAATTTTCACCCACAGAATGAACATATAATACTCTCCAGGTTACAAGATCATTGTAAGATTATTACTTAGTTATTATTGTCTGATGTCCACCAAAACACCTGAAAAGGAACAGCTATTCGATAATAACAGTATTAGGACTGATAGGAAAAATACTAAGGGTACAATGTTGAACTCTAAAAAAGTGTGGAATATTCAATTCACATAAAAATATAAATTAAACAAATATATGGAAAAATGTTCCTCAACAGAAATAAACCAAACGCAAATTAAAACTATGTGCACTTAGCACAAAATTCCCAAACATGTAAGTATGTGACCATGCATGTGCACCTATGATTTTAACATTAACAATTAACACATTTTTTTTGAGACAGCATCACTCTCTGGAGTCTAGTCTGGTCCTGACCTCACTATGTAGGCTGGCCTTGAGCTCATGGCAATCCTCCTGCCTCAGCCTCCCAAGTGCTGGGATTACAGGAGTGCACCACCATGCCCAGCTTATGCGATACAGGGGGATTGAACTCAGGGCCTCATGCTTGCTAGACAAGTACTCTAACCACTGCTATTCCTCCAGCCTTGTCTGACATATTCTTATATATAATATGTGTAAACACTAATACATACTCATACAGAGGTGGTGTAAATGAGTCATCAGAACTATGCACTAAAATTTTACTAAACTGTTAAGTCAGAAATCTCACCTCTGATGCTCTGTCCTGAAGAAATAATCTCAGATATACAAAAGCCACATATACATGAAGAATTCATACCTATATTATTTGTAACTTTGCAAAACTGTGACAAAAAATAGCACTGTAGTTATTAAAAGTTTCCAACTTACTAAGTGATTCTTAGTTGCCAAGCAAAGCATTAAAAACTTTATAAACACTGTATCATGTAACCCTCCTACTTTCTAGTGTACAGTATTATTATTATTCCTTTACTTATAAGGATACTGAAGCTTCCACAGAGTAAGTAATAACTCTAAAGTCATTGCTTGCAGAGACAAGACTGCACCCAGGGCAATGTAATTTCCATCTACTCAGCTGCAGTGTCTCTACTGTATGGAACGTGTCTTCTCCATTCTACAGATTATAAAAACTAGTCCATGGGACAGTATTTCCCATTGAATAAAGCAAATTAGATTTGTACTAAAACCACTTATGGAAAATGCAATAAACTAGAAAGATGCAGCCCAAAATGGTAGCATATTTACTATAGTGAGTGGTGAAATTACCTTGTCTTTTACTTTTCCATGATATAAATTATCTGTAATATGCTTGCATTATTTTTGTAACAACATCTATGTGTGGCATCACTAAGATTCTAGTAATTCCACAATTGCAAAAGAGCGATTAAGGTAATCGGTGCTCTCTATTTCTCAAGCACTGGACCCAACTTTCTTTGCTGTCAACATGGAGTTAAGGGTTCATCTTGTTGGTGAAAACTTGCTATTCACCTTTATATTATCTACTATCAACTAGGCCATAATATTGGGACACCCTCTTAGAAAGTTATTTCTCCAGGTATTTCAGTATTGTCTTTCAAATGGCAACTCTCTGGAATGTGACTAATTAGATTTCAAAGCTGGAGCAACCACTGACTTAACTTATCTGTGGAAAATCTCAGAAAAAAATCTGAGTAGCTCAGTGAACATTACTGCAAAGTGGGACCAAAAACATTACCTACCTTTGAAGGTTGTCTTATGCATCAGCTGAGACAGAGAATGTTAATTCTGATCTCAGTACAGGACCCTGCAGTAGTACCCTCCCAATAAATGCTCATTCTTATTACTCACAATTAAAGACATACTTCCAAAACTGTCAGCTGTGGTAGGTGAGACGTTATTAAACAAGGAAATGTAAAATGTCGTCTTACTGTTTCCTGATATTCTGGTGATAGACACCAGATCTCGGGTGATTACACAAAACTTCAAAAAGAAATGGTAAAAATCACGCCGAAGTCATACTATGCGGAGTCTGCGACCCACCCTTCCCGTGGTCTGTTTCCTCATCACCTGCACTGACTACGCTTCCTTAGCTAAAGACAGCCTCAGCTCAACACAAGCTCAGCAGTACTAGTCTGCAACAGGGCTCCTGGATCCTTTCCCATCTCTTGGAAGAACCTGTTCTGTGACCTTGGGGAAAAAAAATCAATTCAGTTACTTGGCTTTTCTTATGTCCCAAAAGAACCCAACCAAAGGTCTTTTCTTGTAAATGCTTAAGTGTGTGGCTGAACCCAAAAGCAGCAACAACACCTAAAACAGGGATGGAGGAAAAAGGCAGGGAGGCGTTCCCTGGGCACCACCCCTCCACCCTCAGGCCCTTCCAAGAGGGCCGTAATGCCCTCTTACCCATCTCGAATGTGCCAAGGGGCTGCGTATTGAGCGCTGAACAGTCACCAAAAAACGAGAATGACAGAGAGACCGAGGCAAGGAGGTCCCAGAGGACGGCGGGATTACACCGGGAAGCGAGCACAGCCCGCCTACCCGCACCCGCCGGCCCGGGCAGCACCAGGCTGGGTGGCAGCGGGACCGTCCCGGGGGGCCCCTGGCTCACCATAGTCCTGCGACTCCGGGTCCGGCTGGAAAGTGAAGTGAGCTTCCCGCCGCTTCGGGGCAGCACCCTGGCCAGCCGAGGCTGGCTGCAGAAAACCCCGCGCCAGGCCCGCGCTACGCAGCCGGCGCCAATGCCCCTCCGCTCCGGCAGCACGGAGCCCCGACAGCCGGCCTACAGTCGCCGCCACGGCCGCCATCCCCGCTGGCTGCCCGCGTTTACAAGCAGGGCAGCCCCACGCTGCCGGCAAGGAGGGGGAGCACCCGCGGCGGCTTCCTCGTTGGTCTGGCCAGAGGGGCGGTCCCGTGAAACTGACCAATCACAGCTGGTGATTCGGGGGCGGGGAGGCGAGCAGAAGACAGAGTGGCTTATGCTGTGTTTGCGCATGCGGAAGAGAGACAAGGGCGGGCGCAGCCAGCTGAGGCCCAATCCAAATCGCTTCTGGAGGTGGAGCCTTCCCAAAATCCGCGGTGCGGGCCTGGAAGGGCGATGCGGACTTGGGAGGGCGATGCGGTCCCGCAGCGCTGCACACGGTGCCTGTCATTTGGTCTCTTCCAGTGTCATTTACAATGCCGTTTCTCGTGGCTTTTTCATTTTAAAATCCAAACCTTCTTTAAACTGTAGCCCTTTTTAAAATTCTTTCCTATTCTCTGTCTCTAATTCGCTGTGAGGGACCTACGGTAAGGGTGACTGGTTGTCATTAGCTATTGGGTTTGAGTGTCGGTAAACTGCTCGAGTCACTAACCAAAGCCTCGACTTACTCACATTACCCTTGGGATGCTGGGTAAGCATATATAGATTTTCACTGACTTTATTTTTCCGGATTTAGATGAGAGATCATCGTGCAATTCCACAGAAGAGGAAGACACACATTTTTGCCCGAATGCAGTGAAAATTACCATATCTTCTTACTCTACCAAGCTTAGAAATCTTGGAGCTTTCAATCGTTAATAGTCCATTAATGATCAACTTTGCAAATTTCATTTTTAAAAACTCTCATGTTTAAAAAGATGCTTTCCCTGTCTGTGAATTTTCAAAGAGTAATAAAATCAAATGTGCTAGAAATACACGTGAGCACGTGGATCAGATGAAAATGGGAAAATGAAGAAGGGAAGGCAATGACCAAATTTTAAGAATTGGAGGTGGGACCGAAGAGGAAAGAGAAAGGGAAAAGAAAGGAAGTTCCTTCACTGGTCACGTCCTTAGCCTCCCAACCCATCTTTGGATTAAAAACTGCCAAAGAAGATACATAACTATATCTCCACTATTCACATAGGATCACTAAGCCTCAAATTTAAACGTGTTGGGGATGTTTCACTTTGGTTTTTGTTAATGTTCCCTTCTGCTGGGTGGGTGGGTGGGTGTGTGTGTGTGTGTGTGTGTGTGTGTGTGTGTGTGTGTGTGGTGTTGCTGTTGTTGTTATTGTGTTTCTCTTTATGTGTGCATGAAAGGTCATTTTTTTTGTTTTGAGATCAGGTCTGTCTTTGTAGTCCGAGCGAAAGGTATTTTATGTTACTTTAATGCAAGGAGGAGATAAAAGTGAAATTACACTTACGTAGTCTAATTTAAAAGTAGAGGACAAGGACTGAGAGTGAAATAAACCACACTTTATTTTCTCAGCATGCTGACAGTCTAGGGAACTGGGATGTAGAGATGAGTTAGGCCTGAGAGAAAAAGGAAAGAAATGAACTGCTGAGCATTTCTCAAACCTCTGTGGGGTTCCAGCCAACGACAAGCTACCACTGAAGTAAATATCAAGATATAGGTCACTTTTATAATATCCAAATTGGAAAAGAGACAGTTTAGTCAGTAGCTGCAATCAAATGTGCTAGGAGTCCCAGAATAATGTGGAGAGCAACAGTAAGCCATGCTTTTGGAAAACTTCTTCCAGGAATAACAGACCTGGACCCAAAAGATAAGTGGAAGTCTCTTGGCAGACAAAGGAAAAAGTCTACCAGACGAAGTAAAAACATGCACAAGGCTCAGCGGCATGAAGAAATATGGTTCCTTCCAAGAAGAGCAAGTCAGTTATGCTCTTAAATACACAGTGTAGAGTTGACAGAAGTAGGAAAATAGATTAAAGGGAGACTGTGAAGTCTGTGTGTGCTGCTCTAAGAAGTGTTGTCCTTCAACTCTCTCCAGTCAGGAATGACAATGAGGGCACCTAACAGACTCTTCTGCCCAGAATCCTGTTTTCTATTTGGAATTTTTTCCTGTACACACACACACCAGCTATCTGGTAATCAAGAAAATGGTTGTATCTTTAGAGTGAGAATCTTCCTTGGTCATACTGAAATGATCTTACATTGGGAAACTGGGTGTCCCTTTCTGAGAATTTTGGAAATAATAATTTAGAAAGATAGCTCAGGATATTTTTCTGGTATTGATAAGACACAGACTCACTGTGCAGTCCAGGCTGGCCTCAGGGTCATTATGCAGCCTAGACTGGCCTCAAATCATGATCCTACTGGTTCAACCTCCCAAGGGCATGCATTTCCTACACCTTATTCAGGCTGCCTTTAAATGCCACGTAAAAATACAAAAACTGGGAGTTTCCAGCAGTCTTATAAACCCGAACAAGTGAAGAACGTGACTACACTTGAGTTTCTGATTATATTTGTTCTTCAGGCCTACCTGCTTTCAGGTCCTGTGAGATAGCACAGCATCTCTGAAATGGATTCTCCTCTCTATTTGAGGCAGGAATTTGATGATTAGGAGGGCATTGTATGAGGAGACATACAAGAATTCTCTGTACCCTCTCTTCAATATATCTGTGAACTTAAAACTTCTCTAAAACCCAGCTGTTTAAAGAAATGAGCAAAGTATTTAAATATATTTCTTCACAGAAGACATACTAATGGCTAGAAAATATTTTTTAAATGTTCAGTATCATTAGTCATTAGAGAAATGCAAACCAAAGCCATAATGAGAAACCATTTTACATCAACTATTAATAGGATCACTTAAATAAAGACATCTATAGCCAGTATCCGTGGGGATGTGGGCCCGTTGGAGGCTTGGTTCCCTGTGTGACAGGAATGGAAAATGGCACAGCTGCTGTGGGAAACTTTATCAGTCCCCCAAAAAGTTAAGCATAGTTTTCATCTGACCCAGTAATTCCACTCATAAGTATATAACCAGAAAAAAAATGAAAAGCACATGTACGTACCAAAACTTGAACACAGATGTTCCCAGCAACAGTACTAACTCTAGCCAAACAGTGGAAACAGTCCAAAGGTTCATCAAAGGATAGACGGACAAAGGGCATGTGGTGTCTTCACAAATAAAATATGACTTGGCCATAAATGGAAGGGAAGTAGCGTAACACGGATGAGCCTTGAAAGCATTATATCAGGAGGGAGAAGGCAGTCATAATTTGTATGAAACTTTCAAAAAAAAAAAAGCCCATCATTAGAGATGGAAAGCAGCAGTGGTTGCCAGAAGCTGAAGAAAAAGATTAAAGTATTAAAAGAGGTGGGGGCTTTTTTTTTGGTTAATGGAAAGGTTCTAAAATTAAATAATTTTGATGCCTGTGTAGATATGCTAAAAACCAAGAAACCGTGCATGTGTCATGGTTTCTTTCCCCCAAAACTCATATTAAAGTTTAATCTGTCCATGAATCAGCGTTAGAAGTTAGAGACATTGGAAACTGATAAGGTTTTGATGGTATAAGAAACAGATTAACGTCACTGGAGTGAGGGAATGCTTACTAACTACTGAGTGTCTGGATTAGTTACCAAGAAATTAGTTATTATAAAGCGAGTTCAGTAGGGTATGGTGGTACACACATGTAATCTCAGCATACTAGGAAGCTGGGGCAGGAGGATTGCAAGTCTGAGCCAAGTCTGGGCTACTTGAAAAAAAAAATCCTGTTTTAAAATAAAATGGGCCAAAAATGTTGCATGTTATTTTTAAGTTTTATTTTCTTGTGATACTGAGGATTACACTGAGCTATATTCCCAGCCCATTTTGTGATGTGTTTATTTGGAGACAGAATCTTACTAAGTCTCTTAAGTTGTCCAGGTTGCACTCAAACTTGAGACCCGCTTGCCTCAGCCTTGCAGAGTGCTTATAGGACTACGCCACCAAGGATTATAGGACTATGCCACCAGGCCCAGCTGTAGCTCAATTTAAAGGTTTTGGATTCAATTCCCAGTACCTCAAAAAATTAAAAAAAAAAAAAAATAGAGCTCCGCTTCCTCAGCCTTTTCTTGTTCCTTGTCTCACCATGTGATTCCTTTGCAGACTCACTTTTCTTCCACGTCTCTACTATGATGGGAACAAAATGAGGCCCTCCCCTGAAGCTGAGCCTAGCCAAGCACCGTGTACTCAGAGTTCCAGCATCATGATCCAGAATAATGCTTTTTTTCCTCTTTTGTATTTTCCAGTGTTGGGAAAGGTTCTAAAATTAAATAAGCCTTTTATGTCATAGCAACAGAAAATTAAGCAATAAGCCATGGGACTTAGTACTACACCATTTCTTTTCAAATCCAAAATTCTTAGTTTATAGTAAACTGCAAAACATTAAAAGAGAGAGGAAAATTACCAGTGCCATAGATTACAGAAATCCCATATGTCCCTAAAAGTTTACTTAACAAGTTACACAGAAATGTATCTGGAAGTAGCACATAAATAAATAGGAGTTACTAGTGTTTTTACCACTTCACATTATTACAGTCAATAGTATTTTCTCCTTCCCAAAGGGAAACCCACACCCTCTGGTGTATTCTTCTTGGATAGGTCGTTCTGGGCAGTCACCAAATATATGTTTCCAAAATCACCATCGTCTTTATGGGTTCTTCCTCCAGTACCAGAATGAACAGATTTGACCTTTCTATCTAGAGTACAGACGTCACATGTGTTTTTAATCTTGCTAGATAGATGGCTTCATTTTCCCAAAGTCAGTGGACAAATTCGGCATTAGGATTAACATAAAATCCTATTGTTTGTTTTGGTGCTGGAAATGAAACCCAAATCTGAAGCTTGTGCTCTACCACTAAGCTACATCTCCAGCCCAAAACCTTCTTTCTTAAACATGGGCACATGCACCTCGGCATTTCATTCCAAATGTTTCCATAATTCATGCAACGTCAAAGGCAGCATATCTGGGAATTCCTACATTTCCAAGAATACGAATTTCAGGCTAGTGGCATAGCTCAGCAGTTAGAGCGCTTGCTCAGCAAGTGCAAGGTTCTGAATTGGGTTTCTCAACATCTTATAAGCCAGACCGGGCGGTGGTGCATCCCAAGAATCCCAACACTCGGGAGGCTGCCTAGTCTGCAAAGCGAGACTTTGTCCCCCCACTCAAAAATAAAATAACAATTTTTCCTCCAATTTGAGTGCCTCCATCAATAAATCCTTTACTCATAGGAGAAAAATACTTTTTCAACTGGATTATCTATATCAAATACCAAATATTTAATTGCTGAAGTTTGGTTTAATGAAGTTTGCTTCAACATTTGCTTGTATGCAAGCTGTATGCCTACACTTAATAATTCCTATAAGATAGGTTGCTTGTTTTTATAGCACAACAGTATGAATCAAAGAACAATCCAGGTAAATTTCTCATCTCACAGGGTAAGTCTGTTCCTCAGCACTTTTGCTGGATGCCAGGAAGGAGGGAATTTTTGCTTTGTATCATCCACTGTCCAGACCCATCATGGCATGTAAATTACATCTCTGTGCTCTTGTTTAATAATCAAGTTAGCAGAGTGGTGCAAGACTGTAATTCCAGTGAGTGAGTTGTGAGGCTCACTGGGATTACAGTAAAATCACAAGTTTAAGGTCAGCAGGGCAAGTTAGGGAGACCCTGTCGGAAAGGGATAGAAATGTAGCCCAGTGACCGAGGCCTTGTCTCACATACCAAGGCCTGAGTTCCATCCCCAATACCAGTAAGTAAACATCAAGTTATAGAAAAATAAGTTACATCTGCACATCTAAGTGTATGATTGAAAATATTTATCTCCCTAGAGCATGTTTGACTGGTGTGTTAATTCACACTCTGTTTGAAATAGTTTCTTGATAAAGATTTGGGTTAATTAGATGGAAAAACCCTGATTTTCCTGACATCACTGAATTTCTGCATGGAATGACCTCAACAGAATCATTGCAAAAGTAAAGTCCAAAATATAGTCAAAGCCAGTGTATTCACTCCCTAAGGATGCTATAACAAACTAAACATGTAAGCTCAGTTCCAAAATTTATTTTCTTGCCGTTCTGGAGACAGCTGGGCAATGCTCCCTCTGAAATCTGCAGAGAAATTCCATTCTGCATCTTCTTAATTTCCAATGATTCTCTGGAAATCATTGGCATTGCTTGACTTGAAACAGCATGAATTTGATCTCTGTTTTTCATCACATGGTGTTTTCCCCATATGGCCACATATCTTTACATGGCTGCTCTCTTGTAAAAACAACCAGTTGTATTGGAATAGGAGTCTGCCTTTTCTAGTATGACCTCCTCATCTTAACCTGCTATAGCTCCAATAATGTTATAAAGTGAAATAAGTATGGTTTGGTACTGAGGGAGGCTCAGAGCCAGGGTTGAACATAGAGGTAGTGCAGACTCCAATTCCAGGACTCAGCACTCCGGAAGGTTGAGGAAGGAGGATCACGAGCTTGAACCTATAAGTAGGTTGGGCTACTTAGAGACTTAGCAAGACTCTATCTCAAAATAAAAAATAAAAAAGTCTTGGATATACTTCAGTGGAAGACCCTGAGTTCATTCCTCAGTACCAGAAAAAAATATATGAATATACAGGTATACATATTACCATATATATCCATATAGATAGATAGATAGATAGATAGATAGATAGATAGATAGATATAATCACAATCCAACACTTAATAGCTAGAAAGTTGTTGACAGAATAGAAGTTAACAGGCGCTTTTGATACACTACCTGGAGGATGCCTGCATTTTTATAGTATTTAATAGGTTGCTTCCAACAGGACATCCTATGACTTGGAGAAGAACTAAGAAAACTGGACATATATTGATTTACATAAGATTTTAAAAGTAGTGCATTAGATGTTCTTCAGTGTTGGTAGTGTCCCTTGTGGAAGAGGGATGAAATTGCAGTTGAGCGAAAGGGAAGCAACATGACAAGAACTTCTTATGGCGTAGATTGTTTTGAGGAGTGAAACATCTCTGTCACTAAAGATGGTCAAGTTGAGGATGGGTGAACACTAGTGAAGGACACTCTGGAAAAAAGTTAGTCTTCATGGAGCAGTTACTTAGGGTTCTTCTAATGTTAAGAATCTGACTTGGAGCTGGGATCATAGTTCCGCGATTATACAGCTTGCCTAGCATGCATAAGGCCCTAGCTTCGACTTCCCAAACACCACACATGGGCATTGTGGCACATGACTATAATCCCAGCACCTGGGAGGCTGAGGCTGGAGGACTGCTTTGTATTCAAGGCCATCCTGGGCTAGGTAGTGAGCTCAGGACCAGGCTAGACCACAGGCAGATTTTGTCTCAAAGATAATAATAATAATAATAATAATAATAATAATAATAATAATCTGATCGACTGTATTAAGAGCCTCATGTGTGCTAGGCAATGTGCTTCTGGTGACATAAATTTAAGAGAGAACCCCCACTGCCCAGGAAGGTATTTCAAGGGGCAGTATGCAGTTTACAGTGGCTGACATCAACACTACGAGGGGTGGGCTTTTCAGAGATAGACTTGCCTTTGAGTCTCTCGTGCTCCTGTAAGTAACCCCTCATCCACTGATCCCAATAAACTTACTGCTTCGCCAAGTTGGACTTGGGTGCAGTCATTACTTTGGTCTGCTGGCTGTGCCCTATCTGGAGTGAATACACATTCCTGCACTTCTCCCTGGGAAAAGTTTCATGCAAAATAGAACTAGAACTAGGCCACCTGTCCCATCTGACATTAGAGTTATCTCTTTTTCCCCTCTACTTAAGGATTTAGGTGGTTTCTCTCTGGCTCCTGATCTCCTGAAGGGAGTTGCCTCCTCATCAGTCTTTCAGGCATTTGATTCATTCTACATGGACAGAAGCTCTACTACCATCACTGCAGAAATCGTGTTCTTCAAAACAACATAAGATTTATTCTAAATTTATCTAAAATCTGTGCTCAGCCTTTTGGAATAATGTAAATACAAAATGATGGCCCAGATCCAATTTTGCTGTCTGCTTGTGTGTATAAACAATGTTCAAGCAGAGCTACTTATCAGCAAAAATACTGATGGCACATGCTGTAATATCTGCACTGTGGGAGGCTGAGAAAGAGGATCACATGTTCTAGCCCAGCGTGGGTAAGTTAGCAGCATAGGGAGACCCTTTCTCAAATAAAAAGGGCTGGGCATGTAGCCCTGTAGTGAGAAGCCTGGGCTCAATCCCAGTACCACACAGACACACACAGACACACACCCACATCTTCATCATCACCATAGTAATATGTAAGCCCCATGTGGTTGACATTAGTGACACAAATGTTCATCTTCCCTCTACTTTTAACAACTCAGGACGATTGCATTTCTCCAGCTGCTTGATGTCGCTTGAAATTTGCAAAGGACAATCAGAACAAGTGTAGACAGCTACTGCCGAGAGGAAGAATTTATGAGTGGGTGGCCACTCCTCTATGCTCTCTTCTTCTGCCTCAGCAAATAACACCATTCAGTGACTGGGGAGACCGGCAGGCGGCCTCCAGAGTGATGCTACCAGGGGAAGCACTGGCTCCTCCTCAGGCCACGGCTGACAAGAAGCATGAGTAAAGTCAATGATAGAATTAAAGTTGTGTGATGTTGCTGTTTAGTTTGGGTATTGTTTTATACAGTACATACATTCCAACACTAAGGAAGTATCTTCCTGGTGTTCAGTTATTCTAATCTATTTTAATACTTTTGGGAAAGTTCTCATGAATATATTCACTGAGAGTGCATTTTTCTGTAACATGATGAATAAATATGATAATGCTTTATTATGGTGGATTTAAATGATTTTTGATTCTAATATTGGCTACTCATAATTTTTATTTCAGACTTAAACCTTATAAATACCAAAAAATGATGTTACTTTACTAGGACAAAATGAAAATCCCTTGAAATTAAGTATCAATCTCATTAAACAATGTGATGAACAAAATCATACTATATTTATTTTATAAATGAGAAAACAGAATCAAAGAAATTAACTAACTTTCAAATCCTTGCTTTTTAGCTTTCGAAATTTCTGCTTTAATGCTCTTTCCTCAGTTTATTTTGCAAAGTAGTCCTGAAGAAATGTGTTCTCATTTTAGATTCTCTGAGCCCTACACTGAAAAAATTTAATCAGTAGGCCTAGAGTACAGTAGAGTATTTGCATTTGTAATAAGCTTCCCCCCCCATTGTCCTTTACAATACCATGTGGACAAATCCTGTAAATACCATAATATCTTACACACACTGTGCTCTCGGTGTTGAGAAAACCACCCACTACCTTCCCCTGCTCATTCTTTGGTCAGTTATTTAGGCTACTGAAACAAAACGACCGACCATTACTTTTAGAAAGATTAGATAGCTCACAAAAATGACTCATATATCTCTACCTACAAAACATGTACCCAAGAAATTACAGAGTATACTTTTTTTCTCAGGCACATGTAGAGCATTCTCAAAGATAATGCCAAATTTTAGGTCGGAAGGCAAAACTTACTTAACACGTTCAAAATAAAATAAATACCACAAACTTTGTCTATGGGTCACGATGGAACGAAATAGGTACAAAGAAGTTTGGAGCCAAGTCTGATGACATAAGACAGTAACCTCAGCATTCTGAGAAGCTGAGGCAAAGAGGATCTCGAGTTGAAATCCAGCCTGGGCAATCTGGAAATTTAGTGAGACCCTGTCTCAAAATAAAAGCTAAAAAATGGTCTGTGGATGTAACTCAGCGCAAAGGCCCTGGGTTGGATCCCTAAAACCAGCTCCCACACACGTGCGCGCGTGCACACACACACACAAACACACACACACACACACACACACACACACACACACACATACACACACACACACACACATGCGCGCACGTGAAAGAAATCTAGGAAACTCACAATTATGTAAAATTAAACAAAACGTGAGGTAGGGGATCTGGTTTAGTGCTTGACTAGGAAATGCAAGGCCCTGGATTCAATTGCTCAGTACCCCATAGTAGCTGGCCATGTGGCAGACTCCTGTAATCCCAACTCTTGGGAGGCTGAGGCAGAAGGATTGCCATGAGTTTCAGGTCAGCCTGGGTTACATAATGATTTCAGGAACAGCCTGGACTACAGGCTGAGAACATGTCTGGAAAATAATATTTTAAATAAAACACTCCTAAATACACCACAGATTGCAAAATTATTCAATACAGAAAGTACAAAACACTTGAGATGAATTAAAATGAAGGTAAAACATATTTAAACTGTAGCTAAAGCAACATTTGGAAGGAAATATGCGGTTTAAAAATGTCTAATCAAGAAAAAAGGAAGATCACAAGCCAATAACCTAAATTCCTACCTCAAGACGATGGAGCCAGGCGTGACGATGCACACCTTTAATTCTAACACTCTAGGAAACTGAGGCAGAAGGATCACAAGTCGAGCCCAGCCTGGAAAACTCAGCAGCTTAGTGAGATCTTGTCTCAAAATTGATTAATAAAATAAAATTGCCTGGGGAGGTAGCACAGTGCCAAGGCTCTAGGTTTAATCTCCAGTACTGAAAAAAGACAGTAGAGGAAGAACAGTAAAATAAGCCAAAACAGCAAGCAGAAGGAAGACAATAATAAAGATTCGAGTAGGAATCAATGAAATAAAGAATATGAAAAACAGGGAAAAGTTAATGAAACAAGAAAATGTTTTTTTAAACATCCCCAAATGGTCAAATCTTTAGCTAAATTGGCCAAGAAGGAAAAAAAGAGAAAAGAATCAAGTCAGTAGAACCAGAAATAAAGAAAAGGAAAAAACAAAACCCGGAAGGGAATAAGAGTATTCAAAACAGTAAGCTGAGTCAGGCACAGTGGTACAGGGGCCGGGACAGCCAGCCTGGGCAACTTAGCGTGACAAAAAAAAAAAAAAAAAAAAAAAAAGATAAATGAAGTCAGAGATATAGCTCAGTGTGAAAGCTCTGGGGTCGCTCTTGAATATAAAAATTAATTAATTCAAAACAAAACAGTAAATAGATGTGTAAAAGTAAAACGTATCATTTCTTCCATTTCTTAATGGTAAAAGACACATACTGTTTAAAGGAAAAATGATGAGTTTTGGTATATGTTTAGATGTAAAAATGCATGACAATCACAGAAAGAATAGGGTGCAAACCGAATTATGCTGTTCCAGGTCCTCACAGCTTGCCTGAAGTGGCGCAAAACTGAATCTGAGTAGAGAGCAATAGCATGGGAATAAATATTACGATTCTCAGAACAACCTCTAACCACTATTCAAAAAGGTATAGATGAAAACCTGATAGAGAAATTAATACGGGGTAGTTGGTTGATCCCAAAAGTACGAATTTATTTTTAAATTATTGATAATGCTCTTACATTGGGAGGATCATCTTATAAAATAATTGGTAGACAAATAAATTGAAATAGATCATTATATACTGCAGAGGAAAAGAGGGAAGTATTTGCTTTAAAGTCCAGTCTTTCCATGTCTGGCTGTGTGGCCTTAGATACATCATTAACCTCTCTGAGTCTCATGGGGAAAATATTAAAACTCATCCAGAGAGACGTCATGATGATAAAAATCATACACTGCACAAAAATTATGGGTACCTACAACAATGTGCATGGCCCAAAAAATTTCTAATAAATACTAGCTATGATATTTGTTTGTTTATTGTAGTCCTGGAGACCAATGCAGGGCCCTGACACTGAGCCACAACCCCAGCCTATTTTTTAGTTTTGATTTTGAGACAGAGGCTGACTCACTAAGTTGCTAAATTGCCCACGCTGGGTTTTAACTTAGGATCCTCCTGCCTGAGCCTCACAGAATACTGTCATTACAGGCCTATGCAACCATGCCTAACTGGCCTGATTTATTTTTAACCTATTACAGGTTGTAGTAGCTTGTAAAGGACACCAGGTGGCAGGAAATAATAAAAATTGTCACCTCTTCATGGGCTGGAGGAATGGCTCAGTTGTTAAAGCACTTGCCTAATAAGTCCTAAGTCGAGTACTAAACCCGAGTTTGATTCTCTAGCACCACATTAGCTGGGGTTGGTGGCACACACCTGTAATCCCAGCACTCAGGAGCCTGAGGCAGGAGGATTGCCATGAGTTTGGGGCCAGCCTGGGCTCCACCATGAGTTCAGGACCATCCTGGGCTACAGAGTGAGACCCTGTCACAAACAAACAAACAAATAAAAAATAAATAAATAAATAAATAAATAAATAAATAAAGTTATCACCACTTCAAAAATGGCCTGGGGATATAGCTCAGTGCGAAGGCTTAGCTGGATCCCCAAGACCCCACCAACACCACCACCACCAATCTACTTCATAATCCTTTTCAGAGTACAACTGTATAATAAATTGCATAGCACATATATTCATGAAAATTTGAGATTTAAATTTCCTAAGTCAATATACAAATTTCAAAATGTCTTTGTTACGAATGCTGTAGCAATTCCATTTCAGTATTTCAGTGTATCTACCCGGCCTTGCCTCTGTCAAAGTAAAAACAGGCGGAAGTTCATATCGTATGTTATTTTATCTTCAACTCTTCTCCAGTTTATAAAGGAGAAAATAAGCTTGTGGGGAAAATATAGGATTCAAACCGAGACATGTAATAATGTAAAGTTATTACATTATTACATTATATGTTCTCTCATTCCAAATTCATTAATTCCTCTAAAGAAGTATGAGTGAGGAATTAGCTAAAATAACTCCTTTTCAAGCAAAATATAAGAAGCAATCTTCCAATGAAGTTCAGATGTGGCTATGCTAAGTATAAAACTTAGCAGACGTTATTGTAAAGAATTTTGAGTGAAAGATTATTAATAATGCAAAATGCTTATATAACACCTATAACACAGAGGCTTACAATATGTTATGATTCTTAAAACACAAACTGGTAGAGTTTCAATTTACAAATAAAAAAACAGCACACGTGAGGGTGAGTCCCATGTTCCTAGTCACTTCCTCCAAGCCCATCTTGGAACTGCTTCCAGGCTATTCGTGCCATTATTCTTTCAGATCAAAGTGGTATTCGTTTGTTCCCTTTTTCATTCAGTAAAAAATTTCATTCAGTAAAAATTTTTGATTTTTTTGAATGCTATGTGTAGACTGATACTAGCCAGATACAAGTCACAGCACCCAAAATGTTAATCTCTAAGGTAAAAACATCACCCAAACACAAGAGCTTCAGTCAATCTTCTGGCACTATAGCTGTTTACTCCTTCTTGTTCAGATAATGCCATGACCATCTGGGTGACTCCAGATTAGTCGCCAATATCTCTTATTCTAAAGAAGAAGCATTTGGGATCACGGTCCTGTGGCCACGATGGATTGGTTAGGAGATGGACAGTTATTACTTCCTTTTTGGGATGTTGTTCCCTAAACAATAAAGACCACTTTCCTGATTTAAAAAACTTTGGTTCACAGCAATATCAATTATTTTTGAAACATGTAAGCTAGCTAGAACAGATATGTACAAGTCGTTGCAGAGAAGCTGGCTACCATGAGAGGCAAAAGATCAACTGGGAAGGAGAAGAAAGAAAGTTTCTGATGAAGTGGAAAGGTTCTGTTATGATAAGTGAATAACATGTGCATGTAGCTGTCAAAATATAGCTAAGGTTTGCACACTCAAATCAATGCATATATTTTTCCTAAAAAAAAAGAATTATAAGTAATTGTAATAGGAAAGATTGGTAAGTAGATAGAGATACAGATGGTACAAGGATGGTAGAGAGTTGATAATTTTGGATAAGTTTGCACCGGTGTAGTTATTATGGAAGAAGATACTTTGTAAAATATTCAGTTTAGTGGATCATTTAGAAAAGTCAAAAAATTAAGGAAATGCGTATCTGTGAAACCTATCCAAGAGTTCATCAAACATCAACTTCTAGCCGGGCCTGATGGCACACACCTCTCTTCCCAGCCACTGGCAGGATGAGCCAGAATGGCCAAAAGTTCAAGGCCATGCTGAGCAATTTAGCAAAGCCCTGTCTCAAAATAAAATGTAAAGAGAGGAGGAAGAGCTGGAAAAGGGAGAAGGGCTGCTGAGAATGCAATTAGTGTCGGCGACAGTGCGCACGATGGGGAGGTGTCAATGCTCTGGGAATTTGCCCATAGCAAGAACTTCGCCTAACGTGCTAATGGGGACATGATGACATCGACAGGTAAGCAGATCAGCATGTGTGCCTCTGCACTCTAGGAACTTACCTCTGGGCTAGCAGAAGGATGCTACATTATTTCCTTCTCATGCCAGGAGAGTAGAGTTCCTGTCAAAGGAGTCTTAGTATATTTTTGGTCTGTCTCAATCATTACTTAATTTTCAAATAGTCCCTAAAATTTTCTCTAGTCTTTTTATCTTCCAAAATTGCTCTAACCACCAATGTATTGTCATTGTTCTTCCTGTATTCCTACTGTTGGCGATTTCTCTCATGCCCCAGTGTTTATTTTCTGAGCATTGGGCAACAAGCTCCTCTAAGTATAAGACACAGAAATGTAAGGACAGAGATTGTGAATATAATTAAGTGTCAGTATCCATGTGCAGTCCTTGGGTTTGATTCTCTAGCAGCCGAGAGAGAGAAGGAGGGTGGGGGAGAATGGCGAACTTAGAACTAGATGGAGAAAAAGGAAAGGTTTACACACAATCCCAGCACATAGGGAAGTTGACACTGGAAAATCACAGGTTTGACTACTACCTGAGAAACTCAGCAAGTGAAATTTTAAAAAGTAAAACAAGTTTAGGGATGTATTTTAGTGATAGCATGCCTCCTGGTTAGATCTCTAGTAAGTAAGAAAATCTTGAAGCCAGTAAGTATGGAAATAAATACACAAAGATAACTAATATTTATTATGTGTGTTGTGCCAGGTATCAAACTCAGTACTTTCCTATATACACTTGTATATTCTTTATAATGACTGTGTGAGGTTGGTGCAAGGTGTTCATCTATAAAACTGGGACAATATCGGAGAAACTGAGAAGATGAATTATATTTCCAAAGTCACCTAAGCAGGAAGTGGTGGAAGCACAGGTGTCCGCCTCAGACACCACTCTTTGTGACTGCTTCTTTGTTTGAAGGCAATGATCAAAGCCAGGCTGGGTCATGCAAATCTAGAATCCAAGCCGCCCCCTGAGAGGGTGACACTAGAAGTTCATAGGTCCAAGCCCAGACCAGGCAACTTAGTGAAACTCTTTCTCAAACTTAATAAAAATGGGCTAGGGATGTAGTTCAGTATCCAGGCCCTGAGCTCAATTCCCAGCAATATTACATAAATAAATACCTTTAAGTTGAAGCTAATGGTTGAATTAAAATTCTGCTGCAAATCAATAACAAAGGCAACAAATAAACTGAAAACCTGCTGAATGGCTCGCATTGTGTTAAGTATTTTTCAAGTATTCAGTCTTCAGAGCAATAATACAGGCAGTTATAGCGTTTTGTAAGTAAAGAAACCAAGAGTTAGAGACTTAACTTCAAACATTTATGAGTAAAATTACACAGTAATAGGGCCAGGATCCAAAGTCTGATCTGAATATCTTCAAAGCCAGTTCTGTTAATATTAAAATAATGCCATTGATCAAATTTATAGATGACAGTCAGAATGTGTGACTTGAAAAACAGAAGAACAGATATTAACTGTGTAACTGTGATAGCTACTTTCACATTATTTCCATTTTCCTCAGTTATTAATATTTTTCAGGAATATGTCTTACTTCTGAAAACTTGGTAGCAAGTTAGGTGCTAATTATTTCTGTCTTTATATAAAAATAAAGATAAGGTGGTGCATACCAGTAATTGCCACACTCAGGAGGCTGAGGCAGGAGGATTGCAAGCTGTAGACCAGATTGGACTATATAGTGAACTCAAAAATTTAATGTGGTTTTTTTAAGCTATAAATTTTTCTAAAAGGATGGTTGACTCTAAGCTAGTCTCAGTTCTGCACTCTTGAACAGCTTGTTCAAGTTTTTTTGAGCTCAGCATCTTCATCTGCACAGCTTGTCTAAATGATGGAATTCCAAAATCAGGACTATCTTCTTAGGATTTCTGCAATGTATGAGTTCAGAAGGAGAAAACTCCTTGGCTCCTACTGATTCATAAACTTCACAATCACTCTAGTCATGAATAAAAGAGATTTTCACTATTTTCAATTCTCTTGACGTGCATTTCCCTGTCCTATGTTACCGCTTGTGTTCAACTCGCCTGCCAGCCCGGATCTCATACCCTCTCAAAAGAAATATCCATTTAAATCATATGTCCACATGCACTTCCTACCTGCCACTTGCCTCTCCTAAAATGTCCCCCTTTCACCTTCCTCCTCTGTTGCTCCCATACTCTCTCTGCCAGACCACCACAGTACACAAAACCGAACCAAGGGCTCCCATCGTGTGCCTAGTTCCTCCTCTTTGTTTCTCTTAATGGAAAAGTCATCACTTTTTATAATCAACATATTTGAGTTCTTGCTGTTTACAGATGTGTTTCCCACACATACCTGAGGATCTGATCACATGGACCCTATTGTCAGGACCCCCTTACCAAGGACCCCACAACTCAGAAGGCCTATGTGTTTTCTACAAATCCACCAGGTGTCCTTATTACTGAGCCAGTTTTGGAAATGCTGATGTAAAGTGTAAGCAGGTAATCAGGCACTGTGTGTGCGACACAAAGAGGTTTCATATCTCACAAGCTCAAGAAGCTTATAATCTACTTAGAGAAATGAGATCCATGTACCTAGAATAACGATTGTCAATGTAGAGTGAATAGGTGTCCACCGATGCATGAAACTGTATAAAAATATAAGACCAGAGTAAGTTCAGAGGGAGGAGAAGTCAGATTGGCTCGTGCTCCTGCATCACATACGATGTACCCGCGAAGAGCAAAGCAAGGTGGCGTGGAATGGCAGGAACGTCAGAGAAGAGCAAAGGACATGCCGAAGAATGGGAGCTGATGTGACTGGGAGGGCCTGGAATTCCATCTGGGTCCAGGATTGAGTTTGAATTTAGATCTCGTAGGGAACAAGGAGCGCTTCAAGGCTTTAGAGATGCAACTGATCAGACGATGTATTTAGCAGGAGAATATGCCCTGATGTTCCTCAGTGACTCAGTTTGTTCAAATCAAATTGCTGGACTCCATCCAAGTTTCTGATTGAGGAGGCCTCAGATGAAACCTGAGAGTTGGCATCTCAGTCAGCTCCCAAGTTGTAATAGGAAACTTGCTGGTCCAGGGACCACACTATGGAAATCAGTGTTGCGCCCAGTGCCATGAAGAGGGGAGTGGTTTGGAAAACAAAAGCAAAGGAAAAAAGAGAAATCAGCGAAACAAACTGTGGTTAGAAGAGGCATGGGAGAAGTCGAAAAAGGCGTGACCTTGAAGCATTCAAACCCAGGAAGCAAAAAAGGGGGAAAAGCTGGAGGCAGAGTCAATCCGGAGGATAAAAATTAAGTCAGTGTTCATCCCAGTCAGTTACTGCTGACCGCCGTCACGTTGCTCCCAGACACAGAAAATGAAGCAGCGAGAACCAGCGGGTGAACACAAATGACAGCAGACTGGCAGAGCGCAAGGAGCTCTCTCTGGGCCCCTGGCACTGGCAGGATAGGTTGGGCAATTGTGATTGACAGTGTCCTCCAAGCTGAACTGACCCACTTACGTGTCTGTCCCCGCCTGAGCTCTGTGGCATTGCTTCAAATCAGTCATTTACACAGACTCACACCCAAACCAGAAATTCCTGTTCAGGACCAGAACCACAAATGTTGTCACACCAACCCTGGGGCTGGGAGCTGTGAACCCTGACTCTTTAAACCACTGGATCCCAAACTTGTGGTAATTCTTCTGCACATCTCCCCGTTACCACAAGGGGGCCCCTTGGACCCTGGGGAGAATTTGGGCAAACCCAAAACAAAAGGCAAGGACCTCAGAGGCAAGAGAACATAAGACCATTGGGGAGCAAGCCTAGGGGACTCAGCAAGACTATGCCTCAAAATAAAATCTAAAAAGTGCTGAAAATGTAGCCCAACAGTACAGTGCTTGTTTTAGCAAGCAGTATAATCAAACAACTAAACAAATTAAAGAAGGTCTTTAGATTAAAAATAAAAAGACAGGACAAAAACGCCCAACCTCATTAGGCCACCAAAAACTAGAGTCACAACAAAAATATTATTTCAAAATCACAAGATGCTTAAATTCTAACATCAATTATAAGAGATGTTATAGATCGAAATTATTATATACAGTATATAGCACTTGATAACAATAACAAACATCATTGGTTTGTGTATTCGCTATCCTATATTTTTATTGTTTAGAGTGTATTTCTATTTGTTGATGAATAACAAGTTTCCTGCAAGAGTTGCTGGATTATGCTGGCAGGAGTTTCTTCCAGCCACGTTTATCATGTCTCTTGACTGCTTCGTTTTCTCTCTTGCTTGATTTAATCACACATCATTTTGCTCATCGTGGCCTTAGCATGAACAGCCAAGAGACATACACATGGAATAAGTTCCAAGACATACAGGTGTCAGTAGAAAAAAAGGGAGACGGCTTAAGGCAGAGGCATCCAGGAAAACAAAAAAGTCAGTCTCAATCACAGTGAATTACTATCAAACATAATCCTTCCTGCTTTGTTCCTCCCAGACACAGGCAATTGATAGACAGATGGACAGACAGACAGATATAGATATAGATACACATGGACAGCCCATGACTAGCACATAAATATAAACAGCTCTGCCAGCAGTAGACATTGATTTATGCCTAATGTGATGGTCAAGCTTAATTATTAAGTTGATTGGCTCAAAAGCTTCATAGAGGATTAGACACTGCTGGATGTGCCTGGGTAGAACCTGGTGGCATCTCCTTGCCTCTCGGCCCTTTCCTCTCTGAACTGTTCCTCCCCTCTGCTTCCCAAGATCCGTATGTTAAGCAGGTTCTTTCCATCATATCCTTTCCTCATGGTGTTCATAACTAGGTTACCATGAATTGATCGCACTGAAACCATAAGGCAAATAGACTCCTTTTTAAAAAGTTGTAGGTGTTGTGTATTTTGTCAGCAACTGTAAAGCTGGCTGATATACTAGATGGCCATTTCCAGATACATTTTTGGCATCCTGAAATGTATTTATAAGTATAAATTAGGTATAATCCAGTAAGGCAAAGAATAATGTTGGCTTGTGAGACTTAACAACACCAAAGTATGTAAAAAAACATTGGTCAGTAGTTGCCAAAGGGAAATAAAGATTATATATATTTATAATTTATTTGAATAGGATTTTATTCTGAACATTATTTTATTAATGTTATTATGAATATTATTTTATTAATCACTCAATAATTTATACATCCCAAATTTAATGGGTACCAAAAGGATTACATAAATATATTTTTATTCTTCCTTCTTTCTCAATCTTTCCACTCTCAGGAGATCAAGCTGAGTCCTACGAGGTCACGGTGACACTTACCCTCACATCTACCTCAAAATTAAGTCCTGCTGCTTTCACCTCTAGGCCATGCCCAAAGCTGTCCACCATCACTCAGATGCAAGCCAGGATCTCCCACTAGGAGCTGTGCAAGATCCACACAGCAGACTCAAGGATCTCAAAAACATGCCTCAGGTCATGTCACAATTTATTTACAAATTGTTGTCACTTCACTCTACTAATGTCTGCCTCTAGCTCTTCCTTCTCACCTCTCCAGCCTCCTCTCTCCAAAGCCAGTCATGCTCCTTCCTTCCTTCCTTCCTTCCTTTCTTCCTTCCTTCCTTCTTCCTCCCTTCCATGGCCCCTCAACAGCAGCTCATTCTGTGACTTAAGTTCCTCCTGATGACCTGAGATCAAGATGCTCTATGAAGCTACACAAAGTGTACGGTAGTGAGAGGTGGGGCCATGACCAGAAACCCTGGGTTTGGAAAGTGCTTGAGAAAGCACAACTTTAGGACAAGACCAAGAAGTGTCCCTCAGGGTAGGGGAAAGCCAAGTTGAATTTCGATAGAGTTGGCCCATGTTCCTCACCTTGTACAAGAGCAGCTAAAGAGCGGAGAGCATAGTGGGGAGGGGGAGGGTCAAAAGGGAGAGGGGAAGGCTTCGTAGTTTTGATGTGATGTGATATGTACGTGCACAAAACACTCAAATTCAATGCAAAAAATTATATATTGCATATATATCAATTAAATGGGAGAAAAAAGCAGAGAGCAACTGGCATCAAGAATGGTCTAAGGCTTCCTCTCCAGGGCTTCTCATCAGACTGACCTCCTTGTCTGCACAAAAGAGCACCAGAGGTAGGCATATTGTTTCATACTGCGGTCACAGCAGTCTGGGAGGCTGAAGCAGGGGGTCTGCAAGTCCTGCCTAGACAGGCAACTTAGCCAGATTTTGTCACAAAATAATTTAAAAAAAAAAAGCTAAGGATGTAGCTTAGTGCGTACACTGGGTTCAGTCCCCAGTACAGACCAAAAGACACAAGAGCTTTGTTATCTGAGTCCATGATCACCAACACCCTGAGGACTTGAACTCTGTGCTTACTTTCCTTATTCGCTTCCTTTAGTCACTAAATTGGCCAATGTCTTAGTTACTTTTTCATTGCTGTGACTTAATACTCACCATCCACAACTTAGGGAGGAACAATTTATTGTAGCTTATACTTTCAACAGGTCTCAGTCCGTTCGTGGGTGGGCTGCTGGAAAATGGTGAAATCCCATGGTGGGACCACAGCCAGAGCTAGAGCCACCTGGAGACAGAGATCTTCACAGCATGGCAGAACAGAGAGAAGCCGGGGAGGAAGGGCAGAACAGGAACACCACCCCCCCACCCCCCCGTCAAGCCCTAAGCCTCCACCCCTTCCAGCCAGGCCCCACCTCCCAACCCTAAATAGTATTCATAGGAATATGAAGCTGTGGGGGACACTCCAGATCCAAGCCTCAATGCCCAAGGTGGGCTCCAACTTGCAATTCTGCTACCTCTGCCTCCCAGAGTGCTGGGACTCCAGGTATTCACCATATGCCCCAGCCTGGTCAGCCTTTTGTATCCATGAGCTCTCTAATCTTGAATTCAACCACTTAAGCACGGAAAATATTTTATTAAAGTATGGAAAGTCCCAAAAAGCAAAAGTTGAATTTACTGCACATGTGCAAATAAAATCACGTGTACATGTGGTATTAGGTTATTATAAAGAATCTATAGAGTATTTCTAATACACAGGAAGGTATGTATAGGTTATATGCAAATACTATCATTTTATATAAAGGGCTTATGTACACACTGGCTTTGGTACCTGGAGGAGGTCCTGAAACCAATCCTTTGTGGATATGGTGGGATGACTATAATTCCCTATTACCTGCCTACCTGCATTATAAGGAATGCCCAATGTAGATATAACTCATATCAATTTTTTTCAAAAATTGTGCTAAAATTTAATTAAATATACCTCATTAATACCTCAAGTCCCATGGTTCTAATGTGTTACAGAATTTGGAATTCATGTGTTTAACCAAAAAAAGGGTTAAATTTTATGACATGTGAATATTTTTACCATAGTAAAATTACTAAAAATAAAAAACAATGTGCTCTCAGCAGGTAAAAATTTAATTAAAAGGCAATAAAAAGAGAGAAAAATTTAGCCAGGTTAAGTGGTACACACCTGTAGTTCTAGGATTAGGCTAAAGCAGGGAAACTGCAAGTCCAAGCTCAGCCTAATGAGACATTTTCAAATTTTAAAAAAAGGAAGAGGGTGCTGGGCATGTAGATTAGTGCAAAGGTCCTGGGTTTGATGTCAAGTCCTGAGGGTTAAAAAGAGAAAGTAGCTTTTACAATGGGAGAGATGGAAATAAATATTTGTACTTAAGATTGACTTAGCTGTTTAAACTAAAGAGAATTAAGTGAGAATGAGCAGACGGTGGTGGTCACTGCATGTTAATCCTGAGCAGTGGGATCTCACAGGTGAGTCAACATGGAAGGACATGCACCAAAGATCAAGGACAACACAGCAATACAGAGAGAAAAGGACCAGCGTTAAACATCTTACTCCTTGGGGAAAACCACTGCTTCTCCTTTCCTTTTCGTCTTCTGTAATATTAGGAATCCAGCTCAGGGTCTTCATACAGCTGTATCCCCTTGCATATGCAAAAGCTAAAAAAGTTAATTTTATAGAGGGGGAGATAAAAAAAAAGTAGATATCAGAGGCTAGGAAGAATAGAGGATGGGAGTGCAGAGAGGGTGAGGAGTGCTTACTGTGATTTAGATCTGAAGTGTAGCCGATGTCTCAACTGTTCAAAGGTGGGGCTTTTGGAAGGTGCTCAGTTCATGCAGGTGGTACACTCATCAGTTAATTAACTCACTGATGAGTTCATGCTGAATGCGCTCTGAAGAGGTGGGACTTTATCCTCTGGAGGCATGATGTGCAAAAAGGTTGTTTCCTTGCCCATAGCTCCTCCGTGTTCTCTCTCTCTGTCTGTGTCAGCCTCTCTGCATTCTGACTGGCATGGAAGGAGCAGCTTTCCCCCATAATGCTCTTCTGTCACACTGTTTCTGGCTTTGAGCCAACAACCATGGACTGAAACCTCAGAAACTGTGAGCCAAACAACCTTTAAGTTGCAGATCTCAAGCATTTGTTCAGCAGTGGGAACGTGACTAATACAGGAAAATGCTGCCAAAGAAGTGAGGTCATTGCTGTGACTATAACTAACCATGTGGTTCAGAAGCTTCTGGGGAAGTCAAAAAGAAATCCTTGGAAGGAAAGGTTTTGAGAATGCAGGCTAAAGAAGCCCTAGAATGCTGTAATCAGAGTTTGATGGGCAATTCCAGTTGGTGCTCAGAAGATCAGAATGCTAATAGGAATGTAGACAACAAAGGAAGAGGGCTACTGCTGGTAGGGTCGAAGACAGTAAGGCTATGCTTATGCAATTTCAGATGGGATTGTGGCCCCTCATGTTGCGTTCTGTCAAGAAACACCTGCATTCTATGAGGCAGAATTTAAAGGTGGTAGATTAATTAAGTGCATAGAAAAAAACACAATTTGAGAGGATTAAGTTTTGGTATTATATAACACACTATATACAGTTGGCTGAGTACAGTTAACAATTATGTACTGTATATTTCAAAATAACTAGGAAAGATATGTGTGCTATATAATAATCACAGTCAAATGATGCATGGAGAGATAGCATCTTCAGCATTTTTACTCCCTTTCTCCATTTCCCACCTTCCTGCCCCCACCTATCTATACCTAATTTCCCTCACCACAAAATCAACCTCCCTGTTTCCTACCACACTCTGTGACTTGGCTTTTTTACAAAAAGCGAAGGTACAATGGGAGTGCAGCAGCCAGGGAATCCCCCACTAGAGGCAAAAAACACCATCCCAGGACTCCATGGCCCAGAATTCCTTCCTGATTTGGCCACTTTGTCTTGGGTCAGTGGCTCTTCCATTCTAGGAGCAGTTTCTTCACTTTCCAAAAATAGGTACGATTCCATGGAAAAAATAAGCTTCACCACCTCTTAAGATTACAACCTATGACAATTTCGAATACTGCAAGTTAAAATATAGTTGATTTTAAAAATATTAGCAAATATATCACAAAATTGGAAACATGTACTTCATTTTATTAATATATTATTATTGTTTTTGCTCAATTCTTGATTTAAAAAAAAAGTAGCCAGGCTGGTGGTGTAGGCCTGTGATCTTTATATTGTGGGAGGATGTGGCATGAGGATTGCATGTTCAAGTTCAGCTTGGCAACTTAGTATGACCCTGTGTCAAAATGAAAAATAAACAGGGGCTGGGGATGTAGCTCAGCAGCTCGATACCTGATCCCCCTGCTACACAGGACTTTATTCCCTAGTTTTAGTCAAAGACTTCATTTGGCCCTGAACTCAAAAACAGTAAGTTTCAAACAGTTTTCTGCCAAATATACACATTTGGGACAACGTGTAGGTCAGGTGTTTTTCAGGGGTCCAAGAAGCAACTAAGAAAATTCCCTGGAGCCAAGACTCAGGGTAGTTTGACCTACATCCACTTAGCTTGGACAGGATGCTTTGGGGTTGACAGTGCCGGGCAGATCTCTCACTCTGTGTTTCTGTACAGCAGGTGGGGCCGGGCTCTGCAGGGCCAGTCAGAATGTGCGTGGACCTTAAAGGCCTGGGGTGACCCGTGCTGGATTTTGGACACCTGCCAAAGAGCCATACAAGTGTGTGGGAATCGGAAAGTGGGTGCCTCAGACAGAAGACATCACTAGGACTCCAGCCCTAGGCGACTTTACCTTTCAGTTCCATCATTAGTCATGTTGTTTTTCTAGGGTCACATGAGTAATGGACAGGAAACTCTTTGAGTGTAACAGAAGATGTAGCTAGAAGCCAGGTGTGGGTACTGTCCACGCTGCAGGTCTGAGGGTCGCACTGAGGTGTGAGGTCGGCATGAAAAGCAGTTGTGATCTGGATATTCCTTCCACACTTCCTGTCCGTTGAGACAGGCTTTCTTAGAGTCTGTCCCCTGAATGTTTTTCCTGCACCTTCCAATTTCCTTCACAGTTGTGTCATTCTCCCCTTTCCAAAGTATTCTGTGCGTGAGCTTGTAAACACAGAACTTCTTTTAATGAAGCTTTCATCTCTTACTGTCACAGCCCAACCCTGTTTCCCTGGGAAGGGGACAGGTACAGGGAGAAAGTCCTACCATCAGTCATTAAACCATGACTCTGGCCTCTGCTCACACCACGGACTCCCTGCTATGTCATTTCCCCTTGCGCTGAATTATCAGAATGCCTTGCATGCTCTGCCTTTACTTATGCTGCCTGCAGTGCTTCTTCTATTCCTTGTTTTCATGTAAAAGTGCTGGGATTAGAGACCTGTGTCACCAGGCCAGGCTCCCACCTCTGGCCTTTTAAAGAATACAGGCTTCGTTTCCTCCACCCGTGAGTGACTTCCTGTATGGGCCACATTTCACAGGCACTCATCTAATTATCCTTTTTGTTTCATCCATCCCCTGTCCTTCAATGTGTTTCTCCTTTTAAGTACATACTGCATAAGTAGACATATTGGGGTTCTAAAGGCTCAGATGAAGTTTTGGGACAAGGAAACCAGCAGGATAATTTAGGAGTGTGACTTGATTAGGGAGGAGGGAGAAGATGTAGAAAAACACAGGCAGGACTGAAGGAATAGCTCAATGGTTAAAATGCTTGCCTAGCAAGCACAAAGTACTGGAGTTCAATTCCCCACGTAAGCTAGGCCTGGTGGCACATGTTTGTAATTCTGGCATTCAGAAGTCTGAGGCAGGAGGATTGCTGTGAGTTTGAGGGCAGTCTGGGCTACATAGTGAGCTCAGAACCAACCTAGACTACAAAGCAAGACCCTGACTCAAAAAAAGAAAAGAAAAGTATAGGGAAAAAACTAGGATGGGTCAGGAAGCCATTGGAAAGCAATTTATTAATTACCCAACAACAAACTGAGGCACATAAAATGATGGTTCAGACTCAGGAATTGGTGTTTTTTTCACGGAACTACATATAGGATACTTCATACACACAAGGAGTAGCTTCAGGTACACAAAATCTTTTAATAAAATGGGTGACTCCAGGCAATTTATTTCCTCTTCAGAAAGGGGAGGTGGAGAAAGAGAGAGAGAGGAAGAGAGAGAGAGAGAGAGAGAGAGAGAGAGAGAGGTATTTGTATGACAGGAGATAGATACTAAAATTTATAGGCAGTTAGAGATAACAGAGTTTCCCCAAAATAGAGGATTCACAGAAATAGCAACTGGTGGCAGACACTATCTTCAGCATTGCTAGTTTGAGCAAATGGCAGCTGCCACCCATAGCACCATCATCTTGAGGGAGGAGCACATTCCGGGATTGCCATTTTGAGAGGGACACCCATCTCTGCAGCTGCCCCATATCTGTCATTTTGAGTAGGTCGCCAAGGTCCATGGCATATGGCATGCTAAAAACTGGGAGCCAAGTCCTTGCCAAACTAAGCTTAAGGTACTTGCCATCTGCTGCACAAACACACTTGGCTACATGGTGGAGCCACAGCTAAATCCGGCTAGGAGTTCCATCATCCACTAGCAGCAAAGCAACAAGCCTCGTTGGCTCCAGACTAGCAGGAAACCTTGTATTTGTCCAGGTGGAAAAAAAAGATACCCTAAAATTTACAGAGCTGAAGACCATGGCAGTTGAAAATTGCAGGTAATTTTTAAAAGTCTTTTTGTGCTTTTTTTTTTTTCTTGTTTTGGAAATTGGAGCAACACTGTGCTGCCTAATGTTCACGTATGAAATAGCAAGAATGCGTAGTAAATCCCTGTCATAGGTATTTCTCACTGCTGAGGCAGAATACTTGACATTTAAAATGTAAGAAAAGAAAGATTTACTTTAGGTCACAGTTTCACAAGGTCATGATCCATTCATAATCAGCCAGCAATGGTGGAAGCACATGGCTAAGGCAGAGATGGAGACAGCTCCTTACTGCATGGTAAAGAGGAAGTGAAGCAGGAAGGGGAAACCAGTATATACCCTTCCAGGTCCTGACTCAGTGATCTGCCCCTTCTGGTTCAAGCCTGAGTATTCTGCCCTTTTCAGGTCACACACTCAGAAATGTGCCACACACCTGTAATCAACTACATGCCCCTAATCCACCATCTGCCTGTGACTCACCCCTCCTGACCAGGCCCCACCTCTTAAGAGCATATGGTTCCATAGGTACTCCACAGAATCCAAATACATGAAGCTTTTCTGGGACATTCCAGATCCAAGCTATAACATTCCATCCCTTCCCCTCAAAAGACTCAAGTCCACCTCCCTTTGCAAAATACACTTTGTCTTTCTCTAAGAGTTGCCAAAGTCTTAACTGTTCCAGCACTGCTAAAGGTTCAAAATCCAGTATCTCTTTTGAGAGTCAAGGCAAACTCTTAACTGGGAGCTTCAAAAAAAGGTAGAACACTCTGACGTACAATGGTGGGGCAAAAATTCCCATTTCAGAAGGATAGAATAGGAGAATAGAAAGCAACTGGACCAAAACAAGTTTAGATCCATCAGGAAAAGTGTTAAATTCTATGGCTCTTTGTCTAGCGGTTGCAATAACGTGTGGTTAAATGTGTGTTTCAGGGGGCTTAGGTGGCCCCACGACTACAGCATGGCCTCTGGCTGCAAACTACATCTACTAGCCTTTGGGCTGGTTCTGCTCACAGACTGAAGCTTTTCTCAGTCAATAATCCACATTTCTGGCATCTACAGATTTCCAGAGTCTCCACTGCACTTTAGGCCTTTCCTTCACAATTTCATGCACCGCCTTCTCTGGAGGCACATTGCTTGGCTTCCGAGGATTTCCTCTGAAATCTGTGTGGAAGATTCCATGTCCCCACAACTCCCACATTCTGTGTGCCTATGAAACCAACACCACCTGGATGCTGCCAAAGTCCACCAGTGGCTTGAGCAGCAGTCTGACTCCCTCAGACAATTGCAGTATTGGCCTCTGAATTCTTAGATAGCTGAATTCCAGGCATCTGAACTCTAGCACACATTTTTCCCTCTGGCCCTACAAAATGCCCTGGGGTATTATTTTCAAATCAGGGTCCTTTGCTTCTCCACCCTTTAATTTGTAAAGGGTTAGGTCTTATTGACACCCCCCCCCACCCCAAAGTATCTTGTTTGTAGTTCTGTTTCCAAGTACTTGGCTTCTTTTTAAGGTCGATCTTGTTGACCTCCCTGTGCTCTTCCGTCCCACTTCTGCAGGCCTTTCAGTCTTGCAAATCTGCAAACATTTATGTCATTTGTCTGTCTTTCCTGCTTTTTGTCACAGAATTGGCTAAAAGCCAAAGGCAGTACCCAAATGATAGCATGAACATTGAATTGCCTTGAAGTTTTCTCCACCAGATTAAGTAGTCCTCCACCCACAATGTCTGTTTCAAGCAGTCTCTAGACAAGGGTAAAACACAGACATACTTTCTGCCATAGTATAGCATGCACTGTTTTTAGACCAGTCACCAGTAAAGTCCTCCTTCCCACCTGAAACTTCTTGAGTCCAACCTTTCCAAACTACACTTCTGTCAGCATTCTTATCTTCTGAGCTCCAACCAGAATCTCCCAACAAGCTTGGCTTACAGTTCTAAGGCCCTCTAGTCAGCATCTTCAAACCATTTAAAACTCCTCCTGCAAGTCAGTTCCAAAGGTCTCAAAACCAATCGCTGTATAAAGCTGCAGCAATGACCCACTTCTCTGGCATCAATTTCTGTCTTAGTTACTTTTCCATTGCTGGGACAGAATACCCAATATCCACAACTTAGAGGAGGAAAGATTTATTTTAGCTCAGTTTCAGAAGATCACAGTCCATTCATGGGTGGCCATCAATCACAGCAAATTCATGGGTGGAACCACATGGCCAAGGCAAAGTCCAAGACAACTTCTTACTGCACAGCAAAAAAGATCCCAAGTGAAGCATGAAGCGGGAACTAGCTTATACCCTTCCAGGTCCTGACCCAGTGGTCCACCCTTTCCAGCTCAAGTTTATATAGTGCTTTATATAGCTTAGATCTAATCCCTGGGAATGAGACACAACCCCATTGGCCCAAGCCACTGAGTGGATCTCTCAACTTGAGTCTGGACGTGTCAATTCATAAAGGCATGATTATGGATTGCTTAAGGATAAGTCAAAGACTATAGAATAGAACTTATATTTCTGCCTCTCTCCAAAGAATGGGTGTTTTTTCAAGTAATTCAAAAATTCCTCTGAATTATGTCTTTAACAACTGGAACAGGTTTGATCCCAAGATTTTTTTAAAAAGAAATGTCACTTTTTACTTTACTCAGGAAGGGCCTGGGTTTTCCCTGGGAAATGAGTAGAAATGGCCAGTAGGAAGCAACATTAACCCTACTATTTTCAGAATTAAAACTATTTTTTTAAACTTAAGGGCAGATGGACAGAGATTCCTTAAATTACACCATTTTATGCACTTCTGAAAAATTATGAACTGTGCCAAACTTAGATACTAGATCCTGCCATATTGGTGGCCCTACCCAACCTCGTAATCAAAGAGAATAAAGAAAATGATGGGAAAGAGAGAAAAGAGAAAGGAGAACATTCTACTCCCAACCAGGAATGTGTTTCTATGGAGAAGCCTAAATAGCACTTTCCAACTCTCAGGATTTCATCCTATAAGCAAAAGAACTCAGCGGTTTCTCCTCTGCCACCACACTCTAAAAATTCAGAGGAAATTGCACCGAAGTCTCTCTATTCCTTCCAAGTCTCTGAAATAAGCCATAGGGGAAAACAAATTAATAGGATCCATATTCCATTCCCTCTGGAAAAACTGAGACAATTTAGAAAGGATTTGAGCAAGTTCTCAAATGATTCCAAAAATTATATTGAAGTATTTAAACAATCAGCCAAAATTATGATGTGGATCATGAGGATGTAACTATGCTCTTGAGACAGACCTTACCAATCCAGCAGTATGAGCAAACCTGGCATGAAACCATTAAACAGGCTGACAAGTGGTATAACCAACACTACAACCAGATCCCTAGGGGAGGGAGAGCAGTCCCTCAGGACACCACTTAATGGAATGTCAATTACTCCTGAGAGCCTGAGACTTGCCAGTCATTTTATAACCGCATTATTGACAGTTTATGTCAATCTAAACCCTCGATCCATTCAAAAAATCCCTGAGATTGTTCAAGGAGAAAGAGAAATCTCTGGAAACTTTGTACAGAGACTCAAGAAAGCCATGAAAAGGCATACCAATATACAATCTGCTTCAACCCTTGGATGACTGCACTTTAGGCCTTTTAAAAATATTTATGACCCATAAAACCCCAGATATTCTGAAGGAATTTCAAAAGATGGCTTTGGGGCCATGCACAGACCTTAAGGATTTACTAAATATAGCCATTAATATCCTTTATAGTAGAGATGGGAAAAAATAAAAAGAGAAAAAAAACAATAGGCAGAATAAGAAGCAATCCTTCTCACTCAGGCATTTTGACTAGAAAATAAAAACAGGGATCTACCACCAAAGGAAAATTGCTTTTTGTGCGGAAAGCCAGGCCATATGTGCAGGAACTGCCTCACTCTGCCCCTGGCCCTGGCCCAATTTGTGGAAACAAACACTGCAAATCATTCTGCTTTACAAAGGGAAAATAAAAAGGAGAACTAGATAAAATTCCCTTATATGCAAGTCTTTTTCACCTTAAGGGATAAATGAAAGTGTTGTTATAAAATATTAGAAAAAACAAGTCTTTCTTGGGAATCTAGAATTCTCAAACCTAATCTAGGAATCACTTCTAATTCTGTTTTCTGTGACAAGATACAGAGGAGGAGCAAACAGGAAGAGGAAGCTAAAGCTTCTCCATGCACCACGAAGTGACCAGAGGTGATCTGCTGGCTTTTTACCAGGAATGGGATGTTAAAGACAGGACATTAGTGAGTTTACTCTCCCAAGAGTCAAAGGACCCTTGGTCCAAAGCCCAAGCTGGAATAAGGAGGCTTCCTATCAACTCCCACCTATACTGTCACCTTAGCAGGACAGAGCCTCAAGCAACACTGGGTGCTTGAGAAACACACACCTCCACCTCAAGTGAGGCCTGGGTTCTATTCTTACTTCTTATCTCAGTCTATTTAATTGCTCCTGTTAGATTTGTTCATGCTCCTGGCTTGATAAAGTCAACATTTCTTATGTAATTAATTTCTCCTCATCCATTATATGGATCTTGTGTAATGCCTACAGAACCACATACTATTAAGAGGCAGGGCCTGGTCAGAAAGATGGATTATAGGTGTGTGGTGGATTAGGAGTGCGTAGCAGATTATGGCTGTGCAGCACACTACCACCTTGACCTAGCAAGGGCAGGAGCTTGACTCAGAAAGGATGGATTCTGGGACATGACCCGATGCATGTATGCTCATGGCACCCTTTTCTCTCGCTTGGCTTCCTGTCTGCCATGCTGTGACGTGCTCTGGGAAGACCGTGAGCTTTGCCAATGGGAAGGTAGAGGAAGGAACCTGGGAATCAGGGATAAAAACCCCTGTTTTGGGGCAGGCTCCCACCTTGCAAGGTGGTTATTAAAAGCCTAATTTTTTTTCTATCCTCCATGCTTCCATGTCCTTACTTTGCTTTGAAACCATTTACCACAATTTGGGATCTCACCTGGGATTTACACACTCACTAGAAGGGATCATCCTAGAAGAGAATGATACATTCTACCTGGTTTTCCAGTTGGCCTGCTCTGCTTGGGAGTTCCAATTTCTCACAGAGTCATGAAAAATCTCAGGTGGCTGCATTTTGAGACAGTAAACATGACATTGGAAGACAAGTGAAAAAAACTGGCTGATCTGTTAAATTTGTGCA
The DNA here is from genome assembly GCA_004027205.1 of Ctenodactylus gundi. Classification (NCBI taxonomy): domain Eukaryota; kingdom Metazoa; phylum Chordata; class Mammalia; order Rodentia; family Ctenodactylidae; genus Ctenodactylus; species Ctenodactylus gundi. The sequence continues at coordinate 313,052 of PVKB01001275.1, read as the reverse complement.
TCATCTAAGGTAGGAAAAATTGGGCTGTTAGTCTTATCTTGGGGATCAGTGACTCCTCAGTGATTGAGTATGAGGGACAGGGGACTGAAAGCTGAGACAGGAAATCTTCAGTATGGAGACTGACACTTAGGGTAAACTCACAACCAAGATCTTCGCCTTAGTTACTTTTTCATTTGGATAGAATAACCAACACCCACAACTTATGAGAGGACAGACTGGTTTTAGTTCAGTTTCAGAAGGCCTCAATCCATTCGTGGGTGGCTGGCAATGGTGGAAACACATGGCAGATGTATAGCTAGAGGAAAACTGTTCATGGCATGGCAGGTAGGATGCCAAGTGAGTAAGGAAGGGCAGAGCTAGCAATATCCTTCCAGATCCTGTCTCAGTGATCCACTCCTTCTGACCAGGACACTCGTCTTAATGGCACATATTCCCACATTTAAATACATGAGGCTTTTGGGGGACACTGCAGATCCTAACCACAGCAGCCACCAATTTGTTTAAGAATGAAAAATAGAAGCTCAAGGCTCAAGGAACGAAGGCAGAGGGGAAATAAGGGTCTTTGCTCTGACATTACTCCAAGTAGCCCATTAGAGACAATGATAAGGATTTGAAGGAATATCGCTTATATTCAGAGTGCACGAAAAACATCCAAAAAGGGGAGGAGTTGCATGTCTCAGGGGCTTTGGTGAATGAAAAAACCTCCAGTTTGTGTCTGTGGTGGGTGTAAATACACAAAAAAATTCAGACGGGGGAGACAAGAAAAAACAGGCCCTGCTCCTAACTGGTCTTTTATAAGTTAGGCCAGGCTGGCCCTTTATGAGTCAGTTGGGTCGGGAAGCATTCCCACGGCCAGGATGGATGAACCGACCCACAGGGCTCCCTATGCTCAGCAGCCCCAGAACTCAGCATGCCACCAACTGGCAGTCCACAGATCAGTCTCGTAGGCTTCACTAGCATCAGCCTAGGCTAAACCTCATCCTTTTGGCCTAAATTTGGCTCGAATGAAGACTGGGTATATCAAGCCATTATTCTGCTTTGTTGTGCTTTTAGGATCTTTAAGGGTATTTAGTTGCAACCATTATTTTTACACACACACACACACACAAAAAAGAAGTCCTAGGTAATGAGATAAAAGACAATAAGTGGCAGTGTACCTTAACTGGAATCTAACAGTGTCTAAAAATATCAGAACTTGACTAATACATCTTACATGCTTTGCTTTGTCTGCTGGTTAATTTGTGTTTATTGCAATTGGCCTTCAGCACAGGGGATGCTAGAGAAAGCCTCCTTCGTGGGAAAAGAAAAAAAAAAAAATAAGCTGCACAAGGGCTTTTGTTTTTCCTCTCAGGAAGGTGAATTTTCCAATTCCCCACTCTCCCCAGGTCAAGAGAAACATTCTTTTGTCAGAAAGCAATTTACATTGCCAATGTAAAGACATTACTTTTGCCTTAAAGAGAAAAAGAGTTTATTCTGAAGCCAAATATGAGTGACCTAGGCCCAGGAACATGAATTCAGGTTCCCCAAATAGGCTCCAATGAGCAGCAGTTACTTATGGTATTTACAGTAACAGAAAAGAAGGAAATCAGAAATTAAAGCTCATTTTTTTTCTCAATTTAAAGACCTTCTTCTTGGTAGAAAGTCTTGGGAAGTAATGTATTCTCTGTCATTAAAGATAGTCAAGTAGGGTGTTTTGGTTTGGGTCTTAAATATCCCCCAAAACCTCATGTATTTGGATACTGTATAATAATGTGAAACAGATTTCATGTGTGAGGTGAATACCTGGGGAATGACCTGGAAAGGGTGGATCCCTAGAGCTTGACCTGGAACAGTAAACCTAGCTCGGCCCTTTCTCATTCACTCGGATTGCTGTTTTCCATGCTGTGAGCACATTTTCCTCCAGCTAGGCCTCCACCACATGCTTCCTCCATTGCCATCTCCTGAAACTATGAGATAAAATAAGCTCCTCATCCCTCAAGTTGTGTTTATTGAGTATTGTGTCTCAGCAAAAAAAAAAAAAAAAAAAAAAAAAAACTAAGACATTGGTACCAGAGGAATGGGGTCATTGCTGCGACTTTACCCACTGATATGGTTCAGAAGCCTTTGGAACTGGTTCATGGAAGAAATTTGGAAAGGTGTGAAGGCACCAGCTGGAGATGCCTTAGGAGGTGAACTAAATCTGATGGAAGATTCTGGTTGGGGCTTAGAAGACCAGAATGCCAAATGGAGTGCACATCACAAACGCAAAGCTCAAGAGGTTTCAGATGGGAAGGAGGAGTCTATTGGCAATTGGTCTAGAAGCTATGTGTACTATGCTCTGGCAAAGAGTGTGCTGGCATTCTGCCCATCCCAAGACTTTTCCTGAAACTGAGATTAAGGCTGGTGAAGCAGTTAATCTTGCAGAGGAAACTTCCAGCAGCTCAGTGTTCAGGTCCTGTTTGCAGCTTTTAGCCAGCTCTACAATTAAAAGCAGAAAAAAAATCCCAGCAAAAAGATGTAAAAACTTTGCAGTTTTGCCAGAATAAAAGAGACTATAAACTTGGGGTAAAAGTACACATGATTTTGAAAGAGATTAACTTCAAAAAAAAAGTTACATACTCTACATTTGGACTATAGGAGATTCTTAAGAGAATCTCAAGAGTCAGCAATAGTCCACCCTCTTCCATTTCAAGTGTACAAAGGCAAAGGACTTTTCTTTGAAGAGAGCCCTAGGGTATCCTGCATGGCAACCTAGGAAACTGGATCCCCAAGGATTTCAGTCATCTAAGAACTCAGAGACCTCTGCAGCTTTGGTTTCAGAGAGCCGCACTACTACTCATGCCAGAAGCAGACCATGACATCATTTATGTGGTGTTGGTTTCACAGACATGTAGAATTGAATCGTTGTGGAGTCAGGGAGGCTTTCACTCAGATTTCAGAAAGCCTTAGAAGTCAGGCAGTGTGCCCCTGGGAGGGCAATGCAGAAGGTTGTGAAGATGAATCAGAAAGAGCAGTGGAGACCCCAGAAATTTGGAGATGCCAGGAACACAATTTGTTTGTGAAGGAAGGTCACAGGTTATGAGCAGAGCCAGCTTAAAAAGAGGCCATGGAGGGTGCAGTTTAAGGCATTGCTGTAGAGACAGGGCCACTCCAGCCCTTTGGAGTTTACACCTTTCCATAGTTTACACTTGCTGATGAACACAAAGCAATAAGACTTAATTGAGTTACAAGATTTAACGCTTGCTTTGTTTGACTTAGATCTTGTTTTGATCCACTTGTTTTCTATCCTTCTATTCCTCCTCTTTGGACTACGAATATTTACCCTATGACATTGTACGTTGGAAGTGTTTAACTTTTCTTTGAGTTTTCACAGGCGCGCACTGCTAAAGGTTTGCTTTGAGCCTCAGAAGAGACATCGGACTTGGACTTTTTGGCAGTGCTGGAACTGCTGTGACTTTGCCACCTCTTAGAGAATGACTAAATGAATTTTGCTTAAGGAGGTGGACATGCGTCTGTTAGGGGTCAGGGATAATGTAATGATTTGGGTCTTAAATGCCCCCCAACGCCTCATGTATTTGGATGTTGTGGAATATGTTAGGATTCCATATGCCCTTAAGAGGTAGGTCTGGCTGGAAAGCGCAGATACCTGGGGCATAATTCAGAAGGGTGGGTGGATACTTGGGGCATGACCTAGGAGAGTATGTGCTTGCTCTGCCCTTCCTCGCTCACGTGAATTCCTGCTTGCTGTGTTGTGAACAGTATTCCTCTAGCTAGGCTTCCATCGTTTGCTTCCACCATCACCATCCACCCATAAATGGACTTTAGCCTTCTGAAACTGTGAGCTAAAATAAAATTTTCATCCCTTAATATGTGGGTGTTGGATAATGTGTCTCAACAAAGAAAAAGTAACTAAGACATAGGGCATGCATGGACATTAATGAAGGAGCCTCTTGGGAAAACTTGGCCTCATAGAGAAGTTACTAATGGTCCTTCTAAATTTGCTTCTCTTATTCCCTGTTTTATCATGTGTATGGAGTGCCATGTGCACCAGACAATGTTTTAGGGAAAACAATTTAAAGCCAATCCGTGAATCTAGGCCACCTGTCCCAACTGACATATGAATTACCCTCCTTTCTCCCTTTCCCAAGAATTTGAACAGGTTCTCTCTGGCTCCTTATCTCCTGATCAGTCTTTCAGGCACATGACTCATTCTACATGGAGAGATGCCCTATGTGTAGTCACTACAGAAACTGTATCTTTCAAAGTAACATTATCTGAAGTTTGTGCACAGCCTACTGGAAGAATTTACATAAAAATGATGGCTCTGATCCAAATATTTACAGTTTGCCTCTGTGTACAGTGATGTTTTAGATAGAGCATTTATCAGTAAAAAATATGTTCCAACAGGTGATTTTTTAAAAAAAATTCAGGTATAATTCGTATTTCCAGGCCTGATTAGAGTTAGGTTTTAGGATAAAACCCACTTGGGACTCCCTCTCAGGAGTTTTTACTCTTCTGTTTCTAAATAAAGATCTGTTGTTCTACTAAACAAATAAATAAAACTAAAATAAAAAATAAGGTTTGGGCTTATATAATCATAAATATTGAAATGAAGAGACATTTTTGATACATATATCCTCCCTTTCTCTCATTTTTTTTCTGTTACTACTTTATCCTATTTATCACATTTCAATTGGCACCTTTAGAGGGAGGCATCAGGAATTTTGTGAGGATATCAAGAGATCTAGTGGTGACAAGTGTGTGAAAAAGGACAGAATAGCATGGGGCAAGGGAGTGGTCATCAACAATGACCCCGGACAATTTGCTCTCTGCACCATGTACAGACACTCACAGACAAAAGTAAAAGCAAAGTCCACCTGTTTTATAGGTGGCACACATTCAGCCTACACAATTAGCACAGGATTTAGATTGAGCCAATGATCCTTCCTTCCAAAGACTATAAACCCAGACTAATGGTACTCAAACTTTACTTCACAGTAATATAGCACACTAATGCTGGGCATGGTGGTGTATGCCTGTAATCTCAGCTAATCCTAGTCCTCTGAGAGGCTGAGCAGGAAGATTACAAATTTAAGCCCAACCTGGGCAAGTTAGTGACTTATTGAGACACTGTCTCAAAAGATAAAGGTCTGGGAACCTAGCTCAGTGAAAGTTCTGCATTCAATCTTCAGTACTTAAAAAAATTAATATTGGGCCCCATGTGGTAAACATTAATGATACAAATACTTTTCTTCTCTCTGTGTTTGAGAACCCAAGTGAATTATATTTCCCAAACTCCTGAAATCAGATGTGGAGATTTGCCTTATTTGCCAATGAATTTTAGGACAAGAGTCAACAGCTACTTTTACGTGGAAGAATTGAAGAGTTAGTGGACAATCCTCTAGGCACTCTTCCTCTACCTAATCAAAAAGTAACTTTCCAGAGACTAAAGCGACCATCAGCCTGTGTCTGGAATGGACATGACATGGAGAATCACCTGTTCGTCAACTGCTCTTGCTTCACGTGAAGCCAATTTTAGAGTGTGCTGTAAATTTGTGCTGTATTTTTGTTTGCTTTTAGCATTGCTTAAACAGTACATGTCTTCTAAGAACAAATCAACTACTTTACTAATGTTCAATTATTCCCACTGTAATTCTTCATGGAAAGTTCTCAATAATACTTACTAAGAGTGCACATTTCTACAACATGAAGCATACATTTGATCACATTTTTGTTGTGAACTTAATTTTCACTCTAATTTTGGCTATTAATAATTGCTATCTTGAACTTAGATGTATAATCTGAACATCTAAAATCAAAAGTTTTACATACGCGTATCAATATCTTAAAAACAATTTGATAAACAAGACTTTGCTACATTCATCTTATGGATGAGAAAATGAGATCCAAGAATTAATTGCCTAACCTGTTTATAAGCAGTTTAAAGCTTTCCAATTGATGTTTTTCAGCTTTTGAAACCTGTCCCTACATGTAGTGTTTCCTCAAATTACCATTCCCATTCTCATCAACTCTTTTTCAGTAGGCCTGGAGTAGGTAGAGCATTCGCATTTTTCACAAGCTTCCAGCTGTCTCTTACATAAATAGTCCACACATCATAGAGACAAATCCTATAAGTACCACAATACTTTACACATACCGTGTTCTCTGTGTTGAGAACAACAGCCACTGTCTTTCCCTCCTCACTCTTTTGTCAATTAGAGTTACTGGGCTGTAACTGCTGAAGTCATCGCTGGCTAACTTAAGCAGACCTGTAATTTCTTTTGAAAATACGGATGTCTCACAAATATTAAAGGAACAAACATCTTCTGAGAGGACAGATACCAGGGCAGCCACAGAAATCCTAATAACAAATGGCAGAGAATTATAAGGATATTAAAAATCCTAGGGCAAATTAGCTCCAATTACTTTATCCAGTTTTAAGTGATTTTGTTCAATATTACTTCTGGAGAAAAAAAATCTGATTGGGCCCATATTTGTTCACGACTATCTTTGACCAAAGAAGACAACAGTATCCTAATGGTCAAGGTTATATACAAAGTTAAAAAAAAAAAAAAAAAACACGATCCAAACAGAAATCAAGGAATTACTACAAACCGAAATGGGATCTGATGCTTGGAAACCAAAAGAAAACTTGATGACCATACAGTCATCCTGGCCAGGAGAAATCTATATTATAGTATTTCCAGTCATAAAAATCTCCCAGTGAAAGTCCTTTGTACAACACAAGCTGAAACTTTTGTCACTAGATGACTACTTTTATATTTCTTTTTATGTTTTGTAAAAAAAAAAAAGGCTTCATAAACATAAATATTCCTATATCTTCAGAAGAGAAAGATAAACAATAAAGGAGAAAAAAATTAAACACATACAACATGCATACACCACTTTGTTAGTACTGAAAAGTTTAAAAACTATATGTCTATGCATTAATAAAAAAATAAGCAGACTAAAATGTTGTCTTATAGAAAACATGCAGGTAATCTACAAAAGCCTTTATTTGGAGAAGAAAGACAATATGAGTAGTTTTTTCCTCCTTCCCCTCCTCCTCTTTCTTTTTTTATTTTAGGGCCTTTGCACTATGCTACATCCCCAGCCAAAATTTTACCTTTAATTTGAAAACAGGGTCTCATTAAATCTCTAAATTTCTCAGTCTGGGCTCCAATTTGTCATTCTCTTGCTTCAGTCTCTCAGAAGGCTGGCCTACACTACCATGCCTGGCAACTCCCTATCTACTGAAGAAATCAAATTTATACTTTAAAACTCTAAGCTCAGATGGCTTCATAGGTAAATTCTAACATTTGAGAAAGAAATAGCATCAATTCTATCAAAAATATTTCTAAGACATTAAGATAAATGTATTCGAACACATTTTATGACAGTATTAGTCAGATATTAAAAGTAGATGAAAATATTATATGAAAAACTACAAATACTCCTCATATATATGAATTCAAAAGTCTTCAGTACAATTCTAGCAAATGTCAAATAGAATGACCGCATAGAGTTAACTATGAGAATGCAAGGTTAATTTAACATTTGAAAATTAATCAATGCTATTCATCATATCAACCTACTGGAAATATAAAAATATGTGGTGATTGATGATGATGATTTTGCAGTATTGAGGATCAAACCCAGGGCCTGTGTATTGAGCTATATGCCCAGCTCTTTACAGTTTTTAAAAGAAATTTATACTGAGACAGTGTCTCGCTAAATTTCTAAATTTCCCGAGCAGGGAAATTCTCCTTGGAATTCTCCTGTTTGAGGCCTCTCAGACAGGATTACAGGCATGAGATTATAGGCCTGTTGAAATTATATCACATCTCCAGCTCATGTGATCATTTTAATAGGTGCAGAGAGAAAAACAGAAAATTGAAAGCAGAGATCTTCAGGTTGGATAATAAACAATATCCAACTAACTGTTGTCTGTAGAAGACCAACTTTTGTCCCAACGAGGGGACAGCGAATGAGTGGTAAAGGACATAATCATGCACTGTACAACAAAGCTTCAGTTCAGGACAGACCACACACAAGAGCAGCCCCATAAAATTAGACTGGGCTGAAAAATCCCCACTGCCTCATGATTGAGACACTATAGCAGAACAGTTTATTCACATGTGTGTGGTGTTGCCAGTGTAAATGAAATTATTGCAGGACCAATCATATAAAAGCATAGCACATACAATTATGTATAACATGTAACATTTGATAATGATAATAATCAACTATATCTTTATCCTGTTATATTTTTATCACTAGTTCTGTGCATACTCTTTGTACTTACAAAAAAGTTTACAGTAACACAGTTTGTCATATTATATTAGCAACAAACATCTTATGCTTTTCTCTTTTTGTCTCTCTTGCTGGTACTGGGGAACTAAGCCAGGATCTTCACACTGAGTTTCATCCCCAGTCCAGTTTTTAGGTTTAATTTTGAGACAGAGTCTTGCAAAGTCCCTAAATAGCCCAGACTGTGCTCGGACTTGCAATCCTTCTCTTTCAGCTTTCCAGAGCGCTTGGATAATAGGCCTGCATCCCCAGGCCCACCTACCATACCTCTTGATTGCATCAAGTGGCCACACATTTTACAATATCTTTGTGCAAGCACACTGTGATTTTTACACATGGATTAAATATCCTGACACGTCTCTCAGAATGTATCCTCATTGTTAAGCAGTAACTAACTGAATATCATGTAGACAACAACCAAAGGAAAGGTACAACAGCTGTAGTAGTATCAGTCAAAGTAAACTTGAAAATAAAAATGTTACCACAAATAAGAGGGGATATTTATGTAAAATGATATAAGTCAATCCACCAGGACATAATAATTATAAACATATGTATCTACCAGCAGAGAACCAGAATTTATGAAGCAAAAATTGACAGAAATGAAAGATGAAATAGATAATGCATAAAGAATTGAAACTCCGAAGGTAGGTGTGGTGGCACATGCCTGTAGTCCTTTGAAATAATAATTTGGAAGGCTGAGGTAGAAGGATTGCCATGAGTTCAAGGCCAGCTTGGCCTACATAGTTCATCCTGGACTACAGAGTAAGACCTTCTCTCTCAAAAAAAGTTGAAACTCCCATTATTCTACTTGCAATAAGAATAGAACAACTAGGCAGAAGACCAGCAAGGACAGAGAAGATTTGAACACATTATACATCAAATAGAAATAACAAACACCTGTAAAATGGTTTACATAAGAACTCCAGCATACACTTCTTCCCAGGTGCATACAGAACATTCTTTAAGATATACCATGTATCAGGTCATAAAAGAAACCTAATAAACTCAACGAAGAGAAATAGTATGAAGTATGTTCTTTGACCACAGTGAAATGAAACTAAGAACCAATAGTAGAAATCTCGGGAACACATAACTATGTGAAATAAACAACACAGTCCTACATATTCTCTGGGTCACAAAAAAAAAAAAATCAAGCTGGGAAAGCAGAAAATACCTGAGATGAGCTAAAATGAAGGTACAATATATTTAAATTCAGGAGATGTAGTGTAAGGAATATTTAGATGAAAATTTGCGGTTTTAAATGCCTAATTTAAAAAATTAGAGATTCGAAACCAATATCTTAAATTCCTCCCAGAAGACACTGGGGAAAAAGAGAGTAAAATAAGCCTACAGCAAGCAAGAAGGAAGAAAATAATAAAAATTAGGCTGGAAATTAAAGAAATGAAGAATCAGAAAAAATAAAGTCAATGAAGCCAGAAGATATATCTTTCAACTCCTCCCCCGACCCCAGATCAACAAATCTTTAGCCAGATTGAAAAGGAAAAGAGAGAGGCAAATTACTAGAGTCAGAAAGAAAAGAAATGGCACCAAATAGAAGGAAAGACCCCAAATAGTAAATAAGTGGGTAAATGTAAAATCTATCATTTTTTTCATTTCTTAATGGTAAAAGACAAACATCTGTTTAGAACATTATAGCATTGTGGTGTATTTATACATAAACTATATAACAACAGAATAAAGGACAGGGTGAAAGGCAAACTATATTGCTCAAGGTTTTCCAGGCCATATGACATGGTGTGGTACTAAATCTAATAGTAAGAATGAATATTGCAACCTCTATAACAATCACTAAAAATCTTTCAACAAGGTATAGATCAGACAAAAAAAACTAACAAATTAAAATAGAATACTCAGCTCCAAAGAAAGCAGCATATTAAAAGGCTATTGATAAGGTCATTACATCGGAAAGATCATTCTGTAAAAGAAAAATTGCCAAATTAATTAGAATAGATTATTTACGATAGGGACGAGGAAGGTAATTGGTTTAAAGCTTAGTCCTCTCATCTTTGGCTGTGTGATCTTGAGTATACCATTCATCCCCTGTGGGGCTGGGGATATGGCTCAGTGGTTAAAGAGCTGACCTAGCATGTCCAAAGCCCTGGGTTTGATTCTCCTGCACCACATAAAGATTACCTGAGAGTGGTGGCACACACTTGTAATTCCAGCACTCTGGAAGCTGAAACAAGAGGACTACCATGATTTCAAGGCCAGCCTGGGCTACATAGTGTGTTCAGAATCAGCCGGGACTACAAAGTGACATCTTATCTCAAAAAATAAAAGAAAATAAAATGCATATCCATTGAGTCTCACAGGGAGAACATAAATATTCACCTAGACAGATGCTAAGATGATAAAATTACAGAGTACATAAAAGTTACTGAAACGTGGCAGTTGTTCAGTAAATGTTCATTAAATTTAATTAGCTAATTGAATTGGCAAGAAAACACACAATTCACAGGTACTTGGTCAAGGAGAAAATGTCTAATAAATATTAACCATTCTTCTAAAGAAACGGAAATCAAAAGCAACACTGAAGTCCCATCTTATTTTAATAAGAATGGCTATTATCAAGAACTCTTAAGAAATAAACCCTGATGAGGTTGTAGGGAAAAAGAAAGCCATCTACACTACTGGTGGGACTGTAAACTGGAGCAACCACTAAGGAAATCAGAGTGGAGATTACTCAAAAAACTGAAAGTAGATATTCCACTTGAACCAGTCATACCTCTTCTGGGCATGTTTACAAGAGTTAAAGTCATCACACAACTGTGATGCATGCATGCTCATGTGTGTAGTAGCACGACTCATAATGGCTAAATCCTGGAAGCAGTTAACATGTCCATCAACAGATAAATGGATAAATAAAATGTAGTAAATACAGTCAATGCAGTAATACTCTGCCATAAAGATAAATTTGAATTATCTGTAGGACAATGGATGGAAGCAACTTGAGATCACTGTGTCAAGGAATCAAACACAGAGTTCAATATCACATGCTGTCTCTACTAGAAAATAAAAATATAAATAAAGATAAAAAGCAAAATAAAGCCAGGCCCGGTGGTGCAGGCCTCCAATCCCAGAACTTCAAGAAGCTGAGGCAAGAGGATCACAAGTTTGAGGCCAGCCTGTGCAACTTAGCAGGCCCTTCAAATAAACAATTAAAAAGGCGCTGGGTATGTAGCTTACAGTGAAGGCTCAGGATGTCTATATAAAAAAATAAAATGAAAGAGTGAAGGTAGGAAACCGGGTGATAGATTTTGAGAGAGTGAAAGGGGACGTGGGGTGGGGCATGAGAGAGGATGGGAATCGGGACGTAAACCTGATGAATGAAGATGCACAGACACACCAATTCTTCAAGTCGAATGTAGTTATTATGCATTATGAATATATCCTAATAAAATAAAAACAAAATAAATTATTTTAGAAAGTCCTACCATTTTTGAAAAAATTAGCTACAATTAGGTTTAAGATTTAAAAAAACAAAAAAGATTTTAAAAATCTCAGTTATGCTTGTAGTAACATGTAAAAGACACCAGGTGGCATGAGACAATAAAAATTATTACCACTTTCTTTTTCAATGCTTTTTGCAGTACGGTTGTACAATAATCTGCATATTATATCCATTCATGAAAGGTTGAAATTTAAATTTACTAACTTAATGTACAAATTTAAAAATTATATTTCACTAGTTCAATGAATTCTGGTAGGAATTCTATTTCAGAACTTCGGTGTATCTATTTGTCTCCATTAAAGTAAAAACAGGCCAAGGCCCAAACATCACAGGTTATATTTTTAATTTTATCCCCCACCCTCCAAGAAAATAAATGTTAACTCCAGTTTGTAGAGGAGAAAACTTAAGCTTGGGGCAAAAATTAAAACTCAAACCCAGGACAAAAATATCTTTGAAAAGTATTACATTATACTACATGCTCCTCCTAGTCCTTAATTCTTCTAAAGAAGAACAAGGAAGGAAACAATTTGAATATAATAAGCAACCTTCAAATTTATCATGCTTATAAGTTTGAATGTGGCTGTATATTACAGAATTACAATGTATAACTGTAAAGAAATTTTAAGTGAAAGTCCTTTTGTTTTTGTAGTGGTAGTAGTAGTAATAATAGTGTTAGTAGTGGGGACTGAGACCTGAGTCTTCACATAAGCTCCATCCCCAGACATTTTTATTTTTGGTTTTAGGCAGGGCTTTACTAGGTTGCAAAATTGCCCAGGCTGGCTCTAATTTGTGATCCTTGTACCCCTAACCTCCACGAGGTCTGGGATTACAGGTATGTGCCATTAGCTGGGACAAAAATTTTAATCTCAGAAGTAAAAACAAAATTTAGGTGCAGGCTTTGGGAGGCTCAGGCAAGAGGAGTCTAAGTTCAAGCGTGGTTTGGGCAACTTAGCAACTTAGTCAGACCCTGTCTCCAATACATTAAAAAAATGGAGGCTGGAAACGTAGCTCAGAGTGGACGCCTAGTGTTAATAATGACTGGAAAAAAAAATTCACCTTATAGTTTCTGGACTGGCTCACCCAGCCTCGAAACTTTTCATACGTCTATTGGCACTGTGGCTGGTTCTTGCCTGTTTGGGTAATGCCAGGATTCACTGTGCAGCTCCAGAATAGGTCCCTGTATCTCCCATCCTGAGGAGGACGCATTTTGGGCCTGTGAAGGTCCTGTCCTGGCGCTACGAAGGCTAAGCAGATAGTTACTGCTGCTTCTCTTTTGGAACAAGATTCACTAAACCACACAGATCACATTTCTCCTTTTAAAAGGTTTGGTATGCAGACATATCAATTTCCTTGAAACAGAGGTAACCTAGCTAAAACAGATAGACGCAAGTGGTTCCAGGGATCATTCTCCAATCTGTGGAGTATGTTTTACAAAGTAGAAAAAAAAAAAATACTGAAAGAATCTAAAAGCGTTTGTCAGTATGACCTCTCATTACCACATTCTGTGACTCCGTATCGTTCGTTACCAGAGCACAATAAAGATACGGAGCCCAAGACTCAACTCCAGGCCTAAGTCAGTAGTGTTTTCTGAGATAGGGCCTGGGCACACACTACGTTTTTGAAAGGTTTGTTAAGTGACACTGGTATCAAGGTTGAAAATTAAGTAGAGGAGATTTCTTTTAGCCAACAGAATAGGGAGGACCACATGAGGGTAAAAAGCACACACAAATCAGTGAGACACTTGGTTATGAAATATGTAATTTTCCATCTTTCTGGATATACTTTTGTTCTTTCCACCCTCTTGCAGGTAGTATAAGTCTTCACTTGAAAATTAGCATGAGAAAATATCAGGCATGGGTTCCAACTTACCTGCAGATATATGGAATGCAAATGTGACTCCTTTGAACATCTATTAATATGCTAGATGGCATGGAACCTATGTTTCAAGAATCATTGGGATCAAAAAAGTTTTTTTGCATAACTAAGATTTGTTGGATTACTGATTTAAAAAAACCAAATACCCCATGTTTTCAAGTTAGGGTATGGGTCTCTTCCCTTTAGGTCTCACACAACATTTAAGCCAGCTTCTTCAAACCAGAGGATCCTTACTTACTGTCGCTAAAGAGTTGGGAGCAACCAGAGTCGCATTTATTGACATTCTGCACACTACCAGATTTTGCAGAGTTTAGTTTAAAAGCCAACACACTTGCTAATGTATCCCCTTCTGGTCTGGTGTTTAATGATGTTTTTAAATAAAAGAAGCCCTTCCCTTGAGTATATTAAAGCTTGACTGAAAGTTATCAATGGAACACAAGTCGATGGGCTGGCATAGTGTAGAACTTCATTATTCCTGACTCAGATCACTGCCTGTCATCAGGATTCCTGCTATGACCATCTCCTGATTCAGTAAAGCAAAGCCCAGACTTCCTAACACTCTATGTGCAGCCTCCATGATCGTAGCTTAAAGACTGTTCCAAGTTGATTTCCTAGTTATTTCTTTTGTGTCCTTTACCTCATTCCAAAGGAACCTGTTCTAACACACTGCTTTGTTTTTACTTAAGCTAGTTTACCTACATGAATTAATTAACTTACTGTACTGAGGACTGAGCGCAGGGCCTTAACACTGAGCTACAACATCTGTAGTCCATTTTTCTTTCTGATTTTGAGACAGTCTCACAAAATCACTAATTTGCCCTGGCTTGCTCCAAATTTGTAATGTGCCTACCTGCAGCTATCAGGACCCACTGGAATATTCCCTCTCTACATTTAAGGCTCTCCTCAGTTTTATCAAAAAATAAAATAAAATTTTCACAGGTAAGAAAAATTTCTTACATCTATACCTTGGGGTCTACACTACCACTTCCCACTGCTTATTTTTCCTGTTTATAGCTTGTTATTTTCCCAACACTATCTAATTCATAATCAAGTATGAGAAAGACCTTTGAACTAGATTCAATACTCAACTGTGATCATGACCACAATTATGTCAAACTTTTTGAAACTCAGTCCCATGTAAATAGAAAGCCTTGACTTGGATGAATTATTTTTTGTTCTAAAATTCTAAGATTCTCTTTTTACATTCTTGATACTTTCTGCTGAATTTGGGTGGGGGATAATAAGTCATCGCCCTTCTTTTATCCTTAGTTTAGACCAATGAAGACATCATAAGAGAAATACACTGTAAGCAAAATAATAGTATCTGATAACATCAAGCTTGACAACGTGGCTTGACTCCATGGTCATGTGTTTTCCTCCCCAACACAGAATTAAGTTCACCCACTTGATCCAACGTGAGCTGACCACCAGCCCTTCCCCACTGCGGGCAGGGAGGAGAATGGAGATAAAGGCTGTGCTGCAGGCACACGCGTTCCCTTCCTCCTGCTGCCTCACCTCTGGGGGGGGGGGGGTCATCCCACCTGAGCTCCCCATCCTGCGTGTGGAACCATGAAGGAATGGAAAAGGACCCTCTCACTCCAGTCACACAGTTCTCTATTTCTTTTGATGAGTGTTCTATTTCAGAGGCTTTTTTCTTTCATTGAGAAAAACACAAAAACAAAATTTTCCTGTCATCTCATTTTATTAGTAAGTATATATGTGATGCATAACGTTTGCATTGAACTTCGGTATGTTGTGCACGTATATATCCCCAACACTTTCCCTCTCCCTTTTTTGATCCTCCCATACCCTCTCTCCCTTCCCCTGACTCCCGCTAAAAACAAAATTTTCTAAACAAGTCTTCCTTCTCTAGTTTTCCTTCCATCTTAAACATGCTGTGCACCATTTTCAGATTAATCTTCTGGAATCCTGTTATAATTATAGGGTATGAGCATAAAATCTGAACTTGGAATCAGAAAAAATGAAGTTTAATCCTGGTTCTCTTATGAATCAGCTACAGACCATGAGAAAAGCCCTTTCCTTCCCAGGCTCTGGGAAATCTTCATCCACTGTACAGCACTGTTAGAATAGCCCTTTGTATCCTATCATATCAAGTCCAAGTATCTTTAGTGCATTTGTCTTTGGTACTGTTAGCATGGTTGAAGTGGTTCTCTGCAAATGGATTAACAAAGTTTTTGAGTACTCATTCTTGTAGTTTCATTTTTTTTTCGTAGCAGAAAGGATCTCTAACACATCTAGTATTTCACTATTTCTGTGCTGCTGCTTTATCTCCAAATTAACTACTCCCAGACTGTATGTTCTTGAAGATCCAGCAAAAACAATACTTCCTTCCCGGGACTTTTTGGATTACAGAAGGGAGGATGCATTCAGATCTAGGTTAGGGTGATATTTGTATTACAATGACATGGGACAAGGTCTCGCTTAGCTCACCAATAGCCTTATCTTTCCCTTTCTTCCTATCCTTGCATGAGACTGGGCCTAGTCCTAGACAATGAGCAAATGTGTAAGATAACCTCCAGTCCTTTCCTTCTCTGCTGTTGCAACTGGAAATCTGTGTTTAGATGTTGGTTTCACAAGCTCTTGTGCCATGGAAAACACAGTGGACAGCTTGACTAAGCCCGGGGATTTGTTACTACAGCATAGCCCAGCCTAGCTTGACTTTACACACCTCCTGAAAGACGGCTGAGGGTCATATGGCCAACTGTTATCTCAGCTTTACGTAGAGCAGCTACCAATAGCATTACAGTGGCAGGGTCCCTCTCTCTCCCTCTCTGTGCATATATATATACATAAACATATATATATATGTATATATAACATGATTTTGACATGCATATATAATGAAAATCATATCTAATATTTATTGTTACACATTATATATTATCTTATATATCATGTTACCATTTATAATATTACTTATAAGAGATACCTAAATACCCCTTGGACCTAATTAAGTTGTTTTGCTTTTTTTAACCTAAAAATCAGCTTCTGATTTAATGCTTAAAAGATGTAGTTGAATATCTGCTCTAAACTAGAAGGCGGAGACCTAAATAGTTCCAAACCTTTACGAACAAACCCCTTCTTGGCATTTACTGGATCACATGAAATTTTACCACTTCTTAAGGATGAACATGACTTTTCAAAAAATTAATGAAACTGAGGCTCACAGCGTTTAAGTGGCTTACCTAAATTCACATTTATGCTTCGCAAACTAGAAGGCAAACATAGGAAAGTTTGGAGAGCTCTGAATGATAATTTTGCTTTTTCTACCTATTTTCTCAAAGAACCATCCCTTCTTATTTTCACTTCATTATAAAAAATGTTGATAATATACAAAAAAGTAGAAAAATATAATGAATCCCACCTAACCATCATTCAGATTCAGTAGGTACCAAGATTTTGACTTGTTTTTATCTTTTTGGCTTTTATTATTGCTGAAATATTCATTTTTTATTAGTAGTAGAGCACGTTAAAAGCAGTATTGCATTTCTCCCATCGATCAGTGTATATCTCTTACAATTCCAAAGGAATATCATATTTTCTTACGTGAACACTGCTATTATCAAACAACAAACTTCTCAGTCCCTACATCAGCTTTCTAAAGTTAAAGTTAATGGAAAAATTAATTTTGTTGAGTAAATTATTTTGTAATGTCACATAGTACCCACTTGTGAAATACGCAGATGCCCTCAATTCAACAAAGAGGAGATTACAACTGTTTGGTTTCATGATGGCAACCAGGTCAAAGAGGATGCAGATCAGCCAGCCAACCAACTCTCCCTTCAAACAAAAACACCCAAGCCTAGGGTGAAAGGTTATCTCTGCTCTTCTCTATCAAGGCCTCTTCCTTGGTCACAGCGGCAACGCTTGGCAACATGCTTTTTCTTCCGATAAGCCCCTCGGAGTAGGAATGGAGTGCAAGACAGTGTGAAGTGTGCAGAAAGGGCTGCCAAAAGTCGAGGAAGCTAGGCACTCCCCACATCTCTGGAGTATGAGGCATCCCCTCTGCTTGTTGTAAGTCTATATTGTTGTGTGTGATGCACATTTTGATTTCTACAGAAAGAGAATTGGGAGCAGCACCGGATTACTGAAAAAGCTTTGTCCTCACATTGTGGTTGCACAGGTGGGTGTCCATCAAAGAGCTTCTGTCGCATTACAAGCTGTGTGTGCTTTCTTCAAAATATTTTGGACCAAAACTGCTTTGGGTTTCAGATTTTTTAAAAAAAAATTTGGAATGCTTGTGCGTATATAATAAGATGTCTTAGGGACAGGACCCAAATTTAAACACAGCATTCATTTATATTGAATCTATCAATATAATCTTATGCATCATACCCAAAGTTAACTTTACACAATATTTTAAATAATTTTGTAAAAGAAAGCAAATTTCATAGTGTGAAATCTTTCACTTGTAGTATCAGGTCAATGCTCAAAGTCTGAGATTTTGGAGCATTTCTGATTTCAGGTTGTCAGACTGGGCTCAATCTATACTTACAATTTTTGATTATAAGTTAAGAGAAAATAAGCTTGACAAGAAAAATCAGGAATTTAAAAATTGTAGACCTGGGTCAAGTCATTCATCCCTAAGCTACAGATTACTCACCTAGAAAATTGGGATACTAATACCTATCTCACACTACTGTTAGTATTATGTGAACTAAAGATAATGTGCAAAAGGCTTGGCAGAAATTCATCCCAAAGGGAAAGGTTGCAGAAAAATGAACTATACTTCTAAAGATTTCATCAGAGTTCCCTAATATACAACCGGGATCTGATTTTGAAATAGTTGTGAAGTCTGCCCATTTCCTTTTTGTCACTGTGCATAAAATTTCAGGACAGAGAGTAGCAGAGGGGCACCGACCAAGCCTACCCAGGAGGTAGAAGCTCTTAGTCCCACAAAGAGGAAAAGAGGACGCAGATACCAGAGGGGAGGGAACTTCACATCTACCAGAGAGATCGGTCCTAAGACAGACGCAAGTAAAGGCCTGAGACATCACTGCAGAAACCACAAGTGCAAACTTAAGAAAAAAAAAAGTTGTGTAAAGGCGGAAGAAAATTATTCACCTTGCCTTAATCATTAAAAACAAGAACTTTCCCAGGTGGCTGCCAAAGACGGTGGAGGGGAAGGTCCTGGTGCTGAGTAGCTGCAGCCATCTCTGGGGAAGGTGGTGCTGATACCCTGTGAGGGCATCAACGTTTCTAGCCATTTCTATAAGAACAAGTTAAAGTACCTGACCTTCCTCTGCAAGCAGATGAACACCAACCCATCCTGCTGCCCTACCACTTCTGTGCAGCTGCAACTTCAAGTGGACAGGACAGTGTGAGAGCAGTGTTGCAAGGCCAGGACCAAGTAAGGCCAGGCTGCCCTGGGCCGACTCAAAGTCTTTGACTGGATTCCATCCCCTATGACAAGCAAAAGCAGACAGTGGTTCCTGCTGCCCTCAAGATTGAGCACCTGAAGCCAACCAGGAAGTCTGCCCGTCTGGGGTGCCTGCTTCACAAGGACAGCTGGAAGCCCCAGCAGCTCTCACCCTGCAGGGGAAGAGGTAGGGGAAGGCCAAGATCCATTATTGGAAGAAGCATTATTTTGAGGCTACAGAAATAAGCTAAAAATGTGAAGAAAATTAACAAATTCGCAGATGTCCTTAAGACCCATGGACTCTTGGTTTTCACTCAAGACCTCACAACAAATAAAATAAATAAATAAGCAAAGGATGTATTTTTAAACCTGGCGGAGATTTGAAAATAACTTGTTTTTTTCTTGATGCAACAAATCACAGAATGATTTTATTTTCCGAAAGAAACTTAATTTGGGAGTAGAAGAAAGGGGGAAAATAGAATGAATTCCTTTTTGTTATCTGCCTACAAGGGAATTGGGGAATAAACACAAAATGGAGCACAAACAAGTCCACAGGCAACAGGTGTACTTGAACTTGGAATCGTTTCCACTCCTACTTTCTAAGTTACTCAGCTGCTTGAGGTGGGCACAGCTACGTGTGTGTCACTAACATTAACTCTGTGGGCTGTACCAAGACAAGCGATCCAAGGATTTCATTGTGACAAAATCTAGTACAAGGCTATATCAAGAAGAACAGTTAATAGTTGACAATGCTTATTTTGAGTGAGTTGAGTACTGTTTTGTTTACAAAAGCTTCTGATGATCAGTGTCTCTTGACAAGTTGTATTTGAGAGGCCAACGGGGTGTCAATATGGCTTTTCCCTCGGAAATCAGAGAGAATGCCTCTTGCATTTTCCTACGTGTACACTACAATCAACTTCTGATTTACAGGTTAAAACTTGTTTTTTTAATTTGGGAGATTGATAACAATTTTTCTCAATCATGGGGTAACTTCTCTAAAAACAACAAAAGTATTCTTTGTTAAATTCAACCTGATCATCCGTGAAATATCAATCTTAGGAAGAACAAAAAAATTGTTTTTTACTTTAAAAGTAATTTTTAAATTTAAAAGTAATTTTAAGTGTTAGCAAAAATAGCATGAATTCCCAAATACCCTACAGCTGGATTCCTCAAATGTTAACATTTAATATATGTAACTTCAATATAGTGATCAAACACAGAAAAATTAATATTGATAAAATTTGTCCAGAGATATTCAAATTTTGTTAATTGTTCCACTATTATCCTCTTTATTATCTAGATTCCAACTGAAGACAGGATCACACACATGTTTAATAATGTTGCATAGTTAATTTAAATTCCATCTAGATCAGTGTTTGGCAAAGAGTTTGTTCTAGAAAGGCCAGGTAGTAAATATTTATGTTCTGTAAGCCAGACAGTCTCTATGAGGACTACTCAATTCAGCCAAAGTGGCCATATGGGATACAAAAACAAACGGGTGGGGCTTGGGTCCAATACAACTGTACAGCAGTGTCTTCTTGCCTGTGGTTTCACTTTTCATGGCTTCAGTTATTTATGGTGAACTGTGGTCCGAAAATATTAAAAGGAAAATTTCATAAATAAATAAACAAATCCCAAGTTTTGAATGGCGCTCCTGCCATTCGTGATGGAATCTCACCAGATGGGTGATTCATCCTGCTGTCCAGGGCACCCACTCTACAGTCCCAGCCCATTAGTCACTTCAAAGCCACCCAAGTTATCAGATCAGCTGTCACAGCATGGTGGTGCTCTGTGTCAACTAACTCTTATTTTACTTAATAACGGCCTCCGAGAGGCAATTTGGGCAGGCCAAAGACAAGCCACAAAGTGCTTCTGTTAAGTATCATCTCTCATCATCACGAGAAGAAAGGTGAGTACAGTGAGCAAGATATTTTGAGAGAAGACACTGACATCGCTTTAATATAGCACCTTGCTAAAATTATTCTATTTTATAGTAGTTGTTAGTTTCTCGCTGTATCTAACTTAGAGATCAAATTTCAGAGTACATAAACATGGCATCCGATACTACTGGCAGTCTTAGGCACCCACTGAGCTAAATCTTAGGACATATGCCCTGTGGATAGGGGAGGACTATGCACAGAGTGAAACAAGCTGTCGGCTACAGTACGCTCATGAGCCATAGTTTGCCCATTCTAGAGCATTTGAAATGTAGTCCTCAAACCACCAGCATGTTTACCATCTAGGAACTGGACCAAAGGGCAAAATTTTGGGATTCATTACAGATGTGAGAGGCAGAAACTGAAGGGGGATGAGATCAGTAATATGTATCCTTAATAAGCCCTTTCGCTAATGTGCACTAATGCTCTATAACATTGATCTGGACAATTTAGGAATCTGTCTTTGTCTTCCAACATCTTGAAATTTTGAAGTATTCAGACCTCTTGTTTCGTAGCAAACTCCCTCAGTTTGGATTTGAATTTTTTTATAATTCAATTCAGGTTTTCACGAATTTGGGGGCAAAAATATAACAAAAATAATGTGTTTTCCTCATGGGGTTACTGGAAAGTGCATAGTATAAATTTTTCCTTTCCATGTTGAGATTGACTTTTATCACTTGATTAAAATTGTGTCGACAAGGTTTCTCCACTGTCAATTTACTACTTTTCTCTTTGCGGCTAATTAGCATCTTGCAAAGATACTTTAAGACTAAGTAAATACTTCAACTAATTTTAGCATCCACTGGCAATTACTGATACAAAACAACTATTACTATTATAATCTGCTGATTTTTCTATTCCACATCATTCTTCCTGAACATACTATTTAGAACACTAAACAGCTACATGAACAGCTTTTCCCAATTACTCATTTACTTCATGTTTAAAGATACCACAGCATGGACTCATCGATTCTCTCTTTATTCATTGCTTACAGAGATTACAGGCATGCAGCACTATGTCTGATACTAAATTCTTAATTTAGCTGTAACTGGATACAAAAATTTGTGTTTGAACAAATCTCCCAAATATGAGTGGATAACCCACATGCCTACCAAGCAATTGTACTGCTAATGCCAGAATACTACAGTTCCACCCACCTATTAAGATATTGGTTTCCTTCCAAATTTCCTGTTATAAAACAGATTTCACATACTTATTAAAGTTACATAAAATGGATCTAGATCTTTCTATCTTTTGAGGAAGGTATATTTTCTCTCTCTTCTCTCCATCCCCCTCCCTCCTCTCTCCCTCTCTTGCTCTCACTTTCTCTTTCTCAACAGGGTCTTGCTCACAGTCCAGGCAAGTCTCAAACCCCTGGTGAGTCTCTTCTGCCTTTTCTGAGTGCTAGGACTATAAACATGCATCACCATGCCCAGGTATATATATATGTAATTCTCTATAAAACAAACAAACATCATGCAGAGAGGTTGCTAAAACTGGATTCAGAAAAGACATATCGTTTTCTGGCCTGCTTGATTACTTAATCTTGACATTCCTGAGACTAGAATTACTAGCCAAGCCTGCAGGTGTTAACTGGGGTATGGGGCTTCAAGTCCACGGTGATGCAAGATGCAGTCCCAGCTGTTTCTGATTGCTACAGAAAGCTCAGGCTGGCCCTCACACCTACTTCTGTGTGGGTTATGACATAGGTTAAAGTTCAGGAAGTGGGAGACAAAATGCAACACAGGTAGGAAGGAGCAAATGGAGTGTCCCTTACTGTTCAGGCAGTTGGAATTGATGGCAACCAATGATTAATTTAGCTATGTATTTATTTATTTAGAGAGGACCTCACTGTGTAGTCCAGGTGGGTCCTGAAATCACTATGTAGCACAGGCTGGCCTAGCCCTCATGGCATTTCTTCTGCCTCGGCCTTCTGAGTGCAGGGATTAAAGGTGTGTGCCAGCACACCCAGCTTCCATGCGGTGCTAGGGGATTGAACCTAGGCCTAGGTACTTCTCCAGTGAATTCTACTTTTTTTGCAACTAAGAATTCAAATAATTTCTTCAGAAAATTTTCTGGGTAAAGCTTAAAGTATTTAAAACAAATTTTGACTGCAAAAATCAACATTCAGGGCTGGAGAATGGCACAATGGTTAAAGCACTTGCCTTGCAAGTGCAAGGTCCTGAGTTCAATTCCCTAGCACCACATAAAGCTGGGTATGGAGGCGTATGCCTGTAAACCCAGCACTTAGGAGGCTGAGGCAAGTGGAATGTCCTGAGTCCAAGGTCAGCCTGGGCTATGCAAGTGACTCCAGGACCAGCCTGGGCTACAGAGCGAGACCCTGTCTCAAACAAAAAAATCAATATTTAATGACACAGTGCGATTCCATTGATAGGAAGTTCTACAATAGGCAATGTTAACCATAAAGAAAAATCAGAACAGAGGCAGTGGGAATTCAGTGGCGTATGTAGCTGCTTATCAAATATCCCAAACATAACAACTTAAAATAACGAACATTATCACATAGTTTCCATGGGTCAGGAATTTGGGACAGGCATAGCCCAATGATTATGAGACAGTCTCTCTGGAAATTAAGCAAGTACACTGGCCAGGGCTGCTGCCATTGGAAAGTCTGATTTGATGGAGGCTGCGATCTACTTCCCAGGTGGCCCACTCACGTGGTTGCTGAGAGAAGGCCCTGCCTGGTTTCCTGATGACTGTTCTTGCCCAAGATCCCTCCACAGGGCTCCTTGGGTGTCCTCACACAGGCAGCTGGCTTCTCAATAGAGGACTCAAAAGAGAACAAGAGGAAAAGAACAAAACCTTTAAAAACTAACCACGGAGAACATGTCCACAGTCATCTGTTGATCACTATTCAACATGGGAAGAGACAACACAGGGGATACCTCCAACAGGTGGAGGCCATTTCGGGCCATCCTAGAAGCTGGCTACCATGAGGGATGAATGACCAACTGGGAAGGAGAACAAAGGAATGTTCTGATGGAGGGGAAATGTTGTCACAATAAGTATGTGAGTTACATGTGTACACATAGTTGTTACAATTGCAGCCCAGGTTTGCACATTTAAATAAGTATATATTTTTTTCATAAAAAAGAACTATAAATAATCATAAGGAGGGTAGAAGAAGATGGAGGTACAGATGATGCAAGAATGGCCAAATTGTAGCAGTTTCTGAAGCTGGTTTATTGGCATAGGCATCTTTATTAGAAAAAAATACATTCTGTAAAAGATTCAGCTTCAGAGTGTCATTTAGAAAGATTCAAAAAGTAAAGGATATTTATAAATATCTGTGATATTTATTAAGGATGCATGAAAATATCAACTTTCTGGCTGGGCATGATGGCCTGTTAACTGTAATCCCAGCTAGATGGGAGCTAAATCAAGAGGAGCACAAGTTCAAGGCCAGCCTGAGTAATATAGTGAGACTTGGTCATAAAATTTTTTAAAAGAACTGGGGATATAGATCAGTAGTAGAATGTATGCCTATCATGCATGAGGCAATGAGTTCAATCTTCAATACCACAAAGAAAAAGAGTATTTTTACTTGATATTCATAAAGATATTTTTGTCCCATTATTTTATTAGATGTGTTTGCAACACATAATAATTACCTTTGACTGGGAGCTGGTGTATACACATATAGGAGGATATATATAAATGTATCTACATATACATGCAAATTGCATCTTAATCATTTTTACTTTCCCTTATCACTTTATGGAAATACTTTAAAATAAGTTATGCTGTCTTATGACACTATGTGTATATATACTTGTTTGTGTGTATCTGGTAAATATGAATGAGAGGAGGGGATCTTGTTGACTCTGGGACACATTTTTTAAAAATTAGTATATGTTTGCAATATATAACAGTCACATTCATCTTGGGGAACTGGTACATACATTATTGCATCTTAATAATTTTTACTTTCCCTTTCCTCCCTTGCTGTACCATCACTCCTCCAAATTCCCTTCCCATTTCTAAAAATGGGAGTAGTCCCATTTCCTGTCATCTTGTATCTTTTATTCCTGCATTATTATTATTACAATCAAAAAAAGGTTAGGGCTAGAGTAATGGTTAGGAGAATTGGACCAAACCTAGTTATGACTGTAATTCCCTTATGCAGAAAAACTACAACTGTGTTCATCTAATTTCAATAATTTTTTGAACTCCTGAAATAAATAGCAATAACGTTTTCTTGGCACCACACATTCATCATCTTCATCAGAAACATACTTTAACGCAAATAGCCTACACACCAGTAACCAAAATCTTCAAGCTTTTAACACTTTCCGCACTTTCCTCTTAGTTCAGGCTCCCCTGGATCCTCTCCCACATTTCTTCAGCCAATCTCTTGGGTCATACTTTCACTGGGATTCTGGAACACTTTCCTCTGCTTCTCTGTCCCGTGTCCTTTCAGTTCTACAACAGACGCCAAAGAAGAAACTAAAGTTCTAGTCACCAAACACTACAAACAAAAAGCCCTTGATCAGACTCTGTGGCCATAGAATCTTAAGAGTAAATTAAATTGTGCCTAGTTTTCTTTCCCAATTTTGCTAATTTTTGTTGCTTGTAGATTAGAAAGCATACAGGAGGGTGGGGGGCACAGAAAGAACGGAGGGGGTGTTCAGTAAAGAGATGGAAGGGAAGAGCTACGGAGGCAGGTGAGCAGCAAGTCTGTAATGAACTTTTCTCAAGGGCTCTTGAAGTATCATGTGCTACTGCAGTATAATTTTATAAGAAAAGGACACACTACTCTTTAAAAGTTACCTTCCAAGCCTGTTCAATTTCTCTGAAATGCTATTATGAATTAATAAAGCATTTCAAATGCCAAAAGTAGAGTTAACTTGATAATATGAATGAATTTTAAAATGTAAATCACGGTTTCAGGTTTTTGTTTGGCCAGTGTAGCTGCGACAGGTGAAAGGTCTTGTTGATCTAGACATGTGGCAAGCGGGGAAGCGCTAAGGACATGAAGGGAAAGGAGAGTATGACTATGAAAAAGGGTAAGTAGGAAACAAAGGCTCCAGACAGAGAAATACTTCGTCACATTTCATCAGGACTTGGCTCACATTTATCATTTAAGGATGGATGAAGTTTTGGTGCGAGATGGTCTCCCGTGTTTCCTCAGGTCTGGGCAGCTGTCCAGGACTCTGCCTTGGGACAGGACATTGTCAGTGTTAAAGCAAAAGGCCTGTTGCAAACCATTGGTCACTCCAAGTATACTCTGGCTCCACGCAGGCCATCTTAGCAGAAAACCAGATGTCAAGGGATCTGACAGCATGTTTCATGATCCAAAGGCATGAATCACGAAGGACTTATTTTTACCGGGCCCCTGCCTGCCTTCTTCCGGTCCTTACTGTGAACGGGTAGCAGGCAGCTGGTCTATCACATTTATAAGTAATTTTTACCTTCAGTGACAGTCTAATTACAATTATGTACTTCATAATGCCATCTTGGTCAATGACAGACCACATACATGAAGATGGTCCCAAGGATTATAATACCAGTGACATCAAAGTTGTGTTAGTTTGTCTAGGTGCCTTCTATGACCCCCATGCATTTTTTAGAACATAACCTGGTCATTAGGGAATGCAAGATTATATTCTCAAAAGTATAAATACTAAGTAAACTGACTGAAATTAAAAGAATCATTTTTCAAGGTTTAAAATGTTATGATTTAATTCGTGATCCTAACACTATAAAACAGATGTTGAAATGTTTATAAATCATCCAATTCTGTCACTAATTATATTTAATATTTATTTCTGGCCAATATGTACCAATTTTTTTTCTTTTGTTGGCTTTCTAATAATAAGATCATGAGCCAGGGCTGGTGGTGCAGCTTATGAAAGAGCTCGTGCTTTGGGAGGCATGAAGGCCTGGGTTCAATCCCTAGCATACACACACAAAAAACAATCACAAAGTCACTTTCAAACCAGGAAGCTAGGCTTTGAGATACAAGAAGCTTTATTCTTAGAAAAATAAAGAATAAAGGAGAGCACAGTAAGACAAAAAAATGAAAAATAAGGTGCTTTTGTAATTGGGAGTCTAGGAAACCAGGCGCAAGGAAGCCAGCTTCACTGGGGTAGCTGTGACAGGTGAAAGGTCTCGTCGACCAGGACATGTGGCAACTCATCCGATATCCCTCAACCACCTGTGAGAGCTGACTATCAAAGCCAAAGCGAGCATCTTCTATGAGCCAGCACTGTACCACACGAGCACATCTGTACCTGGATCATCAAGAATTTTTCATTTAAGGAATTCATAGTCAGGAGGAGGAGACAAATCAGTAATTGCAGTGGCACTTCAAATTGTTATGAAGCACAGAAGAGGAGGCTTCTGCTTGAGTGTTGTGATCAATGAGGAGCCCTTATCGGGAACACTTCTTAAGGAAGAAGACATGAACTGGGCCTAAGGGGAAATAGTGAGGGGGAGTGGGTGTCCATCAGAGGAACCCATGTGAGCATCAGCAACAAAGCCTGGGAACCTGTGAAGGGTCAGACACTTGGTGAGAAGGAGGGGAGAGACGCACGAAGCGTGACAAGTAGGCCAAGAGCAAACTGTCAAATGTGAAGGTCAACCAAGGGCAAAAGTCACAAACTCAGCAGACCATGTCAGAGAGGGTGATTTCACTGAATGGCTTTTATCCATAATGCAGTAATGACTAAGCGAGCTAGAGTCTTTCCCATTTGTTAAGTTTCGGAATCCAAAGTCATGCTTTTTGCCCAATGTGTAAAGGTTGTCCTCCTTTTAACTAGTTTTCAAAATGTTAATCAAATAACATAATCTAAATGCAGAGTTTCTAGATAACACTGGCTCATTAGCACAGCTATTTCACCTTTCCAGGAAAATATTTCTCTAGCTATGTGACTTTTTAAAAAATCCTTGTTTCATTTATGCCTTTATTCATACATTCATTTTTTTCTACTAATGATTTAACATATTTTATAGTGGCTATAGTGGCTCCAGAATAACACAAATTAAAAAAAAAAAAACTAAGTGAATAAAAAAGTACGACCAGGACAAAGAGAAAAAAGTTAATTTAAGATCAGGGTAAAAAAAAAAAAAAAAAAAAAATATATATATATATATATATATATATATATATATATATATATATATGCAGATGCCAAGTGCAGATGTTCAGTGTTTTAAATGTGCTTCAATACTCATTTTGAACTTCCTAGAAATCAAAACAAAAGTCATGACCCAGTTGGCTGCATAATCTCCTAAGAAGGAAATAGAAACATTCCACTCCTCCAGAGACACAGGTTCTAGACCAGAGCTTTTACTCTGTGACCACACTGTGCATCAGAGTTCTCATTTATGTCTAATATCCCAGCATTCAGGAGGCAAGAGGATTGCAGTGAGTTCAAGGCCAGCATGGACTACAGAGGCACTCTTCTCACAAACCAGAAATAAAAACAGACAAATGGAGATGCAGCTCAGAGTATAGGCCCCTAGGCTTGATCCAAGTACTACACGATAAATAAAAATAAACAAACATGGAAAGACTTTACATAATATAGCATGGCATACAAAATTAAGAGTCCTCCTAGAATGTTGGTAACAAAAAATAGTGTTGGAAGTATCTGATATCTACTTACAATGACACGAGCTATATGGCTCTAGGTAATCTTCCTCAGGAACATGACAACTGTGTTGACATTCACATTTATTGTAAAAAAAAAAAAAAAAAAAAATGCCCCGCGACTTGCCTTAGGCCCTGGCGCTTTGGACAGAACAATTCCTGGGAAATGGCAAATCTGACCTTTCATGGAAACAGCACTTCTGATTCATATCAGCTCAGTCAAAAACACCCCTCACCTCTCCCACTGTAGATAATTCCTCCTTTTGCTACTCATTGATATCTTCATTTGGAACCTTAACATACAGATTCAGTTCAGACCGACCACACTATCACCTGACCTATGGAGCATTATTATTGCTAATATTAATACAAGCAAATGACTTTTTATACTGACATTCCTTTTCTCACTCTCTTTACCAGTGTCTTCCCTCCATTTTAATATTTGAGAATGATCATTTCATGTCTTCGTAAAGTATGTGTTGTCCTGTGAGCATTTACTGTCATTTACGTAGATATTACTGGGCTATTGAGTTCATTGTTTTTGCTTCTTTAGCACTGTCTTCCAGATCTGTGTGGTGGACATCTTTGGACATCTTTGCTGTATCTCACATCTACTTCCCCATTTCTCCTATGTACACACCTCAGTTGTCTCTAGCCTTTTTCATAAACATTACCACAAGTAATCTTGAATATCTTTTTATGAAACATTGGCTATATTTCTGTATATCTCTGTTTAGTCTCACAGAAACAAAGCTCAATTGTAGCTGCCATTATAAAGGGCTAAATGAAAACTTTAATTTTAGTAAAATTGTTGAAATATGATCTCTGCTATATAATGGACATGAAGAAGAGAGTAAGGAAAAAATTAAGATAAAGAAAAGAAGTTGGATTCGTTGGCACATGCCTATAGTATGGGTACTCAGAAGGCTGAAGCAGAAAGATTGCTTGAACCCAAGAGCTGTTTTGGTTTTACAGAATTGAGGACTAACTTTAGTCCCTTCACACTGAGCTACATCCTCAGCCTATTTTTATTTTTCACTTTCTTGTTCCCTGGAGACAGGGTCTTGCTTTGCATTTAGGCTAGCTCTGAACTCACTTTGTAGCACAGGCTGACCTAGAATTCACAGCAACTGTCTCATTAAGTTGTTAGTTGCCCATATTAGGCTTGAACTCGAGATCCTCCTGCCTCAGCATCCCAGAGTGGTGGGATTACAAACAGCTTGCACCAAAGGAGTTTTAAGACCAGGCAGGACAACAAAGCAAGACATAGCCCAGAATAGTGGTCCTCAACCTGTTTGACACCAGGGACTAGTTCGGTTGAAGACCATTCTCCCAAGGAATGGAGGTGGTGGAAATGTGCAGGGTGGGTATATTTGTTATACTGTAGGTTTCTGGAGGACAGCTTTGAAATGGCAAGCAGATGCAGCAGGTTGGGGGTAGGGGAGCAAAGCTCTGCCTTCTGTCAGGTCATCAGCAGCGTTAGAACCTAGTAGGATCACCCTGACAGGAGGCAGAGCTTGGCTTGCAGTTCAAGTGTCCTGGCCGACTGGTCCATCCAAGGCCACAGACTGGAACTGATCCAAGCTGGGCCTTGGGAGACCCCAGTTCTAAAAGAAAAAGGGAAAAAAAGAAGAAGATTTAACTAGCTGAGTTTAATTTTTAAAACTTGTTAAATAAAGTAACATAATAGAAAAATCATTACTATGTATGGGAGTCTGCAAAAAGAATATAGAAATAATTGGCTAAACTATAGGAATCTGTGGTTCCCCTCTGGTTTGTAGTTTTTCTAATCGTGTACAGTGGGAAGCAAAGAAGAGGAAAGATTGGCAAGATCCATGGTGACTTCTGAAGTCCATTTCTTCAGTATAAATATTATCTCATAGCATCATGTAATTAGCTCACCTACATAACATCATCACGTATCGTGATTTACTCTTATCATAGCCACAGCTCCTTCCCCCTCTCCTTCAACTAGCCGCCAAGATTCCTCTACTGCTGCACGGGGGACTCAAGACCTACTTGGGCTCTCTTTCCTTACCCCACCATCTGAGAGCCTGAACTCAGAACATGATGTATGTCATGGCTTCTGATTTGGAAACATATTCAGCCTCCTCATCCACAGGTCCTTGCTATGTGAAATATACAAGCAAATTAACACAATCAAAATGTAATCGCTGTTTTATCTGTATCTAAGCCTGGATTGCAAAAGAAGATTGAATGTTCCTCTGCAGATTTCAGTTGTTGAGTTTGAGCAAGTCAAGAATGCTGTGGGATGCTAGCATTTGACTTACAGTTCACTTAGTGGCGACCAAAGCTTTCCACATTTTTGTTTTCCTGTTTCTACTCTCTCTCTCTCTCTCTCTCTCTCTCTCTTTCTCTCTCTCTCTCTCTCTCTCTCTCTCTCTCTCTCTCGCATTGTAATAAAACAAACAAACAAACAAATGGAGAAAATATGAGAACAAAGCCAACCACAGATGAGGAAACTGAGGTCAAGTGAATTGCTCAGGAGATAGCACCGAGGTAATCTTCAAATTGGAATGCACAGATCTCCTCGCTCCTTATTCTGCTTTTGGTTACTCGTTCGCATTTCCAGCTTTCATGTTTTATTTCCCAGGAAGGATAACAGAATCTTTTCAGATCCCTCGGCAGTTACTCTCTCACCCAATTCCACCTAGCCTGATCTTGCAAGTGTTTCCACTGACACCTCATTCTTGTTACCTGACCCAAGTCCCAAAGTAGGTAGAAGGGATGTAGCTGGGGAATAAATATATCATAATGATCAGAATTGTACATTCTGGAGCAAGAAATTCATTTTGTGTACGACATCAAAATGCATGAAGGAGCAGTGGAACTTCAGGAAAGTCTCAGCACACTCTTGGGCTTCTATTTCCTCATCTGTACAATGAGGACAGTAAATGGCTGATGTCTGATGTCTAGATCTTTCAGTTCTGATGAGAACTTGCGCTTTTCCCACTACCTGTTGCTGACTATCCTGTTTGCACATGGTTTCTACTTCTGCATTCATAAATCAATTAAGGGAAATCTGTACCTTATAGAAATGATATATGATTTAGGAAGTGTACACAATGTGGTTCTGGGCTTTTACAGTCATTGCTCCTTTTAATCCTTAAAAACAACACACGTATTATTAGCTATATTTTATATAAAAAGGTTAGGCAAATCTGAATGAAACCTATAGCTGGTAAGTAAAATTCCTTTTTTTTTTTTTTTGGCCTCCAAATCCAGATACCCTTTTCATGATAACACACTGACAATCACACAACCACAACTGAGTGCTAATCAAGGTGCACACTGGCAAGGCCATACTGTTCTCTTTGCACTCTCAGTACCATAGGAAATTATTCAAGTATTTGCATGTTTCAGTTATGTGCTAGAAACTGGGAATACCTGTAAGACTCATTTCAGGGTCTCAGATTTACAAGACAAGACAGAGAGGACAAACTGAGTCAAGGAAAGCATGAAGAGTTCAGAGGACATGATGACTATTCTGGTCTGGGCTGGGACAGTCTGGAAACATTACAGAGGTAGTAAAACCTAAAGTCATAACATCTAGAAAAAAATGTCTTTTTCTTTTCAGCAACGGTTTATACATTATAAATGTAGGTTCAACTACAATCAACAGATAAAATACAATTGGCTTAAATAATGAGAATCTTTTACTGTCACATACATACAAAATGCCCAATGCCACAGACATACAGTAAGATGGCTTCAGAACTTGCCAACCTCAAGCTCTATGGCCCCCAAGGACTGTTTTTTCACACCCTACACCCTTCTACTCCCATTTCCTCTTATGGTGGAAAGAAAGCTTCCACACCATTATGTGCAGAAATAACCACATCCACTAGAACAGGAACTGTGCCTTCGTATGTTGTTATTTTTTATTTATTTACTTATTTATTTATTTATTGAGACATGGTCTCACTCTGTAGCCCAGGCTGGTCTTGGACTCACAGTAATCCTTCTGCGTCAGCCTCTCAAGTGCTGTAATTACAGGTGTGCGTCACCATGCCCAGCTTATGTGGTGCTGGGGAATCGAACTTGGGTACTTAAGTGGTTGATGTAGTGTCTGCTAGGCAAGCGCTTTAACCACTGAGCCATTCCTTCAGCCTCCTACAATTTTATTTTTAAGAATATATTTCTCAGAGTCTTGCAGCAGATGTCCTTTCATGACTCATTTGTCATAATTAAGACACATGCCTATTCCTAAGCTAACCACCAACAGAACTAAGAGACCATAATGGGATTGGAGCTAAGCAAAATACAGCTACTCTTGTCTGAGCCCCATGAGTGGGGTGTACAAACCTGCGGATGGCAGGGCACTTAATGTCTGCTGCATAAGCACAAAGCACAAAGATAGGGAGGTGGCAATGCTCTGCACATCCGCCTGTAGCAAGAGATTCACGTATAGTACTAATAGTGATAAAACTAGACCAGTACATAAGTAGACAAACAAGAATTTCTAACGCTGCCTGTAGAAAATCAAGAAGAAAGGGATAAAAGAATTTATATTTAGGCCAGCATAAAGATACTTTTACTTACCTTTCATGCCAAGAAAACAGTCAATGTCAAGGAATTTTTAGCACATTTCTAGTCTGTCTCAATCACTACTAACAGTAGTCCCTAGCATTTTCTGTAGGTTTATTTTTCAAAATTGCTGTGAACGCTCAATGTATTACTGGCATAATTCTTCTCTTACTGTCGGTCATTTCTTGCATGACCAACTAAGTTTTTGATCACTGGGCCACAAGCACCTCCAGGTGTTAAGACGCAGAAATGTAGGGATGGGGTTTGAAAGGGTAACTAAGTAACAGAATTCATGTAAACAGTGGGATTGATCTGAGCCCTGCCCCCTACATACTCACACCTTGCTGGAAGGGGCAGTAATAGAAGAAAGGGACGATAATAATGGACAGATAAAGAGTTCTGCTATGTCTATCCCTGACACCAAGAAAGGATCATCCCTTCAAATTCAGAAACTACTGAGGCATAAGAAGAACTATACAATGATAACATAATGATACTTCTGCTGTATAAGGCACTCCACTAAGTATTTCTCAATGTTAGCTTACTTATTTCTTACAATGACCCTATGAGACAGGTACAAGGTTTTCAACTATAAAATGGGGATAACTGAGGCAATGAGCAGCTAAATAACATTTTCAAGATCACACAAGTAGGCTGGAGGAATGGCTCAGTGGTTAAAGTGCTTGTCTAGTAGGCACTAAGTACCCAAGTTTGATTTGCCAGCATCAAATAAGCTGGGCATGGTAGTGCATGCCTGTAATTGCAGCACTTGGGGGTGCTGAGGAAGGAGGATTGCCACGAGTCCAAGGCCAGCCCAGGCTCCACAGTGAGTTCAGAACAGTCTGGGCTGCAGAGTGAGACCCTGTCTCAAAAAAATAAATAAATAATAAAAATAAAAAATAAAAAGAATCACACAAGCAGTCAAGGGTATGACCAAGACCGAGTGCAAGCAGATGGGTAAGGTACACTCTTCCTGTTACCGCCTCTGCTAGAAGGTACTGATAGGACTGCAAATCAATAATAAAGATAATGTTGCACTATTGAATGCTTGCTAAATGCCTGGCAGTGTGCTAAGTACTTTTTATGCATTATATTTAACCTTCAGAGTGATTGTGCAAAAAACTAAGGCTTAGAGAAACACCATGATTATGAACATATTATTAAATACTGAATAATAATAAATAAAATTACACAGTGTATGACTGAGCCAGCATTCAAACTCTGACTTGAGTAAATCTAAAGCCAGTGTGCTTAATGATTCCAACCATGGAAATAACTGAAGTGTTAGGTCAGGGTCTGAATATATAATTGAAGCATAGCCATTAACACGTCTGTCACCATCGTAGTGACTTTTACAACATTATTTCCATTCATCTCAGTTAACATTTTTTATGAATAGGTGTCATTTTGGTATCAAGTTAGATATTTATTAATTATTCCTCTCTTTATTTATGTGAGACAGACTCTCGCTCTGAGGCCCAGGCTGGTCCTGAACTCACTATGGAGCCCAGGCTGGCCTTGGACTCACAGCAATCCTCCTGCCTCAGCCTCCCAAGTGCTGGGACTATAGGCATGTGCCACCACACCTGGCTTCTGGGGTGCTGGGGAATCGAACTCGGGTACCTAGCGCTTGATGTAGCACTTGTTAGGCAAGCACTTTAACTGCCATGCCATTCCTCCAGCCCCTACTCCTGTCTTTATAAAACAAAAATACATGAACAGCCAGGCAGGGTGGTGCAAACTTGTATTACTAGTACTTGAGAGACTGAGGCAGAAGGATTCTGAGCTTCAGGCCAGCCTGGGTTACACAGTGAGGCCCTAAAAAATTAATATATATATATATATATATATATATATATATATATATATATATATATATATATATATATATTTGCTAAAAGTCCAATATGTTTTTTTTAAAAAAGTCAGGATGGATGAGTCAGAATTAGTCTGAGTTCTGACAACAAAGAGCAGTGCATTCCTAATAGCTTGTTTAAAACATTTAGACCACATGAGATGGGAGTGTTGGCTCAGGCCTGCAATCCCAAGCACTCAGAAGGCGGAGGCAGAAAGACTGCTGTGAGTGCGAGGCCAGCCTGGGTTACAGAATGACTTTAGGACCAGCCTGGACTAACAGAGTGAGACCTTGCCTCAACAAAACAAAACAAAACAACCAACAAAAGACAAGAGATTTCTGCAATGCATGACTCAGCAAAAAAAAACAAAAAAACAAAACAAAAAAACGATTCCTTGGCTCTGAGGGCATCCTGAAATCCAAAAACAGCTGGCAGAGTCAGAGAGAATAAAAGGGAGGTTCACTATATCTTCAGTTTCCTCAATTCCTATTCACTCGCGGTGCTTCACTGCCTGGGTGCTATTCACCTGCTACCTCGAGTGACACAGCCCTTTCTGGAGAAACTCATTTAAATGACCTGCTCCATCACACTTATCCTGTCACTGCCTGTTGCCTGCTTTTCTTCTGGAATCTACCTTCCATTCACCTTCCCTGACTATTCCCCCGCCACCCACCCCACCCCCAGCACCCAAGGCACTCAAAAAAAAAAAAAAAAAAAAAAGCTTACCCAGGGCTCCCAAGGTGTGCCTAGCAAAGCCTCCTTCCCTCTTCTTTCTTTTAATGGAAAAATCATCTTATATTTTTGAGTCAATATTTGAGTGCTTGCTGTTCAGACGTTTAGCACACATGGCTGATGTAGGAGCACTGGGTACTTAATGTAAGGCCCCTGCCCTGACGACTTCAAATGGTGGAGCTCTGGGAATCCATGTTCTTTATAAATACACCGAATAAGTTCTTATTATAGGGCCAGTTTTAGAGACATTGACATAATACAGCATCAGGAAGTAACTGGGCATTGTGAATATAATACACAGAGACTTAATATTATAAAATCTTCAAGAAGCTTATAATTCACCGGGTGAAATGAGATCTATACATCTAGAACGTGACTGTCAAAGCAGGGCAAAATATGTAAGTGTCAACTGATGCATTAAACTATATAAATACGTAAGACCTGAATAAGTTCAGAGGGAGAAGTTAGATGTGGTCTGCACTCCTGCAGACACACAGGATGTGAGTAAGCAAGGCAAGGGTGGCCGGGAACAACAGGAACGGCAGAGACGAGCAAAGGACATGCACAAGAACGGGGCTGACGTGATGGTGGAGGGAACTCCGGCTAGGGCTGGGATTACAACTGAATATAAACCTTGCGGGGAATGCGGACCGCTTCAAAGCTTTAGAGATGCAACTGATGAAATGGTGTTTTTGGCTATGACGGCACTTTACTCAAAGTTTATTAAAATCAAATTGCTGAGCTCAACTCCCGAGTTTCTCATTCAGGAAGTCCAAGATAAAACCTAAGAGTTTGCATTTCAACAAGTTCCCAAGTTATAATGCTGCTGGTTCAGGAAATCGTATTTTGAGGATTAATGTTGCACTTGTTGGATTAAAGATCCTAAAGAGTCAGGTGGATAGCTGAGCGCCGGAAAAAGGGTGGTAGGGTGGTACTTTGAAAAATGGAAGTACAGGAATAGGAAGGAATCAAAGAAACTATGTGAGGCTGGAGAAAGCATCGGAGAAGTAGCAGTGTGTGTTTGGGGGCAGGGGAAGTAAGAGTTCAAACTTATGGACCATAATAGCAAAAAAAAAAAAAAAAAAAAAAAAAAAAAAAAAAAAAAAAAAAAAAAAAAAAAAAAAAAAAAAAAAAAGGAATTCAAGATAGAGCTACCCAGGAATGTGAGTCAGTCTTCATCATAGTGAATTCCTGTTCAAATAAACCCTTCCTGTTTGCTTTCAGGCTGCTATTTGTCATAGAAAATTAAGCACGAAAGGTCAGCTGATAAAGACAAAATGGAAGCAGAGATTAGCAGAGTGCAGCCTGCTCTGGGCACTCACAGAATTAAGCAATCTGAGATTGACAATATCCCCCAAACTAAACTGACCCACTTACATGCCTCTGCCAGTTTGAGCCCTATAGCATTGTTTCAAATCAGCCATTTACACAGACTCACACCCAAACCAGAAATTCCTGCTGACGACCAAAACCGCAGCTGTTGTCCCTGCCACCCTACACCCATCCTGGGACTGGGAACTGTGAACCCTGACTCACCAAGCCACTGGCTCCCGGAGGGATAGGCATCCTGGGTATTTCTTGCTCTTGCCACACGGGGGCTCCTGTTAGCTTGTGGAGACTTGGAGCAAGCCTATGACTGCAGAGCGGAGGGAGGAGAGTATCTAACTCGCATCACAGTGCTCGTAGGAATCTCTACCAGCCAAGGGAATCACTAAGGAAAACTCAGTCATATTCTACCTCAAAAGAAAACTTAAATACCAAGGATGTAGTTTAGTGATAAAGAGTGCTTGAGAGCATACGGTAAGCCCTGACTTTAACCTCCAGCACACTGTAAACAAGCAAACAAGGCCTTTCAATGATTTTATATATATATATATATATATATATATATATATATATATATAAGCCCAACCTCAGTACTGAACAGAGAAATTAAAACCATAATAAAAATTGAACAATCTCATAATCAACAACCAACAATTCTCCTTCTGAATACCTAACACAGAGAAATGGACAAGTGTGTTAGCATTGAATTTTTAAAATTAAAGTAAAAAACTAAGCCAGGAATAGTGGCATATACTTGTAATTTAACAAGGCAGGAAGATGACTGTAAGTTTCAGGCCTGGCTAGGCTATATAGTGAGTTCAAGGTCAGCCTTGACTACATAGTATCAAACAAATATAAAACTGCAAACAATGCAAATACCTACTAACAGAATAAACTTGGTAAATTTGAATGAAATAGCATAATAATATGGAATTATAGAACAGTAGATTATAAAGTATGCAAATGAATAAAATTTTACTTAGTGAATATTAAGTGATAAGTTCCAGGAGAATATATACATTATGATAGCTTTATTTTTCTTGCCACTAAGATCAGACTATAAGGCCTCCATACTGAGCGATACATTGCCAATGCTTTTTTTAAAATTCTGAGATAGGGTCTTGCTAAGTCACGAAATTGCCCAGGCTATGCTCAAACTTGCAATCCCTCTGCTTCAGCCTTACAAAGTGCTGCATTTACAAGCATGTGATACTGTGCCTATTACACTACGGTAGTATTTTAGTACAAGCCAAAAAAACATCACTATATATGGCAGGAGGTCTCCTTGGTTAACATCTTCCTGGTAGAACACTTTTGGTTTTCACTCTTCAGACTTCATAGTACATGTGCATTTTAAGTGATGCACAGGAGAAGTCTTGCATTTCACTGATACAACTAGAGGAATGTAAGGATCATGTGGATCATCTGAAAAGCCTGTATTTGTCAAGCAAGATTTTTACTTCAGATTGCTAGTGGTAATGGGCCACGTTACTATATTATAAGCTAAAAATCATACAGTTGAACATCCAGGAAATGAAATTTTAAATACCATCACTCTACTTTGGCAGTCCCTTATTTAGGATGTTTGGGAGACATGGAATACATTGTAATTTTTCCATATGACATAACAAAAAATAGTCTCCTTGCTGCCTTTTTCCTTTTTTCCATAGAAACTTTATTTAGGAACACATTAAACAGGAGACACTGGCATACTGCTTAAGAATGTGTACACATGAGGTAAAACTATTCTTTAAAAGCAAAGAGAAAAAGTAATAAATTTATACCAACACTCCTGAGGACAAAATTAAAAATCTGTATAAAATAGAAACGTAAATCATAAAAGCAACAAGAGCTAACAATTTGTGGTAGGCAACCTCAAAGATGCCGCCTGGTATTCAACTCCTGGTGTTATCCCTTTTACTTGGGTGTGAATTAAATCTAATGACTCACTTCTGACAAACAGAACATGGTCAAAGGTGGAGGGATGTTACTGCCAAGATTACATTACAAAAAAAAAAAAAAAAAACTGTGACTTCCACCATGGGTCCCATCTCTCCCACTCTTGCAGAGAAAATGTAGCTAGTACACTGTGAGTGGCTCTATGGAGGAGGCTGTTAGGGAAGGAGCCGAAGGAGGCCCTTTCCCAACAGCCAGAGAGGAAGCAGGCCTTCTGACATACCGCAAGGAACTGCATCTTCCCATCGGCCAAAAACTGTCAGAACACATCCATTTGCTATAAGCAAGCTGTCAGTTACTTTCTTGTTGCTCGGACAGAATACCTGACATCCACAACTTTAGGGACAAGAGTTATTTTAGCTTACACTTTCACAAGGTCAGTCTGTTCACAAGTGGGTGGCTGGAAAATGATGGAATCACCTTGGAAGGGCCAGAGACACAAGGAAAGCTCCCCCATGGCATTGCAAAGCAGAGCCAAGTCTGAGGAGGAAGGAACCAGCACATACCCCTCAAGGTCAAGTCCCAAGCACCTCTCCCTTCCAGCCAGGCCCCACCTCCCGACAGAATGTAGGTACATGAGGTTTTTGGGGGACGTGCCCGATTTAACCACAACATAAGCCTTCAGATGAGACCACACCACGACCATTCTGATGGAACCTTAGTGGGTGTATGAGCTGGAAACTCATAACCC
This sequence comes from Ctenodactylus gundi, assembly GCA_004027205.1. Lineage (NCBI taxonomy): Eukaryota > Metazoa > Chordata > Mammalia > Rodentia > Ctenodactylidae > Ctenodactylus > Ctenodactylus gundi. The sequence goes on along the minus strand of PVKB01001275.1, from coordinate 273,369 downwards.
TGACCTGCAAAGATGGTGAAAGACTGTTCATGGTTTCAAAGCATAAAGATTTGGATACAATGTGTTATGCAATAAAGGATCACTAAAAGTGAGTTAAAATTATGAGACCAAAATACTAACGAAAACAAGAACTTAGAGAGGTAGGCACAGGTGATCATTTTTAATGTGGAAAAAAATGTCAGCAAAACCGTGCTATAGGTTTTGACAATCTGGTAGGTATGATAAACAAGATTTAAAGTGTAGAAACTGCCCAACAAGGACAGTCTTATACCCACACAACTCACTATGCGATGAAGGCAGAAGAACCTGAGACCTGTGCAAGCGCCAAGGAGCCATATCTGTGTAGTGTACTGCACAGCCGCAGCCCAGGTTTTTGAACCAGGAATCTGCCATGCATCCTGTTAGATTTTGGTTGGAATAGCCTCAACTATCTTAAAACTTCATCAGTGATTTGACAAGCAGTGGTACCAGTGGAAGTCCACACACAGGAGACCACTACATGGCATAAAGGAGAGAGGGCCTAAGTAAGGACTAAACTACACATGGGGAATACGGCCAGAGGAAACATGGCTTCACGATGGCCACGAATGTCTATGAGTACATGACAAAGAATTCAGGAAGGTAGTGAGTGGCTTTCAAAAACAGAAGCACAAAAAGAGAAAAAATGTTTCAAGAACCTTTCCTGTTTCAGGTCTCCAAACCTGGATTACAGAGAAAAAGAGTACACAACTCCTGTGAATAATCAGGGTCAGTGTGGCTCTTGCTGGGACTTTAGTGTGACCAGTTCCCTACGACAGATGTTCTGGAAAACTAATCTCACTGAATGAACAGAACTTGTGGACTGTTCTCAGCCCCAAAGCAATCAGGGCTGCAATGGTGGCCTGATGGTTTATGCCCTCCAGGAGATTAAGGAAAAATAGAGGCCTGGACTCAAGAGTAATTTTACAGTGAATATGAAGCAATGGATCATAGCTATAAAAGCCCAAGTTTGCTGTGGCTAACAACAGTGGATTTATGGATGTCTCTGAGCTCAAGGCGGCCCTTCTGAAGGTGCTGGCAACCGTAGGCCCCACCTATGCTGCTATGGATGCAGGACATGCATCTCTCCAGCTCAATAAAGATGGCATTTAGTTTGATCAAGACTGCAGCAGCAAGGACCTAGATCATGGTGTCCTGGTAGCTGGCTACAGTTCTGAAGGAACAAGATCAGATACTGATGAATGTGGCTTGTCAAGAACAGCCTGGGATTTAAAATGGGATTCAGAGAGCTATGCAAAAATACTCAGAAACGAGAACCATCCTGTGGACTTGGTACCGCAGCCTGCTATATTACTGTATGACCTGATGGAATAAAGTGATGGAAGACTTGGGAACACATGTCTGGAGAAATTTTACCCTTAAAATTGATCAAATGCTTTTGTGCAAGACACCATGTGAATCACTGAAAACTCAGCTTGTAATATGAATTGTGTGACATTTATACAAGGGTTAAGTGTTACCACTACTTTAACTACTGTTAAAAAACAGCTTTACGATAAAACAGCTTTATTAGACTTATTATCTAGTTCTAAGATCTTTAAATTTTCACTTTTTAAGGGCTGGAGGCATGGCACAGTGGTTGAGTGCTTGCCTAGAAAATGCAAAGCCCTGAATTCAATTCTCCAGCACCACATAATGCCGGGCATGGTAGCACATGCCTGTAATCCCAGCACTCGGGAGGGTGATGCAGGAGGATTGCCATGAGTCCAAGTTCAGTCTGGACTACACAGTAAGATCCTGTCTCAAAAAAAGGCTATATAAGTATAAAGACTATATCTATCTACCTATTTACTATTTAAAATAAAATTTAATTCAGTGGAAAAGAGGAAGGAAGGAAGGAAGGAAGGAAGGAAGGAAGGAAAGACGGACGGATGGATGGACGGACGGAAGGAAGGAAGGAAACCAGAAGAGCTAACCTAGAAAAAAAATCCTGTTAATTTTTATCTGATTGTATATCATGTGAATGATCCTGGAAAATTCAAGCTTAGAAGCTGGAAAACTGAGGTCACGGGTAAGACTAAAGAATCTGTTATAAACAAATACAGTTTCTCTCTGGAGGTAGATGCCACCATAGAAAACTTTATATATAGCCCCACCCAAATACAGCTACTACAAAGGACCATCAGAAACAAGGAAAAAAAGGCATTTTGATGAAGAACAAAACAAATGAAAAAACTTAAAATGTACATAAACTTTAAGGCACATGTCCTTTTATTAAGTCATTAACTATCTTTTTTTTTTTTTTTTTTTTTAAGGCAGGTTCTTCATCTGTAGTCCAGGCTGGTCCTGAACTCACTATGTAGTCCAGGCTGGCCTTGAACTCACAGAAATTCTCTTGCCTCACCTCCTGAGTGCTGGGATTATAGGAGAGCACCACAATCTACAGGCAGTATATGGTACTCGGGAATCAAACTCATGACCTTGTACTTGTTAGGCAAGCACTCTCACCACTATGCTACTCCTCCAGCCTTAATTATATCTTCTGTAGCTAATCTTGAATTTGTGTACCAATTTAAATCAAAGAAATTTATTTCAGTACTGTTAGTAACAGCAAAGGAAAAGAAACCACTTCAAAGCTTGTATGTAAAAACATTAATTACATTAATATCACAGAATATCACATTACTATTAAAAAGAATGAGGTAGATCTAAGGAGGTATCTTTTAAAAATATTAAATGAAAAAAGTATAAAAGTAAATGAAAAAGCAACAAATGAGATTATTTACAGTAAGATCCAATTTGATTTATACACATATAGCTACACACATATATACGGGTACATAAACTACATATACACACTGATTTATGCAAAGGCAATTTCTGATGAATACAAATTGCTAACAGTGATGCTTCTGGAAAAAGGGAAGCTTACTTTTCATTTTATACTCTTTAGTCTTGTTTTATATTTTTTAACCGTGACTATACTGGTTTTCATTGTGGAAATGTAAGTGTTCTTAAATGCCTGCTGTAATCATATAGAAAATATGAGGTTAAAAATATTCATAACAGAGTCAACAACAAAAAAGAAACACAGGGGAAAACTAAAATGACTTATGAAGACAATCAGACAATTTAAATTTAAATAAAAGGGCTGGAGGAATGGTACAGTGGTCAAAGCGTATGCCTCACAAGTGCCGGGCCCTGAGTTCAATTCCCCATCATCACATAAAGCTGGGCATAGTGCACATTCCTATAATCCCTGAAGTCAATAGGCTAAAGAAAGAGGATTGTCATGAGTCCAAGACCAGCCTTCATAGGGCTGGTCCTATGGGCTTCATAGTCAATTCAGGGCTGACTTTGGGCTACGGAGCAAGACCCTGTCTCAAAAAAAAAAAAAAAAAAAAAAAGAATAAAACAATATACCATGATTGCAGAGAGAATACTTTTTGTTCCTATATATCAAAGTTTTAAAAATAAACCATGAACTTTGACCAAAAGTTCCCTTTCTAGAAATCTACAAAGGTAAAAATATTCTTTACTAAAGATGTTCACCACAATGCTATTTTAATAATGATTCAACCAATTAAAAAGTGATTTTTCAACTAGATAACAATACAAAAAACAATCAGATCAAGGTTAAACTGCAACAATACAGTAATAGTACTTACCACTATGGTACTTAGAACGTTATCAAAGCGAACAGCAGTCTGTGATGGTGAATGTGGTTTCTACTTGCACTCTCCAGTAACAGGGCCATTTATCTGGTGCGGCCACTCAACACCTGAACTCGTGCAAGCAAGTTTAACTTTAATTCACTGAAATACAAATACCATGAGTGACAACCTGACTGGGCTGTCCAGAAGCAGCGCTCCTCAGATTTAAATTAATGCCATATCACAATCCATACTGATTTCCTCAGGGGTGAATATTTGATAAAAAGAGTCAAGCCTGTTACATCTGAACTAACAATAAAGTAAGCTTACTTGCCCCTACAGTGATAAGTAGCTTGGTAGTGCTCCCAGGTAAATATAAAATATTAATAATTTTATTTTCTTTCTCAATCTTTTGCCTATCTACTTTAACAGTAACTGAAATTGATAGCTCTTGCTAATATGTTGGGCATTAGAGTTGTTTATCTGAATTTTAGGAAAAAAATGTGCTTTTAAAAAAAGTAACAAATTTCCAAATTCTCTCAGGTTTCAGAAATATAGGTTTCTCTTTTTCCCTTTCTTCTATCTGTAGTTTGAATTTAGTATCTTCCTCTGAAGAATCCTTGTAGAATAAAAGCTGAGTCACCACCTCAGGACACAGGATCAAGAGATGTGCTCACCAGGATGTAGTGCTCCAATTCCACAGCCATCCACACCACATCCCGGACACACGACACCCTGGAATTATCTGTGAGATGGATTCCAGAACCCGCAGACTTTGTCTCAAACCAGATCTCAAAAAGGCATGTCACACTGGGAATACTTCCCCTACATAAAGGGTGGCCAAGGGAAGTACTAGCTTCTGTTAGTTTAGTTTGAGCCCCAGATAGTATGAATATGGTTTTATCATGGAGCCAAAAATGCCCAGTGATTCACTCTAGGATGAGGAGACAGGGCTGCAATTTTGGAGACTTGCAGCAGGGAGGCCCACACCTTGGAATACTCTGGATCTTTAAAACTATTAAAAACCAGCTGGATAAGGTGACACACTTCTATAATCTCAGCACTCTGGGAACCATGACAAAGGTGCTTTCAAGCCCAACCTGGATTACTTAGTAACTCAGAACGTCCTTGTCTCAAAAAAAAAAAAAAAAAAAAAAAAAAAAAAAAAAAAAAAAAAAAAGCAGCTCAGTGAGAAGGCCCTGCACCCAATCCCAGTTACTGCAAAAACAAAACAAAACAAGGCAAAACAAGGCAAAGCAACGCAAAATGTGAGTACAAGTAGAGACTCTGAGTGGGTGATTAAACATCAACATAGACTCCGAGTCTGGGACATTTCAAATACAAGTTAGTCTTACCCATACTTCCTTTTCATTCAGAGCTTGGAAATCTATAGACATTCAGTAACCACTATTTCATCACAAAAATATTCTATTTCTGATTTTAGGCATGCTCTCAAAAAAAAATTCCTCCTGTGTCCTTCAAGGCTGCTTAAGAAATTCCAAGGCCTATTGCTTCTGCCCATCTGTAGAAGACCGTATGCCTATCTACATACTGGGAGCGAGCACATTTCCTAGCTGTGGAACGTGAAACCTTAAACAAGAACATGTGTTAACCTAAGTGAGAACGGTTATTCTGGCAACAAATTTGTCTAAAAGATTTTTAAATTATTTTGGCAGCAACCAAGTATGACTCATTAAACCTTTTATACTGCTGTGAGTCCTATAAATATATATTTAAGAAATAAAGATTTGATATTTAAAAAGAAAGAAATAAAGGTTTCTCAAACCTATGTGTGGTTGAAAAATCAACTGCATGTGGTATTCATTATATTTGGAGCTTTTTATTAGCTTACTAACTATACATATTTCCAACAGTATTTATAGTTAAACATTACAGAAGGTGGGAAATAATTAAAGACTGTTACTGTTAAAAAGAAAGGAACCTAAGAGCACTCACGAAATAGCTTTGTCTTCTTCCCTTAACCTTCACTGATGGCAGAGTTCTTTTTTCTAGGGTGGCCTAGATGGAAGAAGTTCAGTCTTACTGTAGCAGCCAATGTAATGGACAGAGAAATAAACAGATTCCTAGTGCTTACTATCCTGCCTTTTCACTAGTGGAATTTACAGAATGAATAAATTACTCTAGGTTCTACAAGTGCTAGTATTTCATTTTATAATAGGAGAACATATAACAGGTATTTTAACAATGGGTTATATACACAATAATTTCAAGATAATTTTTCCCTCCCCAATCCCACCCCTCAAGATAATTTTTAAAAGAAAAATTGACATTATTTTTAAGAGGTAGTTAGTAGGGTACACTTCTGACTTCAAGTCTGGATTTTTCCATGCCTTCTCCATAAGCAGGTTTACAGAACTCCAGTTTAAACTTGCTAGTTATGTTACCACATTATAACCAGCAATACTCTTGGGCAGTAGCAACCATGGTTAGAACTTTAGGAATCAAGATGATAAAAACACAAGTTACAGAATGGGAGAAAATATTTACAAAAGACACACCTAATAAAAAAGTGTTCAACTATGAGACATCAATAATAAACACTGAAGAACCTTGTTTAAAAATGGGTGAAACACCGAGGAGACATCTGACCAAAGATGTACAGATGGCAAATGGAAAGATGCTCAGAAACTCATGCCATCAAGGTAAGGCTAAGTAAAGCAAGTTACCACTCTACCTATACTTAATAGAATGGCCAGAATCCAGGACACAGAAAACATCGAGTACTGGCAAGGATGTGGAGACACAGGAACTCTCACCCACGCTGGGTGGGACAGCAAAATGGTACCACCATTTTGGATGACAGTCTGGCAGTTTCTCATGAAACTCAATAGTCTTACTATTAGAATGCAGCAATAATCAAACTCCTAAGTATTTACCAAAAGGAGTTGAAACATGTCCAAAAAACAACATATAAATAATTTATAACAACTTTATACTCAACTGTCAAAAACTGGATGCTACCAAGATGTCTTTCAGTAGGTGAAAATATACACTGTGGCATATCCAGACAATGAATTAAGAGTCAAAAAAGAGCTATTAAGATACAAAACACTTGAAAAAAAAAGTTGTATGTGTATTACTAGGTGAAAGAAGTCAATCTGAAAAGGCTATTTACTATTTGATTTTACCTATTATCGTCACTGGAAAAAATACAATTATGGAGATACTATAAAGGCTAGTGGTTGCCAAGGACTAGGAGGGTGGAAAGTCTGGAAGGATGACAAAGCAGAGGCTTTTCGTGGCAGTGAAGCCATTCTGTATGATACCGTCATCAAACATGCCCAAATCCATAGAATACATCTCACTAGGAATAAGCCCTAAGATAAATTATGGCTCTGGTGATAATGATGTGCTCATGTAGCTGTGAGCAGCAAGCACTGTGGTATGGGATGGTGATGCCGGAATGCTGACGAAGAGGGAGAGTACGTGTGAAGAAAAGCAAAAGGCAGATGAGAACTCTGTGGTTTCCGTTGTTTTTATGTAACCTAAAACTGCACTTAAATAGAGCCTATCAAAATCTTTCAAAAAAATCAAGATAATACATGTTGAATATTCCTTACCAGAAAGGATTGGGATTACAGGTGTTTCAGGTTTTTCTGATCTTAGAATATTTACATATACACCATGAAATTCTCAGAGATTTGACCCAAATATAAACACAAAATTCAATTATGTCTCATGTGTAATTTATAATCTAGATAATCTTATATAGTATTTTTAGCATGCTTGAGCTCTGACTGCAACCTTTCGACTGCTATGGTAACCTTTACCTGCTATGGTAAAATTTATTTCTTAGAGTATGTCAAAAATTTGGATTTTTAGATTAAAGATGCATAATCTGTAGCTTTAAGCTATTAGATTCAGTCAAAAGGCTCTGGGTAAGGAGTAGAGCACAGCTCAGTGGTACAGTCTGCTTATCATGAGCAAGGCTTTGGAGGAAAAAAAAACACACTTTAGGATCATATTTATTATCCATTACTAACCAATCAATGAAGACATGCTCTATATACATTGTGCCACAGAATCCAGCACTACATCCTAAACATCAGAAACAATACATACTATGAAGAATCAGAGAACTGAGCTACATACACAGTACAAAACTACGGATTACATCAATGCTATAATGCCATGGGTAATCAGAAAATCTTTTTAGGAACTCAAACCATCTGGAGCAGGTTATTTATTTCTTTATTTTTCTTTTCTTTTCCCCCAAAGTTCATTTACTGGGCTGAGAGTATAGCCCATTGGTCAAAGTGGTTGACTAGCAAGTGCAAAGGCCCTAGGTTCAATTTCACAGCACCACATAAACCAGGCACAGTGGTGCAGCCTGTAATCCAGCACTCAGCTGGGTGAGGCAGGAGGACTGCTATGTATTCAAAGCCAACCTGGGCTACATTTTGAGTTCAGGACCAGCCTGGACTATGCAGAGTGAGACCCTGTCTCAAACAAAACAAAACAAAACAAAAGTTCACTTACCACTGTCTACTCATAAGTATTCCTTTAGGCCAATTTTTATTATGCATTTTGTTACCGTGCCAACAATATATTTCCTTAAAGAAAATAATTATACAACTTTGAAATTTAAGTGTCATTTTATGCTATAAAGCTTTATTTACAAATTTCTTCAGAATATTCAGTTGTCCACACTTCCCAGTGTGATATGCTAACAAGTATACGAGATTCACAGGAAAGCATAAAACACAAAAAACAATTCTACAATGTAAATATATACAGTGCTATTAGTAGGATAATCTATTGCATCTTTATGCCGATAACATTTTAAGGTGGAGTTGTTTTCAAGAGGAGATTTCCAAAAAATCCAGAGTATACAGTTTCATATTTTATAATGTTATCTGACAGTTTGGTACCTGAGTATCATTTTTTTTCCAATTTTTTTTCAAAAGTCTTGGATGATGAATCATGAATTTCACCACTACTATAGCGCTCATATAAACTCTGAAATTAGAAAAAAAATCTGTTTGTAATCTTTCAGTTCAATGTGTTACCAGTTTTGTAAAAATAACTTTACATATTCTGAAAATAATAGATTTCTTACTTGTGTAACTGGGAAATTATAAACTATTGGCAATAATAATTCTAAACGCCCAGTTGGTCTTAAGAATTAGCTATCATACAATGATGCTTGATCTTTCCATGGGAGAAGTAAAATATAGCTATTAAGAAATGTATTTATAAACATTCAAGGCATTTTAAATCATTTTTTCTCAAAGTTATTCTTAGGTAAGTTCCTATATGGAAATATATTCATTACGTAACTGTATTTTCAGGTACCGTTTAAACTAATGAACAGAAAACATCAGAAAGTATTATAGGTTAAGCATGGTACCATATGCCTGAAACACCAGCACTTTGGGAGGATGAGGCAAGAGGATCACAAGTTCAAATCTAAAATTGAAGACTTTGCAAAATTCTATTTCTAAGTAAATAAATAATGTGGGATATAACTTAGTGATCCTGGGTTTGATGGCTAGTACCTCAGAGGGAAATAAAGGTATTATATAATTAGGTATAATCATCCTTGGTATCTGTGGGGAACTGGTTCCAGGACCCCTTATACCACAGACACCAAAGTTTATAGATGCTCCAATCCCTTATGTAAAGTGGCAAAATATTTACATGCACATCCATCCATCCTTCTGTATACTTTAAAATGTAACTCAACTCTAGACTACTTATAATATCCATATAATGCAAGTGGGATGTGAGTCAGGTTATAGTATATTTTTAGGAAATAAACCAAGAAAAAAGCCTGTATAAGTTTAGTATACAAGCATTTTTTTGATCTCAGATGATTAAATCCATGAAGTAGAACTTATGGATAGAGAGGGGCAGACAGACATTCCAACCTATGTGTTTAAGACAAAAAAGAAGATTGAAGGCCCACTTAACAGCTAATTTGTAAAGATGGTAGATGTATGTCTTGAAGGAACATATAACCTTGGTGATAACGGTGAATAATCTACTTTAATGCATATGAAGTTTTGAATGATTAGTACTAGTATAAATTTAGAAGATCAAAATATGGAATGCAAAGCAATTATAAAATATATTTTGTCTATCCTTAACTCGTTAAGCCACTGAGTTAGTTGAAAAAAAAAAAAAGAGAAAATTTACCTTCTAGCATATAAATGCAAACACAATAGTGAATGTAAAATAAATTCCTTCAGGTATATGTCCAGGTTCTAAGCAACTTAAATTGACTTTACCGCTCTACAGAGACGTTAAAAATGTTGTTAGTTCAAGCTTCCATTATTTTATAATAATCTTACAACTGAAATGTTTTCGCAGTATTTTTGGTATTAAACTAGTAAATCTATAGGTATTCATAAGGCTCAAGAAATGACTAGGTGTTTGATGGTATGAAAATCCAAAAATCATGGCAAGGTGTAGGTATGTACTGGGAAGTAGAAAAGCTCAAGACATGTGCTCTGGGAAATGTCTTAAAAACTTTACGGAGCTTTACTAAAGCCATTATATACCACAAATATTATAATCTTTTCAATGTATCTTGTAGAACAATCTACTATGAAGTGTGCTATATTCAAGTAAGAACACAAATCCACTTTGAAGTATGCTATACTCAAGAATATAAATCAAGTAAATCTGTGCTTGTCGAAAAGTACATGTTGAGAAGTACATATATCTAAATTCAGTAATGTGCTTCACAACTGATACAATGAATAGATCAACTCTTCACTTGGTTAATTATGCGAACACTAAACTATAGTGGGTTAATAATGGGAACATTGGGTTAATTTTGTGAACATTAAACTATAAAAAAGCATTATTTAAAATTAATGTAGAAAATATACTTACTCTAGCAGCTTTCAAAATGGAATTAGGAGAATTTAGGCCAACCAGTTGGCCGAGAACATATTTCATTTCCTCAGTGGTTTCCTTAGCCATCTGGTTACCTATAATGTAATCATAGCCCATAACACACTGGTACCAATAAGAAAAGTGTAAGTCCATTAAAATCCACTTGCTATGTAACGGTGCAGTAACCGGTATTCTTGTAATTTGTCACTGACCAGAATTACTTATCTAGGTTAAGTAAATCTAAAAGTCAGCAAGAAAAGACAATTTTATTCATTACTTGGCATAATAGGAACTTCCTTAAGAAAGGAAGCACATTGCAAAAAAACAGGCCACTCAGATTCTGGGTTTTGTTACAGATAATATGCTTTTATTAGTAATCTAGTAATAAACAATTCTTAAAGTAGTAGTACCTGGGTGAGTTTGAATTTGAACATACGGATGTGCCAGGAGCTCAGGAATGGATATCCTCTGCTTAGGGTTCCTTATTAAACAACACTATAAAAATAAAGATTTTTAAACAGCAGTTTTTAAATAGGATATTGATAAAATATTTTCTCAGACTACATCACATTACAGAAGTCACTTTCTAGATATCTACTCAAATAAGATAATTTACTCTAAGTCACTTTTGCAAAATCCCCAAACATTAAGTTTTAAAATACCTTTGAAGTAAACTAAGAATGCTAACAAAAGTTGAGTCAGCAATTCTTTTCAATAGATCAGCTATATTTAAGCCAGCTATGTAATTTCAACTACTTTTTATGTAATTAATTATATAAAATACTATCTATATCCATATACTATTAATATTACCTTTAACACATCTTGAAGATCTTTCTCTGGAATATCAGGAAATTCAATTTCATGACTGGGGTCAATTATGGCATGTAATTTAGAAATCTGGTTAATTATATGTTGAAATGGTGTTTTTCCGTAAGTCATATAGTACAAAATGCATCCTAAGGACCAAACATCGCTTTTAGGGCTTATCTAGGTTAGAAAAATAAAACAGAAACTTGATTTATTTTACTATCAAATATAAATGCAAGAACATTATTTAAAATCATAATTATAAAATCACAAATAAATCCCAATATTTGAAAAATGTACCTAACAAATATCTTTTAGGTTTCCATATATCATGGGAAAATAGGCTTCACTTATTTAAACCCTTCAAAAGACCCATAATTACTTTAATTGAGACAAAATATTAAAGTCTTATCAACTTGTGAAAATATAAGATTAAGAAACTGTAATTTTAACTTCCTTGTTTTTCCTAGAATTACTAGATTATAATACATTTTAAAATAAACTCAAAGTATGTATAGGTTTTTTAAAAGGTTTTTAAATTGGGCAACTTTATCCCCAATATGAACTATAGAATCAGGCTTGATAAGCCTGTGGGCCTGAACTGATTACCAGCTAGTACTTCTGTATGCCTTCTATATTTCTCAAAAAGAAAAACAAAAGTATATCGTTGCCAGGCCTGGTGGCATAGGCTTATAACCGTAGAGTGCCGAGGCAGGAGGATCTGAAGGACAAGCCCAGGGCAACTTAGAGGCTAAGAAAAAATAAACTGGAAAAGAAAATAAACAGAAACTAACAAAGATAAAAGGACAAACCGAAAACCAAGTGAAAACATAATTCTCATAAACAAAATCAAAATCAACAAAACCACAGGGAGTCTAATCAAGATAAAGAATGAAAAATAAAGGATAAAGAAGAGACAAATCCAAATTTGTGTTTAAAGTAAAATCCTCAACTTCATTGTAAACCTTAAATCTTGCACTAATACATATCAATAAAATAGGAGAAAAAATCACACAAATATTTTAGATGGATAAACTCATCTTTCTACATCTCAAATTTTAAGTTCTGAAATACCAAAAACAATGTTTAAGATACGTATGAAATGAAATGCAACCTCACTTCTTTCTAAATTAAATCCTTGTCAACAAGTTTATTATATTAAAAAAAAAAGAGTCCCAAAGAAATAACAAAAAAGAAGTTCCCGAACCAGAGCAAGTTTTTAATTTTAAAACTCAAAAAATACTCTAGGAGCATTTGTCTTTTTTTATTATTTTGTCTTTTTTTGAATGAATGCATGGCCTTCACACTGAGTGACATCCCCAGCCCTTTCTTTTTTAATTTAAATTTTAATTTTGAGACAAGGTTTCAATACTAAGTTTGAGCCTGGGATAGGCTCAAACTTAGTATCCTCTTGCTTCAGCCTTCCACAGTGCTGAAACTATAGGTGTGTGCCACTATACCCAGCCTAGGTGTACTCTGTATAGGAGTACAGTGGGTGATCATATTAAAATAACAGTATTAGAGAACAACCTCATGTCTATAAAGTAGGTTAAAATGGAACCCATCACAATATGCTTAAGGAAGTAAGATCTAGAGAGGACGAGAACAGTGGTCAGAATGCTTACCTAGCAAGCGCAAGGCCCCAAGTTCAATTCCCCAGTACCACTTTAAATGAGCATGGTGGTATACACCTGTAATCTCAGCACTCCAGAGGTTGAGGAAAGAGGACTGCTGAGAGTTTGAGGCCAGCTTGGGCTACATAATGAGTCCAGGACCAGCCTGAATTAGAGAGCAAAATTCTATCTCAAAAAAGGAAAAATCTCTGCAATGGCCTATACAGTGGTCCCCAACCTTTATGACACAAGAAACATCCTCCCAAGGTAGAAAGATAGACTCAGTATGTAGTAGGTTATCAGAGGACAGCTTTGAAGAAAACACAGCCCTAGCAGGAGGGGTGTGGGGAAGAAGGCTCTGTCTTGTCAGATCAGCACTGGCATTGGAACCTAACAGAAGCATGCGGTCAGGAGGGGGGAGTTTCGCTGCCAGCTCACCACCTCCTGCTCACTACTCATCTGCCCGGACTGACTGGTCCTTCTAAGGCCATAAAATGGTACTAGTCCACTGCACAGGGATTAGGGACCCCTGGCCTATAAGTTTTCAGAACTTAAAAGTTACCAGCTAAACTTACCAGTATAAGTTTACTGAGGACAGATAAACGAAATACATTTACAATACCTTTGACTTAGATTTCCCGTTCTCTCTTGAGGAAGACATATCTTTGATTGCTTCTGGTGGCATGTAATTAACTGTGCCAACCTATTTTTCCAAGTCACAGAAAGAAACAAATCAACGGAAACATTTCATTTTGTTTGATACTTTTAAAAACAGATACACCAGAGTCTTAGAACTTGAATAATTACAAATTGCAGTGATAAGCCTGAAAAATTTAAATATAACTGCCAATGTTATATATAATTTTACATATATATACATATATATGTACATATACATATATATGTACATATACATAGTTTTACAACTGCCCCAAATGAAATGAGCGAAGAACCAGAAAAATGACTGCTTTCATACTGAGGTGTTTTTCGTATAATGCTGGGGACAACTAGTAATATCTGCCTTACAAAGTATGTAGTCTAAAGTTATATTAATGACAATAAACTTTGAGGGACTTTATTATCACTCATTTTTGTAGTGCTATAGACTCAACTCTTTTTTGCCTGTAATAAGGCAATCAGAAAATATACAAACAAACAAAATGAACTATCTCACTTTTGTCTTCTAATACGTCTTTATTTTATGCACAAACTGAGACAGGACTAAATTACATAAGAGTTTCTACAAAAAGATTATGCTATCCTGACAACACACTTTCTTTTTTTTTTTCCTAAAGTAAATGGTTCTGCTTTCAACACAGAATACATGTACTTCGGGGCCTTACTATAAAAGCTATGTTTAGCATGGTACGCAACAAAATGCTCAGCTTTCTGACGTAAAAAGAAATGACTGTGAAACCAAATTGTTTCATAAGGGCATGCTGCCTATTCATACCTTTTACAAGCAAAGCCTGGTTTTGCTTCTAAGATTAAAGCAGATCCTCTGTACACATTGATCTTAGATCCAAAGATTATTTTCTTTTACACAAACTTCAATGTCACTTCTTTGTAAGTTTTTTTAATAAGGCAACTTTATTATGAATGCTATTACATAACTTACCAAATGCTATTGAATACAATATTTATTGTAGCTTTTCTTTTTTGTGGTCTGCTGTTTTGGAACTGGGGACTGAACCCAAAGCCTTGAGCATGGCAGGCAAGTGCTGTACCACTGACCTATATCATCAGCCCTCGCTTTTCTATTTTCTTTTAGAAATTTCTAATTTCTAAAACTTTTCTTATAGTTTTTCCAATTTAAGTGCTAGCAAAGCTTTGCTTCTATGGAAGAATAGAAACAATCTTACTTAGTGGACATTGCAAAAAAATTTAAGGGCAATTCCCTTTTTGGTTGCTACCAGGCAACTGTGAACTAAACTTTCAGGTCAACTTGAGATCATAACAAATGTGATTTCCAAGGCAGGTACTATTGCTCTTCTACCTCAGCTATTAAAAAAAAAAAAAAATCATTTAAACTTGCGAGGTACATTTCTATCTGATCTTGACATGCTATTTTAAATTATAACAACCATGATTTTGAATCCTTTTACAGTCACAGTATCTTGTTATTTTAAAACGTCAAACCCCTTGAAATATGAGGTAGGTGAAAAAACCCACTGACAAAAATCATAGACACAGAGGAATTACACTATGGTGTGGTGTCTGACCACCCACTCAAGTCCTACCTGAGAATCTTTAATGATGCTTGTTGTATCTGGTTGCATTTGGTTTGCAATTCCAAAATCAATTAGCTTTAGCATCCCATCAACTATCAGGAAGTTAGCAGGCTTCAAATCACTATGGACAATGCCTTCAAAATAAAAATACATTATATAAAACCATAAGGGACTTTAATATCACTCAATATATTTACAAGATCTTCAATTCTCTGTAGACAAAAAAAAAAAAAAAATCAAAATAAACAGGTCAAACTGGTTTCCTAGCCAACCCAATCAAATATTCTACACTTCCATGGTATTAACAAGAGGCCAGTCACCATTCTGGTGATTCAGAATTTTTAATCATAAAATTCTCATTATTTGCCTATTTTATAGTGAGGAAAGTAAGAGCTTAAGTAAACTGTTCAAGGTCACAAGTCCTAGATGACAGTGGCATGAGTTAAAGCCAGTCAGACCAGCTTCCAAGTCTATACCCAGGGCTCACTGCATACTAGGAATAATGGTAAACTATATACCACCAAATAGTATGACCCTAGTGCTTCTGACACCTCCAACTCTTCAACCCCCATCGGATTACTGATAAAGTACATTTTAACTTACAGGAAGAAAGAATAAGGAGATAAATTACAACTTAAGAGTTTTTATTTTGTTGTGAAAAATAAAGGTAAAGAAGAGCTCCAAAAGAACCAAAAAAAAAAAAAAAACTATAAATACAAAACAGAAGACAACAGGCTAAACAAGCAAACAAATTAACTTTCATATGGTACATACAACAAGACATCAGTAGAAATATGAGGGAAATAAGTATCTCTTTTTTATTTTTATTTTTATTTTTTTGAGACAGGGTCTCACTCTGTGGTCCAGACTGGCCTTAAACTAACTCACTTCGGAGCCCAGGCTGGCCTTGGACTCGCAGCAATCCTCTTGTCTCAGTCTCCGAGTGCTGGGATTACAGACATGCACCACCACGTCCAGCTTATGTGGTGCTGGGGAATTAAACTAGAGTACTTAGCAGTTGCTAGGCAAGTGCTTTAACCACTGAGCCATTCCTCCAGCCCAGGAAATAAGTATTTCATATTCTTAGGATACCTGATTTTTAAAGTCTCAGATCTACTACAATCCAAGCATTTGGGATCTAGACTACATTAACACTGAAAAAGATACATGTGGCATTATGGATGTAGGAACTTGAGTTTATATCCTTAACTGCTTTAAGAAATGGGTCTGCAGATGTGAGGGCAATCTGGCTGCTACATCTGTCACACTACTAATCGCCAGGGCTGATTCGGCTGATCTGGCTGGCTAAGCGGTGTCCCCTTCTTCCCTCATGCTCCATGTGTATCCCTCCCGAATCTGCACAACCTTCCCCGCTAGAGGAGCATTCCACAGTCCAGGGTAGACATAAGTAGCTGCGCTACCCTGCTAGAAACTCCAAACAACCTCTCAAGAAATGGGTTTGCTGAATGTGCTAGCACATGACTGTAACTCCAGGACTCTGGGATTCTGGGAAGCTAAACATAGGGGACTACAAGTTCAAACTCAGCTTGGGCAATTTAGCGTAAGACCCTGTTTCAAGTAAAAAATAAAAAATGATAAAGTTAAAAAAAAAAAGCTTTGTTTGTTTCTTCTTCCTTTTTTTTGAAGGACAGGATTTTGCTCCATAGTCTAGGCTGGCCCTGGACTCACTATCTAGCGCAGGCTGGCCTTGAACTCACAGCAATCATCCTGCCTCAGCCTCCCAAGAGCTAGAATTACAGGCACACGTGACTACATCCAGCTATTATGTGGTGTTGGGGGATCAAATCTGGGGCCTCTCACTTCCCAGGCAAGTATTCTAAAACACTGAACTATGCCTCGATCATGTTTATTCATATTTATTAAAGTTCTAAGTGTATTTTTATTAATACTATTAATAAATTTTTAAATTTTATATATAAATGAAGAAACTCTTAAAATACCATGTTGATGAATTGTGTGTACTGCCTCCAACATATTTTTCCAGTAACTCTTGCGTTCCCATGGACTGATGGACTTTTTCTTCTTAAGCCAACTATTAAGATCAATATTTCCACATTCCATTACCATGTAGATATACTGCTCTGTGATTTCACTATAATTAAAATCAAAAACAACAAAACAGTAAGTTCCTTGGTTATATTAAGACCTACTAATTACTCACCTGAAGAATTATGGCCAAAACTCTTTTTCAATTGAAAAAAAACTCTTACTAATCATAAAGTCGGATGATCTTATCACTGTGTTGTTGCAGCTTATTCAAATAAGCTATCTCATTCCGATAACTTTCAATTGTCTGATGATCTGCTTCTTCTAAGTTCACATATTTTATAGCATATATGTGCTTCTTCTCATTCAACACTTGATATACCTGTACAGTACAGAAAGGAGAAAAGCTTAGAATGCATCACACACTATCACAATGCTTCCAAATTTGACAGGCATAATTTTAGATTGAGAGAATTCCAAAGGAAAAACCGACAGGAAAAATTATGTTTCTGGGCCTACTTTGAATGTAGATGGAAAAAGAATCACAGTGATAAAGAAGTTACATTCCATCAGTAACCACCACTAAGAGCGGACATTCAGTAACTCAGAAGTATAAATCTAAAAATATTCTGTTCTAAAATACAAGAAAAGCAATTTAAATGTAGTATGTGATCCTAACACTCTATGTAGTCCTTATATACAGAAGAGACACTCAAAAATATTAACTTTAACTACAATTATGATAAAAAGAGAAATTTATTTCTTAGATGACAGTTTTTCTAGTGTCTAATATTGACAAGCCCAGCTGCAAAAGCCGGCAAAATGTTAATAATTAGTGAAATGTGAGTAATTTATGAACGTTAAAACTTCTGAAATAACTAAGTACGCCATTGTATCTATTGCTTATGTGTAATTTACCCTTGTGGTATAGATATAAGCTCCTTTAATATAACAATTCACTTACTCAGTCTTTGATGTAAGTTTTCTAAGAAAACTGATTGATGTAATGAGAACCTGAACGTCTTGAATGTATAAACATTTACTTTCAGCACTCAGCTAAGGAATTTGAAATTTAACTTCTCTCTGCCTTTCTCACATTTTCTAGCCTTAGAATTTCATTGTTATAGTTCTTTTCCAATGGGGACTGGTGGGTAAGGCCATGCTAAAGAATCTTAATGAAGGTATACTAACATACAAAAAAAGAGAAGCTTTTGGCAAATCATCCCAATAAAGGGCATCGGCTGGACGCTGAGAAAAAGCATCAAGATATGGCTGATGCAGGCCATTCTCTGAGTAGAAAACTGAGCGAAAGAGTGGTGATTTGAGTGGTGAAGTGAGTCAGATGCAGAAGATTAAATATGTTAAATATTACATGGTTTTTCTGACTTGGAAAATCCAGAATACAGGCATTGTGTAAAACCAAATGGACATGATAGTGGGAATTAGGGAGGGTGGGGAGGATGTGGTAGGGCCAAAAAACGAAAAGGGATTGTAAAAGTGATGTGACATATATGCACAAAATACTCCAATTCATTGTAACCATTATGCATCGCACATATCTATTAAAAATGGGCAAAAATAAATTTTTAAAAAGATGCTATGAATTAGAATCACAAGAATTTAGAAGTCTGATAAATTTAGAAAACAATCCAGAAACTCATTTGTTACTAAAATGGTTTGAAATGAAGAACTCAAGACAACATAAAATTCATTAGAAAAATCTTTGCTGAATGATCCTAAACATATTAGTAATTCACATTAAGTTCTGACTCTCTTCTAGGAGCTTCTTTTGTGACAATCCACAATGGTATTTTCTACCTCAAGCCAGTTTTACCATACTAACAGTAAAAACTGGGAGCATAGGACCCTGGAGGAAAGGCCTGAGAACAGAACTAAGAGCAGTGGCTGAAAAGGACATGTTTTGGGGTGGAAGAAGGAGAAACAAGGCCACCCGAAGTTAAGAGGCCCCAATGGCTACTAAGATCTGAATAAACAAACACATGAATAAAATTTTTGTTTCTTACATATTTAAGTCACTTACCTTACTTGATCCTCCACTGCCTATCTGCTTTAGGATGGAATAAACTTTTCCTTTAACTGAAATGCATTCATTTGTTGAAGACCCTGAAATCTAAATTAAAAGTAATAATATAAATAAAGGTTCAATGAATATGCTTAAGAAACTAGCTTACATTTGATACAGTATAATATATCCAGTTCTGAAATGATCTTGATTCTTATATAATGACATGCTATGTTTTTGATAGGGAAATTGTTTGACATACTTTAAAGAAATAAACTTAGTAAATTTATATGTAAGCAAATTTCTAACATTTCCTCTTTAGAAGTCTACTTCTGGTATTTACTTTAGAAAAATAAGAAAGCAACACTGAACATCTCACATACAAATTCGTAACTTACCACTTTGTCTTTTCTAGCCCTTTCCCTACACCGCTACATTTATGTATGTATGTCTGTATGTATGTATGTGTGTGTGTGTGTGTGTGTATATATGTACATACACGCACGTCTACAATTATGCCAATCATCTCTTTTCTCTCCTTTAGCACATTTGAAGATATGCGCTAAGGCGCTCATAGCTGCAGAGTCCAATGGATGCAAACCCCAGCAATGCCAGCACTGCCTCCTTTGGGCCAAGTGATGCTCAGCAAGTGACTTCATTTCTCTGAACTTCAGCATCTTTCCCGGTAAACTTGCCACTGAGGTATTAAACAACTTGCACTTTCATCCCTTCCCTCACACTGGAAGATATGTTTAATCTATAAATGCTTCAAACAGATGCTGTATCGGGAGCTTATTTTAAATTGATAAAAACAAAAAAAAAGAGCTTTTGATTAGCTGAGTTTTAAGCAAAGTAAAACAAATCTGAATAAACTTCAGTTTAACTGAGTGCATTTTTAGATTTCAAATGGTAGTGTCGCCTGCATAATCTTCTATTTAAAATGATAAAAACTTTCTCTTCCTTTTTTTGTGGTGCCGGGTATCCAGCCCAGGGCCCTATGTTTTCCAAGCAAGCTAATACTCAGCTATATTCCCAGTTGATGATTATGATTTTTCTTTTAACTTTTAGAGTTGAAAGACACTGCTGAGTCATGAAATGTTTCTTACAAAAATCTTTGAAGCAGGTATCCGTTGCAATTTCATTGTACTTTCTCTTCTTCCCTTTAGGTGACCTCTCTATTTCCTCCTTAAACTGTGAACATTTTGGGGGAAAGTAATCTGAACTCATTGTAATGAAATCCTGGTGTGAAATTCGGTTTCCTCCACAGGCAGCCACATCCTCCTTAGTCTAGCCCTTGTCACTGTAGCCAGTTTGCAGGATGAAAAGTGGACCAATCGACTTCTCCTGCTTCAACCTATTCCACATCTGTGATAAATCCTAGTTGGCCTCCGAGAACCTCAGGCACACGCCTTCCCCTCCCTGAGCTCTAGAAACACACTGGCCTCTTGGATTCCTTCCTGACACTCGCCTTCTTTAGAAGCTAGCCTCGGCCCCTTCTACCTTAACTCTAATCTGCTAGGCTCTGACACAAACTTGGCCTAGTAATACTAGTAACAGCTCAGTAAGTGTGTTTCAAATCAAAGCATGGACAAACTTGAACATTTTTTTTTCCTTTATAATTATTTTCTCCATCCCCAAAACACTATCACCTCTTTCCACAATTAATATTTTCATTTTTAAAATTGTGGTAAAATATACACAACATTAACATTTTAGTCATTTTAAGTAAAATTCAGGGGTATTAAGTTTAATGACACTATGACACAAACATTACCGCTATCCATCTTCAGGGTTTCTCATCATCACATACTAACATTCCTTCCTCCCCAGGCCAAGATCCATTGTTGTATATTCTATCAACTTTTTCAGTTGGTTATATAGGTTAATTACTATTTTTTGCTTTTTATTATTTTTAATAGCTGATAACACTTATATTTTAAGTGCTGTGCTGTTTTAAAAGTTATATTAAGTAATCTTCATAACCTTTCTATGAAGTAGATAGCTTTTCCCCCTTATTTTATAGATGATAAAATGGGCACAGAGTTTATCTAATTGAAAAAGATCAAACACCTGATAAGTAGGCGAAAATGCATGCTCAAGCAGTCTGCGTACAAGGTACCTTTTTTACTAGTGTCTGGCTGACTACTTGAGTTACTGATGCAAGACTGTCCAATTTTTTTCAGATATTAATACAACTGCTTTGTCAGCAAAAAAATTTGTTATTTTATAGTAATTACTATCTTAGTGCCAATTCTCATTGCTGTTCTGATTGTCTTAAAAGATTTACTTTTAAAAATAATTTTACTTTTATCAAGTCAAATGGACTCAATTACAAACATCGAGCTTAAATATGTAAAAGAATTAAAAGTAGACTTAATTACGAGAGATTTTATTAAATTCTTTGAACTTGATTCTTGGGTCTAGCTAATGAGATCAGCTTCATTAGCTTGTTCGATAATAGCACCTCTCAATTTCACAAGGCATACTACGCCCTTACCGGGACATACGAAAAGTTCTGCATACTGGGAATAAGACCTTTAGGTCTTAAGACCTTTCCTCACAATTAGACACTGACTGCACCTAATACATGCCATCATAAACAGAGCTTATCAAACCTGTAAGTTCTGAAGGGGAGTAGCAGGGACTTGCTGCTGGAAACAGGAAAGCTGGCTATAAGGCGTTGATGCTGGACACACTGAGGGTAAGTCATTCTTTACAACTGGAGTTCTAAAGCTAGAAAAGGTAATTTCTTAGTAGTAAACATTAGGACAAGATTCTAGTTAAGTTTTCATGTGCTTTAAAAGGCAATCATTCTTTAAAATATTCTACATGTAGTAAAATGAGACAATACAGAGCAAAATTTAATATTAAGAAGATGATTCTCTGATTGTAATAAAAAGGTGACCGCCACTTCCAATTACAAACAGAGATTAAAAAAATAAAAGTCAAAACCGTCATGGTCTCAAGTTATCCCGTAAGTCTCTACAGGCGTATTTAAAATATAATGAGTAGTTGAAGGTTATGATGTGTCACATCCTTCTCTTTTCCTTTACCTCTGCTGCCTGTTAATCGGCACTGACCACTCATCCCTTATTCCCATCTACTCGCTTCTTACTCCTTTAGACACCTTTAGAATTATGATAACTATACAACTGGCCTCTTCCAGAAATTTACACTTTGAAATTAACACTTCTTATGCTATAACAAAATATTTATGCAACTTCAATCCATCTAGGCATGACAGCCCACCTTTATAATTTCTAAACTAGAAAGCATCCATGTGGCCATCATGGTTATCAAGACTGTAAATACAAATTGTAACTTGACAAAGACTATACTCAAAGTAATTCTTTAACATATGTATTTTTGTAGCCACTATCCCCTCCACAGACCACACATGAAAAACCTAAAACTGAGAAAAATAAGAATTTGTAAAGTGTAACAGAGCAGACTTAAAACCCAGATCTATTTGGCCCCAAACCTGCCATCTTATTTCTATTTTACAACTTCGAGTTCTGAGCTAGGAGCCAAAAGGAATTACCAGCTCATGTAATCATCCAAGGTATTGTTGCTTGGTGTCTGACAGACAGATTTTGGATCAAGCCATTTAGGTACTGATATGGGCGGTGATTGCTTTGAAGCTGAAAACACAGGTTGCTCAACAGTGGTATGTTTCTGCTAAAAGAAAATTGAAAATGTCATTTTTAAAACTTTCTAAATTAGTAAACTGTTCAATAATTGAAAAAAATCATAAAAGGAAATTTCACTAAGAGAAAATAAAAAATAATTTCTTTAAAACAAAACAAAAGCATATTTAATAGGCAACCTTATATATTTTAAACTTTCAATAACTTTTTTAGTATCTTTTAAACCTTAAGCCAGGCATGCCTTTAACCCAGCACTCTGGGATGCTGAGGAAGGACTGCAAATTCAAACCTAACCTGGGCAGCCTATTAATTTAGTGAACCACGTGGCCTCAAAGTAAAACAAAGAGGATGGGAATACAGAAACAAAAGTGGCAGAAAACAAAACTCTCAAGCCTAACATATTACCAAAATGTAAGGAATGTACACAAAATTGTGTAACAGGAACTAACATTCCCCTCCAGTTAGAGCTTTCATGACATGTATTAAACTGGTGTGAAGGAAAACAGCAGGAGTTGAGGCACAGCTCAGTAGGAGAGCAGGTGCTTAGCCTGTGTGAGGATCTGGGTTCCACCTCCAGCTCCAAAAGAAAAAAAAATTCCTTATAAAATTACACTGTATCCCCTAAATGTAGCCAAATACTAACCATATAGCAAAAATTGACAGGGAAAATGCCCAGCTATGCTTTCCTCACTCATACTAAAGAATCTATAGAATTCAGTGACCATTCTTCATAGTAAAGATGTAAATCACAGCTTGTAGGTTGAACTTGGCCTGCCACTTACTTTTTTGTAAATTAGCTACTGGATAAAGCTACAATCATTTCATGTGTGGTAGATGGATGTTTTTATTCTCTAACCAAAAGCTGTAACAGAGATGATCCAGCCTGCAAAGCGTACTAACCCCTTCCAGAAAGTTTATCAACTTGTGTTATACAGCATCTCAACAAAAACATACTTTACTTGAAAATTCTAGTAACTCGGAACTGGACGGTTCACTTTTATTTGGAGACGGTTCTTATTAAAAGGTATTTCTAGTTATTTAAATCAATTTCTCTACTATAGTTTCAACTCACTAGTCCTCAATGTGCTCTCAAGAACTATAATGGCTAAATTCTACTTTGCATATCGTAGTTCTTTTCAGTTCTGAAGATCACTACACAATCTCTTACTGAATAAATTTTCTTTCCTTTAAGATTTCTTCCTGTGTAGGTGTGTCTGGTCATATACAAGCATAATAGAATTAGAGGTGAGAATATGATTGAGAAGCTGTGGGAGGAAGATTATGGAACAATTAAAATAGAAGACAGAGTCACACAGTGGGATATTTACAGTTTGCTTTTTTGGAGGGCAGAAATGAAGATATAAAAATGGGTGGCTAAAGTGGAATTAAGCAAATCGTTATAAGAGGAAGAAGACATGAATTTCAAGGACAGCAGCTCTAGGACTGGTGAGACACAGAGGACAGCAAAAAACGAGAACAGCTAATGCACTATGTATGGCCCAGCGGCTAAACATCCACGAAGAATGACAGGAAGCCACCAGGATTTTCAGAATGACGGCAAGGGGTAAGAAATAGCAGGATGGTACGCAAAAGAATCTCCCTCCCTTTGAGACAGCTGCTGGAAAAGCAGTACTGCAAAAAATGGGCTAGTATTCTTTTTTCCTTTCTTCGTGTACTACCCAATGGTTTTCAATATATTCACCACTATCAAACTTCCATGCCTATTAGAAGTCACTCCACACTCCTCAAGGTGCTCAGCCCCTAGCAATATTAACCTACCTACCATTCCTATGACTTATTTATTTTGAACATTTTACAAAAGATCATTTAATACATGGTCTTACGTTATTTGCTTACTTCACTTAGCACATTTTGAAGGTTCATCCATGTTACAGCATGTATCAGTACTTATTTATTAGTAAATAAAATTCTATTGTATGAATATACCTCATTATACTTTTTATCAGTTAAAAGAAATATTTCTATATTTTAGAAATCATAAAAATGCTACCATGGACACTCATGTACATCTGTCTGATAAATCTGTTTACTATTTTTAAAAAACTGTCAAACTGTTTTCAAAAGTGGCTACATTTTGTGTCCCACAAATAGTGTTACAAGGGTTCTAAAATTCTTAAGATCCTCATCAGCAAGTGTTACTTTTTTTTTAAGTGGTACTGCAATCAAGCTCAGGGTCTTCACACGGAGTGACACTTGCAGCGCATTTTTACTTCTGATTTTGAGACAAGGTCTCACTGAATTGTTAGCCATACTTGTGAGTTTGATATGGTGCTTAATTGGAATTGCATATCCCTAATGATACCCTTACCAGCATTTTTTTTGTGCGTGTGCTGGGGTCAAAAATGTGCAAGAATCACTGAATTAGAATATAAGGCCTTTACTGCCTCCTGTCTCCACTACAAGTCACCGGAAGAAAAAAAAAAAAAGAAAACACAGGTAGTATAACAATGTAAGTGTAGAAATGGTTCCCCAGTAGCTTAACAGAACATTTTTTCTAAAACCACCACTGGGCATGATCATAAAACATGCCACAAATTCACATATATTGCCTAATTAATGTTTATTCCATTTTTAGCGACAAGAATGACCATAGGGAACTGTTAAGTCACTGGGATAACATGATAGTAGTTCACAGATCAACACATAGTCTTCTATAAAAGACTAGATAGTGAACATTTTGTGTTTGCAGGTTATTTAATGCCCACTAAAACTGGTCAATTTTGCTGTTATGATGCAAAAGCAGCTATAAAAAAGTACATGAAAGGGTGCAGCTGGGCTCCAATAAAACATTATTAACATAGACAGGGAACAAAATTTTGGACCACAGGCTACAGTTTGTATCTTAGCCCCTGCACCAGTCAATCCACAATCTAGAAACACTATTAAAAGAAAAAAGGGGCTGGAGAAACGTCTCAGTGGTTAAAGTTCTTGCCTAGCAAGCACTAAGTCAAGTGCTAAGTATTGGAGTTTGATTCCCCAGAATCACATAAGCCAGGCATGGTGGTACACACACCTGTAATTCAAGCACTCAGGAGGCTGAGACAGGAGGATTGCCTTGAGTTCAAGGCCAGCCTAGGCTCCATAGTGAGTTTAGGATCAGCCTGGGCTATAGAGCAAGGCCTTGTCTTGAAAAAAAAAAAAAAGGGGGGGGGGGGGGAAGAATTTCATCTGACAAATACTCTTACTGAACTCATAACTGTTACTGATGTTCCTGGTTGTATAGTGAATGATAGGAAAACAATTTTTAAGTATTTCACTAAATATGACACACAATCACTTATTTTTTAGAAAATGTTGACACACAATCACTTAACAAAAGAAAATAATATGATCACCAACTCCAGAAATGCATTATGAAAAACAATGTTGTACTTTAAGAAAACAGAAAAGTTACCTCTGTATGAACTTTTGGGGTTATATCTGGAATATGCCACTGACTTGAACATGCAGCAGAATTCTGGATCACACATTCTGACTTTCTCTTAGACTGCCATTGCTTCTGGTTACCTTCTGGAACCTTTGGGTCTTGATGCTCCTTAGATTCTGAAACTATATTTGTTGTTGTCATTCAAAAAGCAAGAATATTTGATAGTTAAAAAAATAACTAAGGTAAAGCATGCTGATGTCCATTTATAAACCTCACAACACAGCTCAAGTGTGAAAGATTGCTTGAACTCTTAAGTTGCCCACATAGGCAACAAAGCAACACCCCATACTACTTAAAAAAGAGAGAGAGAAAAGAAATAAATAATTTAAATCTAAACAATAACATGTTATGAACTAAATTAATTTTTTTTTGTCCTTAAAAAACAAAGAAATAGTTGAATTTACATGATTCCAGCTACCTGGGAAGCTGAGGCAGGAGGAAGATAAGTTTAAGACCAGCCTGGGCAACTTAAGCTGTCTTAAACAAAATTTAAAGAAAAATATTTTTTTAAAAAAAGAGAGAGAAAAAAAGGGGCTGAGGGTTTAACTCAGCACTAAAATTCCCTGTACTGTAAAACAAAATAAAAACCTAAAAGCTTTAAGATAGCTATTAACAATTTGCTTCTATCAAGTAACCTAGAAAGCTGTGACACAGCCACCTTGCTAAATCATTACTCAAGAGTTTTGTCAAAGACTATTTCATACTTGAATACTCCTGCCTTCATCAGTAAACAAATAAAAATTCACAGCTTATGTTATTAATGTCTAACTAGTAATAAAAAAATAATTCACACTGCTCACATAACTGTAGCTTAAGATAAAATTTTTACCATATCCTGGCCTATAATTTTCTTAAGAGTATATAGACAAAAATGCTACAATGTTTAATATCCCACAAATATTAAAAATGTATTCCTTTATAACGCAAAATCCTGAACAAGATATTAGCAGCAACTGATAACAAATTGTATCCAAATTGGATTCATTCTTAAATCAAGTTTACTACTTTCAAGATGAATATAATTTCCTATAGAACAGAATAGAGAAAAATGCAAAAAACTCAAAAGCTGTCTCAAAGCATACCTACCCCCCCCCCAACAACACACACCCCCACACACACATGCACACATGGGTGGGGGGAGCGAGGGGGCCCAGGTTTCAATCCTCAGTACTGCAGGGAAACAAAAAAAAAAAAAACAAAAAAAGAGGACTGCCAAAAATCAAAGGAAAGTATGTTCACTAGCAGAAAATAAAGAGGTACTGAAATACAAATTAGAGCAACAATGAATGAGATATCATTTAACAGTAACAGAATGTCTAAAATTAAAACCTGACAATACAAAGTGAGAAGAAAATAGCTGGTCGAGGATCAGTGCAATTACTTTCGAAACTCTGGCACCATCTAGGAAAGCTGAGTGTAAGCATTCCTTGTATCCCAACAATCTCACCTTTGGAACATACTCAATAGAAATGTGTACATAATGAAACCAAAGGCAAACTAAAAATGTGCACCGCAGCATTGCTTACTACACAAAAACCTGTTGTTTATGCACAGTTTGGTAAATAAATTGCAGCAAATTTATTCAAGGAAATACTATTCAGCAGGCATGTCCAACAGCGTGGCCTATAGGCTGCATGTGGTCGGTACTGCTAGTAATAGGGCCCCAGAAGTCTGTGAAGTTTTAACACTATTTACGTGATTTTTATGACTTCACTGCACAGTACAGTACAGTGCTAACCCTGCCTCCCAAACCTGCCATAGACAGTACCAACAGTGCATGCATGTCAAACAGGCATGGTGGCAATCCCAGCACTGCTAACCCAGCATTCTGGGAGTAAGAAGCAAGAGAACTTCAAGTTCAAGCCTAGCCTTGGTAACCATTTCAAAATAAAAAAACAGAAAGAACGGAAGGGAATGCAACCCCGTAGAAAGGCTCTGAATTCAATCCCTAATGCCACAAAACATACGTAAATAAGTAATAAAGTACATTATGCATTCAGTAAGCATTTATTAAAAAATAGTAAACTGGTGTCAAATGATTAGTATTAATAAGCATACCTGAGAAATAATTCATTCATACTAATTTATCACAGATGTCAAGAAAACATAAAATATGAACTGTTTCCACCAAAAACTAGGAATAAGAATCTCTTCCCAATAGATAAAAGAAAAAAAAAAGGACAAGACAACACAAGATAAGATCATGCTATCACGGCAAACTTCCCTATGCCTGAAACAGAAGCTATCCAAGGACAGTGGATTCTGAGGAAAAAACAGGAAAGTAATAGGCAAATTTGCCTTTTTCCAGACTTAGTTCTCAGTCTTATAAAATAGAAACAAACAAACAAAAAAAAAAAACCCTACATCCAATCTGACTTTTGCCTGGATAACAAACATTCTAAAAATAATCCTATTTAAAAAACTTTAACACTACCCTGCCATCTAAAAAAATACAACATTTAAGGCTGCCATCCACACTTTACCTAACCTTCTCTCTCGTATCTATAATACCTGAATCACAGCTTTCCGCACAACCAGACAGTCTACTGTTCCTAAAAATGTTTTATTCTTTGCCTAAGCTATTCCCTTCATCTGAAATACACTATGTGATTCCCCCACGCCCCTTTGTTGAGACAAGGTCTCTCTATCTGTATCCCAGGTTGGCCTTTAACTCATTATAAACCTACTGTTTTCAGCCTACAGAATGCTGGGATTACAGGTGTGAACTACCAAACTTGGCTGATTTTTTCCATTTTTTTTTTCATTACACCTATTTATGACACACAAGTTAGACTTCAGAATTTTGCAGACATTATCGCCTCAATTTCACATTATCTCTCCTCCTTTCTCATTCCCCTATTCCCTCTTTCAGCCTCTCCCACCATCTCCAACATCTCACCCATCTGACCTATTATTTATATTATGGGTTTCTCATATTTAATCTTCTGAGTCTGATGTACCTCACTTGAGCATAATGGTCTTAAGTTGCATCCACTTTCCTACTAATGACTCAAATCCATCTCTTTATGGCAAAGCTGTACTCCACTGTGTATAAATACACATTTTCTTCACCTACTGGCCAGCTAATTTTTTTATGTGGTGCTGGGTAACTGAACTCAGGGCCCTGCATATGCTAGTCAAGTGTTCTAATCACTGAGCAAAGTCCCCAGCTCTGAGTGCCTCATTTAAAACCCAAAAGCTCTTCAAATTTATTCCTTTCCTCCACAAAATACTTTCTTTTTCTCTCTATACCAGATTACATCCTTTTATTTCTCTCCTCTTAATTCTCATAGCCCTTCATTCACGTGACTCTCATAACATCTCTATATTACAGCCAGCATCGTGTTTACATATCCCTCTCTCTCATACTCAACATACTGGGGACACTGTCTCAATTCATTTATATATCCCTAGAACATAAATTACATAATTCATGTAGTAGAAAATTATGTTTGATAAAAGATGAAAGAGTGAATTGTCATATAAACAGTTTCTGTGTCCTTTCCAGAAAAATCTGTCAAGCCAAGTTTTAAAAAATAACTCAAGATTATTCTTCCCCTCTTCCTTTTATGTACCTTCTAAGCAAATCAATTTGTTATAGGATTCATTTTTCATGCACTCTATATAGCTGAGGGGAAATACAAGATGAACATAGATATATTCTTTATTCTTCAGTAATCTGTTTTCTCTATCAATAAAATGCTCTTCTTAATTGAGTCTACTGATTTTGTCACTCTTACCTTCTAATTTAGTTAGAAGACTTGATTCAGTTTTATTCTTCAGGGTGACTGAATCAGTAATAAGTTCAGAACTCTTTTCATCTAACATGAGAGATTCCTTGGAATGGATATTTTGAACAGACTACATGAAAAAAATCCAAAAATAGGAGTTATAATATTTTATTGTTCAATATACTAGTCTTACCCATGTGAAAATACTGCTACCAAAATTATCTGATATACTTACAGACTCACAACTCTCAGTAAACTTACTGCCCCAATTATTATTTAGAATACAAAGGGTCAGAACCATAAAGTTGACCAAATTACTTTTGATGAACATATTACTTTTTCAGCTATATTTTTCTTATAGGATTAGAAAATTTGAATCAACTTAAAACAAGCTACATGACAAATTTTAAGTATTTTGCTCAAGACTGTATTTTATCTCTAAAAATAACAGCATTCATATATTAACATTTGTATATGCATAAGACAATTAGTATTCTAAATATAGAGTGAACTTTTTGACACAGAGCACTATTCTGCAGGACATGCAGGATTATTAAAAGAAATTAATATTTTGAATCTAAAACCTTGAAGGAAAGAGGCACGAAGTAATTATGAAGTTGAGAACACTCAAAGCATGGTACCACAGGTTTAAGTCAAATATCCTAAGACAAGAATAGCTCTTAACACTCACAAAGCACCAAGAACTAAAATTATGTCCAGTCTCTGAAGTTCTCTCCTCACTCACCTTTACTTAATTGTTTATGGGTTTAGGTGTTGTTTTTTCTCTAAGATGCCTTGCTAAAACCCGATGATTAAACATACTAAGAAAAAGAACCTGAGAATAATAACTCATCCCTGTTTTCCCAATCCCGCCATCCAATCTGCTTAAACACATGTCTAGGAAATGTAAAGTCCAGGCTCTCCAAAGATACAGGTGATCCTTATTCTATCATCCTAATCTTTAAGAAACACACTCTAGGGTTTCTGTACTACATCCCACTGGTAACACTGTCTGTCTTGTGCAGAAACTCCATTAGACATATGTAAACCAGAAAAGAAACTCCATGAGTCCTGAAACAGGAATGACTGTTTCACATAAAGATTTTAATATTAAAATACCTTTAAACTTCTCAATTCACAGGAATCATTTCCACTTGGTTTAGATCCAGACATAATCAAATCCCGACACTCTGATCCAGAGATCTGTCTATTATCCATAAAAAAATAATAGTAATACGTAATTTGAAAGTAGATTTTCAGTGTATCTTTTCAACAGTTTTAAAGTTTGTTTTTCAATAGCAGATGCATTTTTTTAAAATTGGAAAAATCTCTCAAAAAGGCATCTTTAAAAGTGACATGATTTTGATACAATGGATAACTAAGCTAAAAAATTAGTACAGGACAATGACAAAAGTGATAAACAGACAGGTGATTGTGTTAAACAATATTTCACTACCTAGCCTATTGGTTTGTTTTCTTTCAACAGGGCCTCAGTATGTTGCCCAGGCTGGCCCTAAAATTGTGGGCTCAAGAAATGCTCCTGGTTCTGCATCTCTAGTAGCTACTACTAAAGGACTCTACTCCCTCACCCAGCAGGTATCTAAATTTCTGTCTGTCTCTCTCTCTCTCTCTCTCTCTCTCTCTCTCTCTCTCTCTCTATCTCTCTCTCTCTCTCTCTCATGCTATAACTGAACTCAGAACCTGAAACATTAAATATATGCACTACCAAAACTATTCCCTCAGCCTTTACTCCTCTTCTTAAAGCCATCAACTCTGAAGCAAATTAATGAATTTGTCCTCTTTCCCAGTGACACCTACTGCAAAAGGAATTTGTTCACACATCCCCTTGTCCCCCTTCTACAAACTGTCCCAGGTACTAAGAGAGCCCTACCAGAGAGGCTACCCATAAACAAGAAGGCTCAAACATGAGGGGTTTTAGTTCCAGGAATGTGGCAGATCTTTAAGCTTTATCGTCACTATTTTTTGTAACATGATTTCTAATGTTTTATTAGTTCCTTTAATAATTTTAGTGAGGAAAAAAATCAAAAAAGTCACTTTCACCTTTTTTTCTTGGAGATACATTTCTAAACATAAATGCTGCAACTTTCAATAAATACTAATTAGAATTGTTCGTAAATACTATGACTTAATAAAAGACTTAAGACCATTCTTTTACCCAGCTGTAAATACTAACAAGTTTAAAGTCAACATTCAAACATACCTTTTCATAAAACTT
Source organism: Ctenodactylus gundi (assembly GCA_004027205.1). Classification (NCBI taxonomy): domain Eukaryota; kingdom Metazoa; phylum Chordata; class Mammalia; order Rodentia; family Ctenodactylidae; genus Ctenodactylus; species Ctenodactylus gundi. The sequence continues at coordinate 241,127 of PVKB01001275.1, read as the reverse complement.
GGCACAACAGAACCATCAGTCTTCACATGGTAATCTGGGCTATTCAGAAGGTTAACTGGAACTCTCCCAAATGGGCATGACTAAAAATATTTCAAAAGATTTAAGTAATCAACTGGGAAGTGAAGACTTCACTAGTACCATCTTAATCAGAGCAGACTGCAAATAACTTACCCATTTGGTTTTATTAGTTTGTTTCAAAGGATTGCGATGACCTACTTCTGCATCTTGGGGGGGCATGTTCTCTCTAAGCAGAAAGGAAACGTCCCCATTATTTTAAGTAGTAATATTAATATGCATTTCCATTTCACTGCTAAACATTGTTGTATTTGCGCATATATACGTGTGTGTGTGTCTTTGTGTGGATATATTCACATAAAATAGAAGGATATAAAACCTGATTCCGTTTTCCTTTCCTCTCTTTTCTTTTTATCTTTTGTGGTACTAGGGATCGAGTCCAGGGCTTCAGACTGAGCTAAATCCTCAACTCATTTTTTATTTTTGATTTTGCAACAGGGTCTTACTAAATCACTAAGTTGTTCAAAGTTATGACCCTCCTGCCTCAGCCTTCCAGAGTCTCAGAGTGCTGGGATTCTAGGTCTGTGCCACAGGCCCAGTTTGATTTAGTTTTCTTACCCATACAAAAATCTTGCTTTAGTGGCCACTCCTCTAGAATCACTACTGATGTTCCTATTCTTTAAATGTCCCAATGAACTGGAGAATGATTCTTGAGCAGGTAATATTGCAGATCCTACAAAAAATTCAGAGCTATGAATAAATTTGTAAGCACAGATAGAATACACAAAATAAATAATCTTACAAAAGAATATTTAAAAAGTTAATTTATAAATTATGTAGTCCATTATCAGTCATCTTTAATGAGGAAGAGCATGGTGAAAACGCACAAAGAAAGAAAAGCCCACGGGATGGCAGACAGGAAGCAGAGAGAGAGAGAAGGAAGCAGCCAGGCCCAAAAATATACTCTCCCAGGTCACACCCCCAGTGACCTGCCTCTTCTGACAAGGCCCCACCTCCAAACAGCACAGCCAGCTTTGCAATCATTAATTGAATGCACACTGGTAAGTACAGCACTCTCCAGATCTAATCACTCAGAACATGACACTTTTGGGGCATACTTTAGACAGAAACCCCCGATCTCTAATAGACTCACATTCATATCACTATGCAAAATGCATTCAGTCTATCTCTAAGAGTGACCAGTCTTAACCGTTTCAGCAATACTACTAAAGAAAGCTACTAATATACCTGGGTAAAAGCACACAGGATTTCTAAGAGAAAAATCCATTCTCTTCTTTGCTAATTAGAAAAGTTAAATTTCATCAAAGGTTTTAAAGATCATTTTTGTTTCTAAAAATCTTATTTCCTCTATATCTGCCATTTAATCTTAGGCTTTGATCATTCTACAGACATGGTATTTTTCTACAATACTGTCCTAATCCTTATATACTGTTACCTGTTAAACTCTTCTTTTCTTCCTCTGACAGAAGCTGCTTTTTTTGGAGGCTTAAATTTCGTATGGCAATTTCCAGCATTTCTAGTGGTACAGCACCACTTTCTACAGCTTTATGGAGAAGCTGTTTACTTTTTTTTAAATTCCCTAACAAAATAAAAAATTAACTGTCATTTCAACCAGCAATCATCAAACTCATTCCCAGATGCATCAGAACCTAGGAAAAAAATTTTAAAATGTGGGCACAAACATTTACTCCAAGACTTTCAGAGATTTATCCCAGAGGCAAATAAACCATCGCTCATGTGTCATGTGTCATGCATAGAATTATCTCTCTGATAATTCATGTCAAAATAGCACTGCTGCACAATATGCGACTGACATAATTATGTATCAGTTTATCATCACTGTTCACTTTGAGAACTTACAGAAGTGTAACAAAACAGTAGACAGGAAGCAAAGACCAACTGTAGGAGTCAGAAATATGAGGGGAACCTGAATGCTAGAGCAGTTCTAAGAGCAACACTCTCTTTACAACACATGATAAGGTTTATCATTCACAGTAATACCTAGCTATCAAAGAAAGGGCATCTTTTGCTAAAAAGGAATGATTTGTCAAAAGTACTTTTTTTAAGTCTTTTTGGAATAATTTTAGACTTAGAGAATAACAGCAAAACAGTATGTCAAGTACACACACACACACACACACACACACACACACATATATAAATTGAGCTGGTTTTTTTCAGATCACATCAATTTTTCCACTAATATCCCTCTCCTGTCCCACAACCCAAAGCAGCATACATATCACACTACATTCCCCATGTCTTCTTGCCTCATTAGACTCCTCAGTAAGTTTCTCAGTTTTGTGTGTATTTATATGTATTTTACAATCACTTCAAAGGTTGTAAATAACACTAGTTGAGTTTTCAAGAGAATTTTTGTAAAAACAATAAAACGTTAACCTTTAGCTGTCAGACTTAAACCATCCCCCCCAATATGAAAAAAATCTAAGACACAATAATTACTTTTCTTACTCTTGATTATCAAACAAGGGTTCTCTTAAACATAAACATGGATGGCATGAGATTTATACTTTTTCTTTTTCAGGGGGCAGTACTGGGGATGAAACTCTCTGAGCCATATCACGAGCCCATTTTTTTACTTTTATTTTGGGACAGTAGCTAAGTTGCCTGGGCTAGGCTCTAACTTGTGACCTTCCTGCCTCAGCCGTCCAGAGTTTTAGAATTCTATGCCTAAGCCACCAGACCCAGCTGTACCATATACATTAGACTATGAGAAAGTAATGAGAACCAATTTAGCACCTAAAGATGATTAATGTTCAGAGAGTTTATAAATTTTACAGAATTACAATATATTTGACAGTTCCTGACAGTTCACAAATTTTAAAGACTGAACACATTTCACAGTGGTTAAACACACACATTTCTTGAGAACAGTGGGAGAACTTCATGTAATTAAGCATTTTAGGACAAGAAAAGGAAGAAAGTGGTAAAAGTCAGTGATCTGAGAGCTTAAGGTCACTGAACACTTAGAAAATCTAATAAAAATAATGAAATGGCCTCCACCTCTATAAAAATACACATAAACCAAACTATGCAAGGACACATATTCCTGACAGGCCATTTAACAAGTCTGTTCAAAATCACAAGTTTGAACTTGCGGTTACTAACACATAGCAGTGGTACAAAGTTTCTTTTCTACAGACAATTCCACTTAATATTTTCAATATTTATGAATTCTAAAGACATAAAACTTGTTGTTATGCCGAGAGGACAGAATACCAAAGAAAGCATTTTAAGTGTAATAGTGAAATAGTGTTAAGCCTATTATTCTAAGAAGCAAAGATGAGGAATCAACTTCTCTAGGCAGGTAAAGGGATGATTTTTAAGAAATAATCTAGTAATGCACAACACAGACTGGAGATTCAGATTACTAGGACTTGGAAGTCAGCTATAGAGGTCAAAGTTCCGGTATTAAAACCATTACTGACTTGTATATTCCCCCAACTTTACCTCCAACAAATTTCCCCAATGAACACGCCTTACTTCAAGCATCACCATAGGTTTCTGCTGAGAATATGCTTTAATGGGTTCATAAATGGGAAAATGGGAACAGAGTTGTAGTACAAAGGGAGACGACAAGAAAAGTTAACCAGTGGGTAGGTTGCAGATAAATAACCAATGGCCCAAGAAAATGAGGGGAAAAAAAAAAGGACTTAAGAATCACCAAGCTAAAACTGACTAAATAAAACAGACATCTTGATACTATCCAAAAGGCCCAGACTATGAAGCACCATGTAAGAAAGAACTAATGCTTATACAGCTCTTCACTCATTCATTCATTTTGTGGCACTGGAGATCAATCCTAGAGCCTTCACACTGAACTGTATCACCAGACAATTTTTTAAATTTTGCAGGAGTCTTGTTAAGTTACTAAAGTTGCTTCAAACTCCCAGAGTACTGGGATTACAGGCCTATGCCACTGGGCTCAGTTAGAATTTTATTTTTCGAAGAACTATCAATTAAATGTTTGCATATATTTGGTGCTATGTAACCACATTTTGAAAAAAAAAAAAAAAAAAGCTTAAGGAGGCTGAAAGTATAACACAGCGGTTAAAGCACTTGCCTTGCAAGCAAAGGCCTTAAATTCGATTCCTCAGTACCACATAAAGCTGAGCATAGTGGAGCACGTTGTAATCCCAGCACAGGAGGCTGAATCAGGAGAATTACAATGAGTCCAAGGCCAGCTTGGGCTGCATAATGAGTTCAGGACTAACCTAGGCTACAGACCCAGTCTCAAAGAAAAAAAGAAAAAAGAAAAAGAAAAGCTTAGATTCATTCTTCTGCATGTGGATGTCCAGTTTTCCCAGCACCATTTGTTGAACAGGCTGTCCTTTTTCCATTGTATGCATTTGGCCCCTTTGTCGAAGATTATGTAATTGAGGGTACTTGGGTTTGTCTCTGCATCTACTATTCTGTTCCACTGGTCTATCTGTCTATTTTTGTGCCAGTACCCAATTGTTTTTACAACTATGGCTTTATAGTATAGCCTGATGTCTGGAACTGTAATGCCTCCTGCTTTGGTCTTATTGCTCAGGATTGCTTTGGCTATTCTTGGTCTCTTTTGGTTCCATATGAAGTTAAGAATAGTTGTTTCAAGTTCTTTGAAGAAACCTGCAGGTATTTTGATAGGAATTCAATTGAATCTGTATATCAGTTTCAGTAGTATAGTCATTTTTACTGTATTTATTTTGCCTATCCAAGAGCAGGGGATACCTTCCCATTTTCTAGTGTCTCCTATAATTTCTTTCTTCAATGTAATGTAGTTTTCTTTATATAGGTCCTTCACATCCTTGGTTAGGTATAATCCTAAGTATTTAATTTTGTGCTGAGGTACTGAGAATGGAGTTGTTTTTCTGAGTTCTTGCTCAGTAAGTTCACTGTTAGTGTAGAGAAAAGCTATTGATTTTTTAGTGTTAATTTTGTAGCCTGTGACTTGCCTAAATTTTTTTTATTATTTCTAGGAGTTTCGTAGTGGAGTTTTTAGAGTCTTCCATGTAGATAATCATATCATCTGCATATAAGGAGAGTTTGACCTCCTCCTTTCCAATGCAGACTCCCTTCATTTCATTTTCTTGTCTAACTGCTATGGCCAATGTTTCAAGGACTATGTTAAATAAGAGTGGTGATAGTGGGCAGCCTTGTCTTGTTCCTGATTTGAGAGGGAACGATTTCAACTTTTCTCCATTTACTATGATATTTGCAGTAGGCTTAGCATATATGGCTTCTGAGAGTTTTAGGTAGGGCCATTCTATACCTATTTTTATCAGTGTTTTTATCATGAAAGAGTGTTGGATTTTGTCAAAGGCTTTTTCTGCATCAATAGAGATGATAATGCGATTTTTGTTTTCACTTTTGTTGATACGGTGTATTACATTGATTGATTTACGTATGTTGAACCAGCCTTGCATCTCAGGAATGAAGCCCACTTGATTATAGTGTATGATCTAGTCACACACCTATCACCATGCACCAAAATCAAATCAAAATGGATCAAAGACCTAAACATTAAAAATGAAACACTAAACCTTCTGGAAGACAAAGTAGGCAAATTTCTAAAAGACATAGGGGTAGGCAAAGATTTCCTTGACAAGACACCAAGAGCAAAAGAAATGATCCCCATTATTAACAAATGGGATCTTGTCAAACTAAAAAGTTTCTACACAGCAAAGGAAACTATCAACATTGCAAAAAGAGATCCAACAAACTGGGAAAAAATATTTACTACCAACATCTCAGATAAGAAGCTTATAACTAGAATATATAGGGAGCTGAAGAAAAGTTAGCCCACCAAAATAAAGGATTCTATTGAAAAGTGCGCAAATGAAATGAAGAGACAGTTCACTCCCGAAGAAATGCAAAAGGCCAACAGATACATGAAAAGATGTTCAACATCTCTAGCCATAAGAGAAATGCAAATCAAAACAAAGCTAAGATACCATCTCACCCCAAAGAGAATGGCCTACATCAACAATTCAAATAGCAATCAGTGCTGGCCTGGCTGCTGGGAGAAAGAAACCCTCCTGCACTGCTGGTAGGAATGTAAATTTGTACAACCCCTTTGGAAAAGAGTATGGAGAGCTCTCAAAAGACTAGAAATAAATATCCCCTTCGATCCAACGACACCCCTTCGGGGAATATATCCAAAAGAGGCCAAAACAACACATAGCGGAGATATATGTATACCCATGGTTATAGCAGCACAACTAACAGTAGCTAAAATATGGAAGTCACCAAAATACCCATCAACAAACCAATGGATACACAAACTGTGGTATTTATACACACTGGAATACTATGCATCAATAAAGCCCAAGAGTGTAAAGACTTTTATAGGCAAATGGAAGAAACTTGAGAATATCATGCTTAGTGAAGTAAGTCAGAAGCAGAAGGTGAAACATCAAATGGTCTCTCCAATATGAGAGACCCAGATCACAACTCCTTTGGAACCTAAGATGAAAGATAAAGTGAAAGAGGGGGGTCGGGTGGGGGAGGAGGGAGGGTGGGGTGGGTAAGAGGAGGGACAAAAGGAGAGAAAGTCCTGTCACCATGACGAGATACGAATGTGCACAAAATGCCCAACCTCGTTGTAAACCTTGAATTTTGCATGTATACATATCAATAAAATGTGGGGGAAAAAAAAGCTTGAGAAGTTACTTTACCTAGATGTTCCCTGAATCTAATGTCACAAGCACAATGGCATTTCCTTAGATTTCTTCCTCAGAAATAGAACAGCTACTACAACAAATTTCTGTATTTATGCTTAAGTGCCACCTCTCTACCTCATTATCCTCACTGACCAGAGTACTGGGATTTAATATATTGTGCCCTAAATTTCCATTTCAAATATTTAATTCAGAAAACATATGATTTCATACTACACTGTATTACTATAGGTTTTTATCGGTTACTTGAATATTGTATTTGACATTTTCAGATTACCTTGAGACAGTTCAAACTGTGCAAAAGATATATGCACAAAAGCAAATTTCTTGCAGTTTGCTCTGGCCATCTGAAAGTAGTCACGTGCATCATCTGGCTCTTGAATACTGCAGTAAAAGATAAAAATATTTTCCTTTAAAAAAGATACAGCATCCTATATTTGATGATTCTTTATTCCATTTTCCAAAAGATATGATACTGCTTTTTTCTATATATGTAAAATTAAGGGATTTTTCAATTATTTTAGGCAGTCTAAAACATATAACTTTATGGAAACATGTACATAGTAAAGAGTTTAAATTAGTCCTTTGTTAATTAAAAGCAAAGATAACTGGTTAAAAATATCAATATGATGTTTTCATTTTATTTCCTTGCAAAAAAAGTCATATGTTATGTGATATAGTTACCTATATATAACCAAAATGATAATACTTACGCCTTTAACTCAGCAAATCTCACTTGAATTCGAGCAAAACTCTCATTTTGGCCATATTTATCTGGAGGTAGCGCTTCAATTGCTTGACTGTAACGACCAATCAATTTATTTAAAAGAGCATCATTATGGGGGACACTGCTTTTCTCTAATTTGAGCAAGAAATTCAACCAGTCCTCTGGATTGTCTGCCATCATCATAAGCTGATTAACAGTTCCTGAGTTATCTGAATAAAGAGAACAAAATATACGACAACACGGAGAGATATAAAACAATGCTAAAGTTCATTTTTCCTTCAAACTGTAGTTAAGCACTTCTCTAGAAGTATCCATGTACATAAACACCATGAAAGACTAAGAATTCATATGAGAAAGTTCTCTATCGATTTAATTTATTAAAAATTCAAAAACATTGCTCTGGTCCTAGATACTTTTTTTAAAAAACTGACCATCAAACATTAATTTTGAACACCACAAAATTACTTGGAAAACTTTACAAGAGATTTTTTTAAAAACTATAAGAAAAAAATAAGAAACTGATAGGGTAATTTTCTTTCCCTTCAAGTTACCTACATTTCTCTTAAAGCCCCTGCTCATTTCCTATTCTCACCAACTAGTAAATAGCCTGGTCTAGATCTTCAAAATTTAGAGGGCTTCTGGAAACTCAGTTTTCTCTCTGTGAAATCTCAACCTAAAGAACCAGCAGGAATAATCTTCAAATATAATTTTCAAACTGCAATGAACTTTTTACTTTAATAAGTGTTGTTTTAAATAAATAACTTGAATATTATTCTCCTGTTCAGAATTTTTTGTCATTACTAAGCATTTTAAAGTTCAGATTTCCCAAAGAAGCTATCCGTCCTCTTAAGAGCTTCAGTTGCCATCAATAAAGCCTAAATCTTTACTTCTGCAAGCAAAACTACTCTGCTTTCTATTAAAATATAATGCATTCATAATTTTGCTTTTCACTCTAAATTTAATTTAGTCTTGATATTAACTTAATTTTCCAGTTTAATCTCCCATTGTTTTCCAAGTTAATTTATCTATGGAATGTCTGAAAAGGACCCTAGCACTGCAAAAGATACCCATATACACATTTTGCATGGGTTCCCTTGAAGATGCATTCATCAGGCCTCTTAGTATGCCAGTCTTCATTCTATATACAGCATCTGTGTGTTTCATGTTAATATTCATATGATGGCCTGTGTGCATTACACTGCAGCATATACAATATATAAAGTCTCCTCTAGAAAGAAATTATGGTTTCAATCACCTTCAAATTTTCTTCAATACTAAATAAATGTCTTATAATTAATGATAGTTAAGCAAGTATTCAACTTGTTCAAGCTTATTCATGCAAGACATACACACAATGATAATCTACGAAGGCTTTATTTGATAACAAAATTATTTTCTTGGTTGCTTCAAAGTGAATATACAAAGTGAATATAGTCTGCCATTAGGACGACAACACAGACTCTTCCACTTATTTTCAATCCCTCAAACATTTAATGGTTAATACTGACATAATAAACACTCAAAAATTACCATTCATGTGATTCAACCATTTGAAACACAGAAAAAAAGAATATTGGGCTTCCTAGCTAATACTTTTCACAAGGCTAGTGTAGGAAACTTTTATGCATTCACTCATCATCATTCAGCAAGTACTTAAGTGCCTAAAACATGCCAGCCACCATTCTAAGTTCTGTACATGTAACAGTCTCAAGTCTCTGCTCTCACAGAATTCGCACTCTGATGGAAGAGAAATACAATTAATACACTGAAATTACATATCAAATGATTAGTACTACAGAGAAAAAGAATAATACAAGGAAGAAAGATAAAGACACACCTGTACTCCAATAGACCGGGATCTTAAAACAGTTAAGTTAGGAAAGGCTTTATTGAGACCATATGAAAAATCAACTGAAGAAGGCAAGAATGGGAAGATATCTGAGGACATTAGCCAAGGTGAAGAGCAAAAGTAGTGGGGTATAAGCTGATCTAACATATAAGAGAGACACTAGGGAAGCCACTGTGGCTGGAACCGAAGAAAGGATAGGAAATAACGGGTCAAGAGAGCAATAAGAATATTCTCTAAATCAAAAACTCAATGTTTAATATTAAATTTATATATAATTTTATGAAGATTAGCGAGGTTTCAACAGAGCTTGATGGTACAGGTCCATAATCCCAGCTTATGGAAGGCTGAAGGAGGGTGGTTAAATTTGAGCCCACCTGGAGCAACTTAATAACTTAGCAAGATCCTGTCTCAAAACCAAAAACAGACAGGGATACAGCTCAGTGAGATAGCCATGGGCTTGATACCGAGTACTACCAAAAAAAAAAATCTGTGGTTTCTTTACTGTACTGCAGAAATGGAAAAAATAATATATCTACTAATGGCAGGTATATCAACAGAAATAGCTGACAGTGCTAGAAAAGTTAGGAAAACTATCTCTAAGCACACAAACAAATGGTTTTTCATATTTTAAGAAATCAAAAAATTGTACAGTATTTGCAGACAAAGGGGTTAAAATATAAAATATAGGGTGTATCCTCATAAGTAAAATGCAGATAGTGAAAAAATCATGTTAACACACAGTGGTTAGCTCCTCAACACTTCACTTTTGGAGATACTCAACAATAATCTTAAAAAGAAGAAAAGAAAAACTCACCTGTAGTATCTGCAGATACTTTATTCAAGCTTAGTTCATCAGTAAGATCTTCATTTTTAATTTTATTTTTAATGTCTCTCACTTTGTTCATGATGGAATCAATTGTCAACTCTCTGCCACTTAAATCTTCCGCTTCCATTTCTAAGTTGCAGTTGGCCTTTTAGAACCAGAAAATAAAACACTAGCTTTGTCGAACACATATAAATGCAGTTATTTTTGGAACCATGTGCACAAAAAGCAACGAATGTGGCTTTCTGTGCTTAAAAAGTTTTCACAAGGCTACGTATACCTTTTCCTCCCAATGTAACTGCGGTTACACTAAAAACAGTGACACTCTGGAAGTCACTGAAAAACAGGAAAATTGCTGCCCCCCCCCCTTTACACTTTCCATTTTTCTTCTTTGAATGCTTTTCTTTCACTTTTTCCTACTATTATTTTTTCTGGGCCACCTACAAATTTCATCTTTAAAAAAATATGGTGGAGTATTTGCTTGGATTTTGGTAGTACCCTGTATATATACAGTAGGCCCTTTATTCACCTGATTTGTGTGGGTAAATCTTCACACTGAGTCCTTTCAAAGCAGAATATGAACATGACTCGAATCTTAACGATTTTTATACAAGAATCTAAGGTACCACGGTAAGACTAGGCGCCGTTTGTAGGATGGTGCTGAATAAACAAAGGGTCTGCAGTCCTTCCTTCCTTCAATCTCATCTTCTCAAAGCAATCCAATCTCTCGGCCACAGATAACACTGCCACAGTTCTCAACTTTAACAATTAAAGGGGATGATAAGGAGTGCCTTGAGCTACCACCCGCCTCCGAAGCAAGGTTTGAAGGGCAACTGTCAGACACGGCTAGCAACAACCTAGTTCTAATCCAGCAGACCAGAAAAAGACCGTTCTGGGGGGCTAAAGTCTCCGAGCAAGTGTCCGGCCACGCACTCCGTCCGAAGAGGCCCGCACCCACTCACTTTCAGGACAAACTCCGAACGAACTCTCTCCCATCTCCCCAGCCCTCAGGCCTCCAGAGGCAGCGGCCTTCCCCCACCCCCGCTCCGGTTCCTTCCGCCGCGCCCCAGGAGGCCAGCACAGCCGCCCCCGCCCCGTTCCCACGCTCTCCGACCAGCACGAAGGGGCCCACACGCCCTGCCACCACGCCTAGGTGCATCGTGGGGCGAAACTCACCTCCGAGAACCCGAACTGAAGAGAAACGATGAAACCGAAGTCCCTCCCTGTAAACACGTTTGAATGTCTCCGCCGCTACCTCCCCGACCTCTGATTGGCTACGGCGAGTCACATGACGACGACCGTCGTGATTGGCTCCCGTCGGTCGGCCGCGCCTCCTTCCGCGGCTTCCCGCTAGGCCCTCGGGGAGCGGTCTCCCCTGCCTGTCTCCTTGGACTGTGGGGTACTGAAGCGTGGTAGGTGTTCACTGGCGCCAGCGCCCTTGCTTCCCAGCACTTTCCACTTTAACCAGGCCGGTTGCTGCCCGGAAGTGAGCCCCTCCCGGCGAAACTACCGAGAGGAGAAAATAGGGGAGACGTCTGCTTCCAACCTGTAGATCAAAAGGTGGCCGGGTGGGTCGGCCCTTCCCCAGGACCCCGCCCGCTCTCCGCTCTGCCTGGCCGGGGGCGGGTGTGGCCCGACGGATGCTCTGGCCTCTGCTTACAGCCGCGCAGCAGCTGCTCAAAGATCTGTGTTTCTTGGTCGTCATTTTCCACCTGTGGCCCTTCACTGCCCTTAATGACTTCTTAGCCGCGTCTTCAAACCAAGACCAAGACCTCTGTATCCGAGTTTTGCATAGAAGGCACAGGCGCATCAAGATCGCCATGCCTGAACTCGCTGTGTCAGTTCTGCACCTTCCCAGACTGCCCCACTTAAGGGCTCAGGTGTCCTCAATGAAGGAAAAGCACCTCCCTGGTAATCTCCACTGGTGTGAGTGGCTTTGTGCTCAAGGACAACAAGTTCTCTACATCCACAAAAGATGTCTCTGTTGTGCCAGAGTGTGACATGTGTTCTCTGGTAGTACAACATGGCACGACTGGAAACCCAGCACTCGGGAGGCTGAGGCAGGAGGATTGCCTTGAGTTAAAAACCAGCCTGAGATACACAGTGAGTTCAGGACTAGACTGGACTGCAGAACTGGACCCTGTCTCAAAAAAAAAAAAAAAAAATTGCTTGTTTGGAAGGACTTTACTGTGCTACCAATTCTTGTTGATTTCCTGAGGGCCTGATCTCAAAATTTTCATTTTCCCTGAAAATATTGCTACTGAGTAACATTCCAACAGGTCTGCATAAAGGTCACTCCTTTGCTGATCTCTAGTCTTGTATCTTTAAACACCACTTCTATATTATGTCTCCCAAATGTGTATCTCTAGTTGAGCTCTCTTTTGAACTTGGTATTTATTCATTCCCTATTTAACATTCTTTAAAATTTGAGGCATCTTTATTAAACACAAAATGTCCAAAGCCCCTAATCTTCCTACCTAAACTTGCTTCTCACAAAATCTCATTTGTAACAGAGATTAATAATATTTTGGGCCTGAAATCATTTTCTTGTCCCTGAGCCCATACTCAGTTTTTAAAAGATTCAGATCTATAGCAAGCTGCATCCAGAATGCTACCACTTCTCCCTGCCTCCACTACTACTACTCTAGTCCTAGGTACCCTCACTAACCTGAGTTGCTCCTGTAGCTTCCTGGCTGGACTTCACACTTCCTCTGTCCTTACATTATCACAATTTATTCTCCAGCACAGCAGAGTAATAGTAAATCAGATCATGTTGCTGCTGTGCTGGCTACTACCTCAGATTAAAGTCTAGAAGTTGTTACAAGGGTCTAGAGCTGTGTGATCAATGCTATTCACCATCTGTGGCTTTTATGCACTTGAATTTACATTAATAAAGAGGCTGACTTTTAAATGAATTCATCTTAATTCAATTTTTAAAAACTGATATTTAATGTAATTATTGGCAAAATGTTAGCATTCTTGTGAATCTACTTTTTCAACTAAATTTTGTGAGATCTTAAGGCACATAAAATATTTACAATAAAAATATTTGAGTTTGATGTGTGCTATAAGTATAAAATGAGTGCTGGATTTTGAAGATTTAGTATTTTTTTAAATGTGGAATATATGGATAAGTGTAAAAGTCATGTTTGCAGGTTGAAATATTTTTCTATTAAATGTATTGTGATAATAAGTATCATGTCACAGACAAAAGAAACCAAAGAGACAGCTTACTGTGGTATCATGGATTGGATTCTGGGATAGAAAGTTGACATTAAAGAAAAAATAAAATTAAAAATAAAGTCTGGTATTTAGCTAATAGTGGGGTTCCAGCATTGACTTCTTACCTTTGCCCAGTGTACCATAATACCATAAAATCTGTTGAGTGACAAGTATGTAGCAACCATCTGTACTACCTATGCAATTGTTTGTGAATAAAAAATTACTCCAAAATAAAATTTTTGTAAAAATTCAATTTCACTTTTCTTTTAACTTTTTAATATGGCTAATGGAAACTGAAAATCACTTATATGACTTACATTTTATTTCTAATGTATTGTGATGATCTCTATAAACCTTGTAGTTTTATCAATCTGATTTATTTATCTTGTTTATTTTCTGACTCTCCACTCCATACTCCACTAAAATGCAAAGTCCATGGTGTAGGAATTTTTGTCCACTTTTTTCATCATGGTATTAGATGTTGATCATAGTGTTTAGATCAGTGCCTGGTACATGAATATGCTAAATAAAGGCTAGCTAAATACTAATGTTCACAACTCCCAGAGTATGAGAACCGTATTTCCTTTAGTATATTGTGTTGTTTTCAGACTACTGCTCATTTGAATTGAAACCATCTTCATCTGACAGTAAGTAAACTTTATCTTCAGAGTTATGCCTCCCATAAAACAATGCTGGGATTACAGGAGTGCACCACCATAACTGGTTACTTAGTCATTAAGGCAACAAATTATGTTAACAAGTGACAAATGAAAAACAGGATTCTGTTTCTATTTTGTTTTTAGTTCATTGTAGAGACTAGTATTCAAACTGACCTCCCCACACACTCCACCCCGGGGAGGGTGCTTTTTACTTTAGCTATATCCCCAATCCTAGGTCCAGTTTGACAATCTTAAATATGGCTGAAACTCCTGTAAAGTCAGGCTGTCTATAAGAAGCATTTTATCTAGGCCTGTGGTCTAGGTCTGCAATCCCAACACTCTGGAAGGCAAGATCACCCATTTGAGCCTTCTTTGGGTAACTCAGCAATTTAGTGAGACCTTGTATCAAATAAACAACAAAAATGGGGCTAGGGATATATTTCATAATGAAGGAAGGTAGGCAGCCATGTAAACATCCAAATGCTCCAATAAAGCCTGAGTCCTATGTTCATGCCTTAGAACCACAAAGGAAGAAAGGAAGGGAGCGAGGGTGGAAGGAAGGAAGGAAAGGAAGGAAGGAAGGAAGGAAGGAAGGAAGGAAGGAAGGAAGGGAAAGGAAAGGAAAGGAAAGGAAAGGAAAGGAAAGGAAAGGAAAGGGAGGAAAGGAAAGGAAAGAAGGAAGGAGAAAGAAAGACAGGCATTTAAACTTCAAATTCCCCAACAGAGGCTGAACCAGAAGGGCAGGCCTGTAATTGGAGCTCTCCAGGAGGCTAAGGCGGGAGGATCACAAGTTTGAGCCTAACCTAGGCAATTTAGTGACTTAATCAGACCTATCTCAAAAGCAAAAAGAAAAAAAAGTTCTTCAATGGAGATGATTTTTTTAAGTGGTGCTAGGGATGAAGCCAAGGGCCTTCCAACTATACTACATTCCTAGTTTATTATTTATTATTTTGGTTCTTTTAATTTGATACAGGTCTTGCTAACTCACTAAGATGCTCAGGCTGGACTAGGATTTTGCAGTCCTCCTGCCTCAGCCTCTCAGAATGCTGGGATTACAGTCTGTGCTTCTAGGCTCAGTTTTCATTCAAATGTTGTTTTCAGTCTCTGCTTTGTAGAAAGCTTTACCTAGCTGGGTAATATACCAAAATATTCTGGACAAACTAAATAGAATATTGAAAATTTATAAATTCACAATTTACCAATATAATCTGAGTAACATTGTTGGCAATCTCTGAAAAGTTATAATAAAGTTTATTAGTAATAGTGTGACATGCAGCTTGACCAGACCAACGCCATGTTGTGGTAGCCATTCTCATCCCTGTAACATTGACATAGCTTACCTACCTGACGAGATGAAAAATCCTAGACTAAGCTCCAGTTGCTAGGGAACAAATGATGTGTGCTGCCTTACTTTGTTCTTTGGCTTCTGTAATAGCTTACCGCTGCCCAAAATCAACTCAACTTTAATCTACTAGGATGTGGTTTTCAGGTTTAAAAAACCCTGAAATCAGGGGCTGGGGGCTGCACACTTTGGGCTTGTTCCCTTGTGTAGCCACTGGCTGGCTAATAAAATTTTTTCTTTCAGCTTTCATATGTTCTGAGTGGTGGTCTCTAGGATCTTACTCTACAACAATAGAAAACCAGAATGGACATATTATTTTCTCATAAAGTGGAATTTAGAAATTGTAAATCCATATTATCTTGAGACAGAATTTTAGCCCAGTTTTTGGATAGATTATGAAAAATTTTGGAAGAAAATGTCTCTAGATAGCAATATGGAAGATAGCAATATGGATTTAATATATAGACAATTTTAACTTTGGCAAAAAAAATAAACCAAAACTGGTTTATTCTCTATGGCTTTGGCTTTCTCTTTTTTTTTTATGGCTTTGGCTTTCTCTTTTTTTTTTTTAAAGGAAGGAGCAACAAAGTTCCATCCTCTTAATACCAAGTGATTCTGCTACTCTGTACCGTTGTTCTCACAAACCATGTCCAAATTGCTCAAGGAGAACTTCAGGCTCACCCTAGTGGAAGACTTCAGAGAGCTGCCCTTGGTATTTTTTAAAACAACTTTTTAGAGCAAAAGAGACAA
This sequence comes from Ctenodactylus gundi, assembly GCA_004027205.1. Classification (NCBI taxonomy): domain Eukaryota; kingdom Metazoa; phylum Chordata; class Mammalia; order Rodentia; family Ctenodactylidae; genus Ctenodactylus; species Ctenodactylus gundi. The sequence goes on along the minus strand of PVKB01001275.1, from coordinate 225,036 downwards.
AAATGTTAGAAAAGAATTAAAAAGGACAAAATTAACAATGATGATATAAATGAGGATAAATGTAAAACTGCATAGTTAGATTTATAAAAATGAAATTCTCAAAAGGAGTCCAGCCAGATGAAGAAATATGATTTAGATTAATTTCTGAAAAAATTACAAACTGTACAAAATAATTGAAACAATGAATTTTTAAAATCTTCAGACATTAGGCATTACAGGACAGTAATCTTTAAGAATATAATCATTTTTTAAAAACCTTAAAAACAGAATGAAAGAGTGGGAGGTTAGAGTAGGTTATTCTCAAACTACTTTTTAGGGCGATTTTTCCAAGCAGTAGTGTAGAAAGAGATAACCCAAGAATTGCCTGTCATTCTCTCTAAATTAGAGAAAATGAGCAATGAGGTCTAGGCAGGCCAAGATAGCTAAATTTGACAGGAAAGAACCAGAGAAAAGAAAGAAGAACACAGTCAGAAAGCTAGAAATTTGAGGATGCCCTTGAGTCTGCAGCTGAAAGCTGAGAAGTGCATGTGTCTCAGGAAACTTCCCTCAAGGCCCCGAAAAAGAAACAAAACAAAGCAGCAATAGGAAGGGATCAAAGGGAATGATTCTTAGTGTTCATAAAAGACAAGGATTAGAGCAGTAGGTAGAGGAGTCCTATTTCCTCACTACAATTGTCGATTGGTGTCCATGAAGTTATTGTTTACAGAAACTTTTGCTAAAATCCATTGATGCTCAAGTTCCTTATTAAAAAAAACTAAGAATTTTCATATCACCAGCACACATTCTCTTGTTTGTTTATGGTACCAGGAGTGAAACCCAGGACTTTCTCACTGAAGAACATTGCTAGCTTGTTTTGTTTTGTTTTGTTTTGTTTTGTTTTTCCAATCAGTCTTGTGAAGTTGTTGTCCAGGCTGGGTTCAAACTTGTGATCCTGCTGCCTCTGTCCTCCAGAGGGCTAGGATAACAGGTCTGTGACACCAAGACTGTCTCTCCTGCATATTTTAAATCTTTAGATTATCTAATTTAATATAAACATGGCATAAATGATATACTGTATTATATAGGAATAATGACAAGAAAAAACATCTATACATGTTTAATAAAAATACAGTTTTAAAAAGATGTTTCACCTGGGCATGATGGTGCATGCCTGTAACTCCTGCTACTTGAGAAGCTGAGGTAGGGGAATCTCAAGTTTGAGGCACACCTAGGCAACCTAGAGAAATCATGTATCGTAATGTGTGTGTGTGTGTGTGTGTGTGTGTGTGTGTGTGAGAGAGAGAGAGAGAGAGAGTGCATGTGTAAGTTCAATTGGTTTAACCCACAGACATGAAATCCATGAGTTCAGAAGTCTAACTCTTTTAGAACAAATTTAGCACCAGACTAAAGCCTGGGCTAGCCTGGCCAAAAAAAAAAAAAAAAAAAAAAAAAACGCTTAGGAGCAAACTTTAAGGGATCAGACTATTTCCATATAATTTTACCTTATAACTAAATAAGAAAATTCAACAGGAATAAATATACAACAACTAATATCTAACTGAAAGGTTATCAGACATTCAGAACGAGAAACTGTAACTCTGCATGGCACGAAGCGGGATTGGTTAATTGAAACAGACCAAGAAATGGCGTAGAGAATATGATTGGTTGACAAGGACACTAAAAGAGTAATTATAAGTTATTCACCTATTCCAGAAATTAGATGAAACTGAAACATGATAAAAGATGCAGAATATGTGAGAAGGTCTACAGCGAATGTGTAGAGATTAAGAATACCATAAAATTACACTGATCAACAGCAGATTTACCTCTGAAAACCAAAAGGTCATGGAGCTTGAAAACAAAGCAATAAAACATTGTGCACAAAGAAATACAAACACAGATAAAAGAGCAAAACCAAACAGAGCATCAGTGAGCTGTGAGACAACCTAACATCTCTAATATGCATGAAATTGGAGTTTTTAAAGGAAAAGAGGATTAAATAATGGATATGAAGTAAAATTGGTCAAAGTGTTTGCCCAAATATGATAAAAATACAAACCACAAGATTGAAATTGAACAAATGTTAAACACAAAGCTTTAAGAAAACTACATCTAGCTACATAATTTAAAATCAGTGATAAGGAGAAAGATTTTAAAAGCAACCAGGGGAAAAAGACTCATTACATAATGGATTAGCTCAGTGTGAATGCCCTGGGATCAACCTCCAGTACTGGAAAAAAAAAAAAAACTTAAACACACAACAAACTGTATTGTCAGGTTTGTAGCATAAAGACACAAATATATGACAGTACTGGACAGAGGAAAGAAAAGTATACTGCCTCAGAATTTTTCTACTACATGTATGTAAATGTGTTACTACTTGTGATAAGGGAAAGAGGAATCCTGCCAACCTCAAACCTGCAAGGTCTGTAGCTACACGACATAACTCTTGAGCTCCTGAAATATGAGCAGTCCCAAATGAAAAAATGCTGTAAATATATGCATACAGACTTGAAAAGCATACATCAAAATATATCATAAAAATTATATTAATATTTTGACTTATATATTGAAATGATAAGGATTTAGAGATTCTAGTTGAAGCAAAACAATATTAAAATTAATTTCACCTGCTCTTTTTACCTTTTCAGTTTGTCACTCATATTCCATATGTCCCCAGTAGTGGTACTCAGCAGCGTGAAATCAAGCTCAGCTGGGTGAGGTAGGACTGTAATCCTGGTTCTGGGAGACTGAGGCAGGAGGATTACAAATTCAAGTTCAACCTGGGCAATTTAGGCAACTTAATGAGACCCTGTCTCACAATAAAAAAAAAAAAAAATTTAAATGGGTTGGGAATGTAGCTCAATGTGAAGGCCTATAACACACACACACACACACACACACACACACACACACACACACACACACACGGAACCCAAAACCAATCCCTAAAAACAACAGCAACAAAGCAAATAAATAAAACAAGAAATTACAATTTACTAGGTGAACAAAAAAGGAAATGAAAATATGCTATTAATACAACACTAAAGAGAAAAAAGTAGATAGGAAAATTTTTTTAAAATAACAAAACAGTAGGTTAATTTGTCTGTTTTCTGGTTCTGGGGCTTAGACCACCGAACTACATCCTAGCGTTTCTTATTTTCTATTTTGAGATAAATTTTTCCTAACTTGTCCAGGCCTACCTTGAGCTTGTAATCCTCCTGCCTCTGTCTTCCAAGTAATTGGAATTACAGGTGTGCACCATTGCACCTGGCAAAATGGTAGAGTGAAATTCAACCATATCAGCCATTACATTAAGAGTACATGATCCAAACACTTCCCCAAAAAGCTAAAAATTTTCATGTTGCCTAAAACAAGCAAATCTCAACTATCTACTACCACCAAGAAATGCAATAAATCTGTTTTATTGTTTTGTTTCATCTTGTTTTGAGACAGGTCTCCTTGTTTCTTTCTTGATCTATACAGGGTCTCCTTAGGTTGCTAAATAGCCAAGGCTGACCTGGAACTTTTGATCCTCTTGCCTCAGACTTCCAGAGTGCTGAGATTACAGGTCTGCACCGCTGGATCTCACCATGATTTAAAAATAGCTTTTATTCGTGCATTACAAACAAATTATTAGGTATGATCAGAATATAGAGCAAATGCTTTTAAAATTATGGTAGAAAGACTTAGCCATTGACACCTGTTGTGGTTTGGATTTGGAATGTGTCGCCCCCCCCCCCTCCCTGAAAGCCTCTTGTAACTATGGGATACTGTGTAGAGTTGGGAGGTGAGGCCTGCTTGCTGGAAGGGGGTGGGTGCTTGAGGCTCGACCTGGAGGGGCATATGATGGTTCTGCCCTTCCTCCTCCCAGTCTCTCTCTCTGTACCACCATGCAATAAGGATCTCTGCCACTGGAGCTCTGGCTCTGACCCTGTTCCCACTCCAGCCCTGCCATGTGCTCCCCCCATTTTCCAGCCGCCCATCTGTGAATGGACTGAGACCTTCTCAAACTGTAAGTTACAATAAATCTTTCCTCACTAAGTTGAGAATGTCAGAGTCAAAGCAAGGAAAAAGTAACCAAGACAACAGCCCTCAAAACCTCCCACTCACTTTAAACACACTTATCTCATAATTGTTGTCACTTCCTGAAGCACTTGAGAAAGTCCTCTTTCCAGACTTTAGAAGAATTGATACAAAGTCATTAGGTCAAATTCTCAAGTCATTAGGAGAAGTGATACAAAGAGCAAGTTTGTAAAAACATTACAATGCATCCTCACCCACGTCATTCACTTGATCTGGCGCTGTACAACTTCCCGCTCATCCCCAAAGTCAAAATGACCATGAAAGGTAAGTGCTCTGAATTGATTTAGGACGTAGAGGCAGCTATGACAGCACAACTAAAGACACTCAAGGAGAAGGATTTCTAGAACTGCTTCATAAAGCGGTACAAACAAAGGCACAAATATGTTCGAAGTGAGGGAACACTTTGAGAATGATTAACAGCAATGTGTCTTTTAACTGTAAAAACTATTATTTGATTTAAACAGTCACCATATTTTTAAATCTCTCCCCATTTTAAATCTCTCCTCATTTTGCATGCAGGGACACTGGCTTGCATTTTCTATTATTTAACATAGAGGCACACAATATGCTTTCATTTTGTCAGGCTATTTCATTCAGTATATGTGTTTTGAGAATTATTAGTGGTGTCCCACATATCAATAGTCTACTCTATTTTATTATGAGCTGTGTTCCACCTCATAGTTATACTCTGTCCATCCATTTCCCTCATGATGTATACTTAGGTTTTCAGTTTAGGATTAATGCAAATAAAGCTGCTAAGAAAACTTACACACAAGTCACTACATTTAGTTTTCTCTTGAGTAAATACCTAGCAGTATAATGGTTTTATCACGTGGTAGGTGTATATGCAGACAAACTGCTTCAAAGTGATTATATATATATATATATATATATATATATATATATATACATATATATTCTACATTTCACATTAACCAGCCTTGTACTATACAACAGCTATGGTTCCTCCACAACTCTCCAATATTTGGTGTAGTTAATATTTTTAATTTGAGCCTAATATGTGTGGCATATCTCATTTTGGTTTCAATTTATTTTAATTTGCTTGATTTTAGATAATCTTAATAAAATTACTGCTGATTATATTTTATATATATGTGCCATTTGGATTGTTTTTGATAAAGCATCTGTTCAAAATAGCATATTTTAAATTTTGAGTAGTTTTTTCCCCTAGATTTCCTTATATATCCTGGTTACAAGTTATGTATGAAATATATGATTTGATACTATCTTCACTCTGTGGCTTGGCTTGTTTTTTCATTCTTTTAACAGGGTCATTTAAAAATCAAAAGTGTTTTTATTTCTATAAAGTTCAAATTTTTTATTCACAGGAATCTGTGTTTAATCAAAGGTTATAAAATTTCCTATTTTCCTAAGTTGTAAAATGTATAAATAAATTCATTATTCAATTCAATTTAATTTTATATAGCATATAAGGTAAAGATCAAACTTATGCTACTTGTTGAAAATTTGTTTATGCATGGCATTTCCTTTACATCTTTTTTTAAAGTTTCCCATGTACACATGCATGTATTTATGAACTTTTTATTTTATCCTAGTCTTTCATTCTATTGTTTACCAATGTTTTGATTACCTTAGTTTTATAAAAATCAGGTTATGTTATCATTACAGCTTTGCTATATCCCATAAAACCAGAGTGATTATATTGATACACAGACTTCAGAGCAATGACAATTACCATACTTAAAGAAAGACACGTGCAATGTACATATATGTATACATAATACATGCATGTACATACATGCATACACATACAGAGACATACACCTTAATCAATTTAGGCTATGTACATACATGCATACACACACAGAGACATACACCTTAATCAATTTAGGTTGCTATAACAAAATATCATAAAACAAGTTATGTTATGTTATTTTATGTTATCATAAAATAACATAAAACAAGTGACTTACAAGCAACAGAAATTTATTGGCTGAAAAGTCCCAAATGAAGACACCAGCAGATTAGGAGTCCAGCGAGGTCCTCTTTCTTGGGTCACCCATGGCTTTCTCCCTGTGTTCTCACACGACTTAAGCAGCAAGGCAATTCTCTGGGACCTCTTTTATAGGAGCACTAATCCGTGTGAAAAGGTGGAACCCTCATGACTTATCACTTCCCAAAGGCATTTATATTAGTCACTAAGTTTCTACATATGAAATTTAAGGTGAAATGGGTAACAAACACTCAGATTATAGCATATATTCACTATAATACATATATTAGTCCTGGAAAAACAAAGTGAACCAGGGGGGTAGGGCAGGAAGGGAGAGAGGGGTGGGACAAAAGGAGAGTGGGAAAGTCCTTGTCACCTTGACAAGATATGTAGGCGCACAAAATGCTAAACTTCATTATAAACCTTAAATTTTGCACTTATACCTATCAATAAAACGAGAAAAAATGAAATAAATACAAATGAGTAAGTTCAATGCACAGTTCCAAATATTTCTAAAGTGTTTAGAAGATATTTTAAAGATAAATGGTATTTCACATTTTAGCCTGTTTATGGCTCTCATTCTTACCAGCCAATACAATTTTTCCTTTGAGAAAAAGTCCATATGCTTCAATATTTCTGAAAGTTCCAGTTTTTCATGTGTCCACATATAAAAAACCATGCAACTGTTTTTCAAACTAGTAAGTCACAATTTTGTTATTTACACATACAGGCTGGTGAATAATCATTGGTGTCCCATTGAAGAAAATTCAACATTTCAATTGGAAAGTATGGTATCTATATTTACTTATTAAATACCACTTGAAAACATCCAAGATGCTTAATTTCAGTACAGGGGATTCAAGACCAAGTACACATGTCAAATGCATCAGGGCAGATTACAAGTCCTCCTCTTTCTTTTTCCTGTCCTTTCAATGCATTTGATGACTCACTGGCAATATTTTGTGTGACGGTACTGTGTCAGTTGTAATACAAATGATGTCGGACCCAATGATGGATAAACGAGAACATTCTCAACTGCTCTCGTTGCAATAATTGATGCTTTTACAGTAAGAGCAAGGGAAGCAGCTGTCCGTACTGTAAACCATTGTCTGGTGAGCACTGAAGGTGCTATTTTAGTTGAGACAGACATGTTCTGTGGGGTTGGTGTGCCCAGTATGAGAATACTTGGTTTGCTGTAACAGTAACTGAACCAACACTTAATCATGGAGCTGTTATTCTTCCCACAGAAGTAGATGCTTTGTTGTTATTGTTGTTGTAAAGACTTCGGTCTGTAACTTAAAGCTGCTAAGCAATATCTAACAGGTGGCAATCTAGCACCTTATTATGGCTTGATCAATGTCAAAGGGATTTTATTTTTAAAGTCTTGTGAAATCTAATACAAAATTCTTGGAAGAAAAGTAAAGACTGGTCAGTTTGATACTGGATGGTCAGTCATCTGTATCAATAGTATCTTTCTTACTATGGCCTAAATAAATTTTAGCATCCTCTAGAATTGGGATCACATATATGAAGGTAAACCCCAACATCTGATTTATAACTAATTCCTGGTGCATATTTTGCATCTGTATATCTTTCGGCATTGTAGAAGCCTTCCTGCCACGTTCCATATTATACAATAATCAGACCATTTGAGCTAAATCACATTATTGTGTTCAATGTCCTGATCTTGACGCAAGTTCTTTGCCTCTGTGGTTTTTCCAATTCCTGTAGTACAAGCAACTCTTAAATATACTGAATTCTTTTCACCTGCTTGAACTACTCTTCTCTGGGTGAAATCAGATCTACAGGACTTCACTGCCACTGTCTTTGCTGTATAACTATTATTGAGAATCTACTAAATCACAGGTTGTGTGCTCCTAGTATTGTATTAACATAATATTGGCTCTAGTGTGAAAGACAGGTCGATAGAAACTTGTGGGAGAGGCAAAAGCTAACTAGCTTGGTTGGTAAGGAAATCCTCCTGCAGAGAAGCCCAGCACTTCAGTGACTCTAGAAGTGCCCTATCATTTGTTCCCTGGAATACACAGGAATTGAGATACTTGAGACAATGCGGATATCATACTTTAGTATATAGAGTGAGCCTTATGGCAGGCAACTGAGAAATGCCACATGTCCTTTATTCAGAACCAGATCTAGGGAACCTATCTTAAGTCATTTGAGAACAGGGTGGAGAGTGTTGTTAGAAAATGGTAAGGTCTCATCTCATGTAATTGCTCAGCTCATGATGGGTCCCTGCTTTCAACCACACATAGCCTTTTTTAGCAACTCACATAGAAAGCCCATGCTCCTCACCAAAGTCTCTGAGACCTTCTATGGTTGAATTTTCTAAGCCCATCTAAGTCTACTCTGCTTCTTTTCTCACTGAGCTTTAGTTCACTGGCCTTCTCTCAATTCCTTGGACACAGTGAAACTTGTCCTGACTAAGGGGCCTTCATTTTCTATTTTCTGCCTAGATCACTTATTCACAATCTTTCCTGGTTGTCTTTTTACAATCTTTTCGGTAACTGTTCAAATCACCCTTCAATAAAGCCTTGCCTAACTACTTTCCCTGGGACAATTCCCAATTTTCTTCAAAAATTTTAAATCACATTATCATGCTTATTACCTTCATCTTATTTATCACTATCTGCAGTTATTTGTCTATATGTTTATTATTTGTTTCCCCTTACCAAATATCTGAGAATAACATCGTTATTAACTTCATTGCTATAACACAAACATTGAATAGTATATTGTAGGTATCTGATAAAAATTGTCGAATAATAAATTTTTCTTATGCACTAGGATATCGGTTATAAAGGCCTGGATGATGGCTATTTTGTCATCACTATATCTCTATTTAATGAACACATAATGAATAAAAATGGAATAGAAGCCAAGCACAGTGATGCACACCTCTAATCCCAGCACTTAAGAGGCTGAGACAAGAGAATCGCCATGAGTTCAAAGCAAGCTTGGGCTGCATAGTGCACTCATGGCCAACCTGAATCACACAGCAAGACTCTATCTCTAAATAAACAAATAAATAAATAAGTCAAGAATCATAAAGCCAGGGACACTGTAAAAACTTAAGGTTAGACTCTTTGACCAGATAGTAACCCACTACAGCTGTTCCATTGACCACTAAGAAATTTACCACACTACATACATACCTTAAAAGTTCACAGGAACAAAGTTTTGTGGTTTGTAACAAATTAAAAAATATCTCTGTGAAACTGACATAAATTCAGTTTGAAATTGTCTTAATATTTAGATAATCAAAATTTGTCTTAACGCAGCTTCTACCACAGTGAGCTGAAACCTAGCTTGATGGACAAACAAATCAAACACCTGGTGTTAGCCAATGGAGCTGCAGCCAATCATGGACTGCCAACTGGCTACATCATATTCACCTGAGGGGAATGCCAACTGCAGCCAATCAGGTTCTGTCTGCATATCATGTTCTTTTCTGCGGCTATAAATACAACCTGTACTTCGGGTGGAGCCTTTGGAATCATCTTTCCTCTGGAATGCTGTCCTCTTCTAGAAAAGTTTCCCTCACTCAAGTTTACTTTGTCAAATTGAACTGGTTTCAGTTTTGCTTTTAGTGTACTGCTTTCCCCTTTGTAACTTTCATTTCAAGGGGTTGAAGGCAAGAGAGTATATGTGTGCACACACCTTACAGTTTTATAGTGCTCAATGAGGGATCCTTCAGTTTTTACCTGTGGCCCTCACTTTGCATAGAACCCACACATGAATCTGTGGGACAGGGCTAGGACCAGGTGTGAATGGCAGTCACAAAGGTACAGTCAGAACCTGTTTGCTCCTCTGATGACTAAGGATGTGTTACTGAGGAACTTGTGCCTCCCTCATTCCATTCTTGGGGTGAGTTCTCTCCCAAGAGGCTCTACAATTAGAGGCCCTCTTCAATTAGACTTCTGTCAGGGTATCTCACAATTTTTTTTCCAAAACGCCTAATAGTCCAAGTAGGAGAAAAAGCTCAAATTCTTTGGTGCCCAGATAAACAGGCTGATTTTACATATTCCCAGACATGCTTAGACAAGCATGAATCTGAGGGACTTAAGCCCAGATTCAAACTGAAACGGTGCTATCCTGATGCACAGGAAAACTTCAAATGAACTCAGCAGTGAGAAGCTTGCAAATCACACCCTTCTCTACCCAGCAATAAGGCCAGCCAGCAGCAGCACACATGAGGTGGCAGTAACAGCAGCTTACCAAGGAGAAAACAGAAGCCAGCTGTCCCACGTTACATTCTGCCAAGAACAGGAAGAAATTTGGACTTACAACTTTTCTAGTGGAATTCCTCCAAGGACTCATACTGAGAACACAGAAGACCTGTCCATACACAAGGACATAGAGTAGAAGGATTTATACATCATTAAAACAGTTGCTCTCTTTGGATGATGGAATTGTGATTTTTCTTTAAAAATTCACTTACTTTACTATTCTAAGGCAACTAATACATCAGTAGCCTTTCATTCAAGCCCAACATTAACAATTAATTCTCTCTAATCCATTGCTCAGTTTGTGAATTTGTATATTAAAAACACCACAGAAATAGTGGACTCATGTGGACTCTGTAGCATACACCTGTAGTCTCAGTTCCTCAGTTCAGGGCCAGCCTGAAAAAAACCAAGACCGCTTTGTGGTGGCTAAGGATTTGAAATCCTCTCCCTGAAAGTGAAGGCAGCTATAAAATACTGCATGAAAATGAAATAAGGCCAGGAACAACTGTCATCTCCAACAAACAGATGTCCCTTCAAGGTGGCATTTATTTTTCTTCACCAGCAGATGACTCTTGCCTCTTTATTCTTTGCAGGTAACTGTGTTTCTTAAGTGTCCTTGCCTCTCCCCTCGCTCGTTCCCAAGCAACTAAGTCATAGCACCCCTGCCTATAAGGACCCTCTGTAAGCGAAGGCAAAGGCTAAATCATGCTGACCTCACCATGGCAGGCGGGTCCCAGTCTGCAAACAAAGGACTTTGAAATTTCTGCAACCTCCATGCAGTCCCTAATCAGAGAAACTTCTAAAAAGATCAGGTGAAATGAGATAAAGCAAAATGTGAATTGTAGGGCCTTTTCCATGTGTCCCCACTTACAAAAGCCCCGGTCGCTCACATTGCCTGTGCACAGTTTCTCCTATCAAGGCATTGCCTGCTGTCCCTCTTGGCACTGTATTCTTCAATCTTTTGCTATTTTACATTCCTTGAGTATTGGTAAAATTTTTCTTTGCCACTGGTGCTATTTTTCCTTTTCTACACAGTATCCCAAGGCACCCATCTCAAAACAAACAAACAAACAAACAAACAAACAAAACAGAAGCAGGCTCTCTATTCACCAATCTCAAAACCATAATATCATCATATCATCATATTTGCCTATAATCTATAATTAGCTTTAAACTCAACTCCATGCCCCATTCTCAGAGGCCGGTGGGAAATTCGGCAGCAAGTGGGGCTCGAACCATCCATGGCCGCACCCTGTGTCTTGTGCTTCTGTCCTCAGTCATTTGCTCGTGCAAGTTTCTGCTGAACCACCAGGACATTTCAAGGACTTGCTGCTTTTGTTCACAGTCAATACTCTGAAATCATAAGGATGATAGCATCTGTGCTGCAGGTGTGGCCTTCAGAATACACCCGGAATAAAAACCCCATTATTTCAAGTGGTCTTCAATGAGAGACCTGAACTAAGTGTCTATAAAAATGCCCAAATTTTTCTTCAGTTAGCTCAAAAAATATTTTATTTTAATATGTTGGAGCCTGGAGTTTCCTCTTCTACAATGAAAGTTACGCTTTTTAGTGATCTGAAAGATGTCTTAATTCTTCCATATTGTTCTTATTTTTACTTCAGAGCTTCGTGAGGACAGATTTCACTCTGAGTACACAAAGGCAGCAAGGCATTCCTTTAGGGTGGAGGATTGAGGTCACCCACACAGCCTCTTGCACAACACAGGTCTGATTAGAGTTCCCCTTGCGCCACGGATACCTGGGACAGTGACTTAGGCACCTGTCAGAGGCTCCCTCCCTGCTTTATCTGATAGGGCAAGGCTGTTCAGGGAGTGTCCAGCAGCCTGACTGGTCATGTCAGAACCCACAGATGCCTCCAGGGTAAAAAAATGAGCAACAAGAATCCCTTTCTTCTTTCTGGATGAGAAAATTGAAGAACCTTTTCCCACCAGAACTGTATCTGAGTGCAGGATGGAGATGGGCAGAAGAAAGAGACACTGGCAAAATGGTCACACTAATTTTGACAAGACACTTTATAGAAAAAATAAACCATCTTATTTTTAACAAGAGAAGGAAAGATTAATAGAAATTCAGAAGAAAACGTGGTATCCTTGTATTAGTAAGTCAAATTCAAGAGGTTTTTTTCAAGTTTCTCTGGAATAGTATTTTGGTAGTTTTGATATTTGATTTTGGTGACTTAAAATTTACAATTGTAGTCACTTGAGAACAAAACATATCTTGCCACATAATCACATCAAATAAAGTTATAGCAACATAAAATGATAATAGTTATCAAAGCAATTAGTCCAAAGGAAACATCACAGTGGAAAACAAAAAATGACAACATTTTACATTTGCAAACTACAATGCTCAAAATACCTTCAAGTATTTGATCTCAATCTAGGAGATACGGCTCATCTGATCTGGGAGACAGAAAGTACAATCTGCTTTTATCATTTTATGGGAAAGAGATTAAAACACAGACCAGTTTAGTGGTTTAGTGACTTCTCCTGGATTGTATGACTGAGAAAAACCAAAACTGGGAATAGAACTCTGGATTTGTGTTCCTCAGTCCATTTTATTTTTTCCTTAGAAAGGGTCTCGCTCTGTAGTTCAGTCTGCTCTTGAACTCACTGTGTAGCCCAGGCTGGCTTCGAGTTCTCAGCAATCCTCCTGCCTCTCCCTTTCAAATGTTAGGGTTACAGGCATGCACCTGGCTATGGCATGTGATCCTGGGGAACTGAACACAGGTCCTTGTAGATGCTAGGCAAACACTCTAACCACAAAGTAATGTCCTGAACCTCCATTTTTTATTTCTGATAAAAAGATCACTCATACCTCTATGAATGTTGTCGCTAAAAATAATCCTTAGTTTCTATAGACACATATAATTCAGAGTATTTCTCCATATAGGATTGATGCCTCTCTGGCCTTTACAGTAGTCTATTTCATGTACTGTTAAGATACAGCACCACTTGGTCTAACAACTCAGATTATAACTTCCCTTTGGGCTCTCCAAAGGGCTCCTTGATCGTGGTTTAGTTGGCAGAGGTACCTTTTGAAGAGCATCACTTCTACTTACTCCACCCTTTGACCCAGTTTCTACTAGAAGCTGGCATCACAGCCACTATATTGCACATATTGCAGAAGCTTTGCACTTGCTCTTAATCTGCCTCAGCAATTTTAAACCACATTAATTCGCCTGGAAAAGAGCAGAAGTAAGAAAACACGCAAGCGAGGACACTTCAGGTTCATTCTCCTCCCCTATTCCACGTGCATAAATTTGGCCAGGTGCATATATTTTGATTTTTATATTAAGTTTATTCATGTTATAAAAAATTTAAAAACATCTGAAAAGTTGTCCAATTTAAATGTGTTGTATATACTTCAATATGACTTAAATATTTTAACATGATATGTTACAAATATTATGTTAAACATTTTTAACATAAACAATCTTTTAAGAGTCTTTTTCATGCTAAGTTTTCAGAATTAAGATTTGCACAAAAGTGCACTTTACACTGACAACACTTCTCAGTTGCACTACTTGGATTATAAGTGCCCGATAGCCAGCCAAGGCTACTAGACTGCACAGCAAAGCTTAAAACAGCAAGTGTTCTTACACTACCATGTGCACTTGCTGCAAATAACTCAAGAATTAGCATAGACCTTCACATTCATGAATTAACATATAAAGAGAATCAAGAAAATGGACACTGAACAGGATGCCGTGAGCACTTGCTGCAAGAACCATGATGGTGAGGACCTGCAGATTCATGAGTTGATGTAGAAGTATAATCAAGAAAATGGATACTGGGAATGAAAGCAAGAAGAAACATCTGATATGTTAATTTATATTTTCTATTCCCTAAGTGCTACTACAACTCTAATTCTCTGAAGCAATAGCCATCTCTAGCATTGTCAGGGACACGGTCTATTAGTCTTGATGTATGCAGATGCTTTTGTTTCAAAGGCTGTAGAATAAGAAGTCTGGAGAAGTCCTTCCTTGGGGCAGGATGGAGTTAGCTATGTAACTGTATATTTAAGTGTTTCAGGCCACATTGTGCAACACCATCCACCAGATAATCCACCTGCCACCAGAGTCCCTAATATGTTGGGTTTTTTGGTGTAAATCAAGGTCCAATGATATTTTGGAACTTGCCTGGGTGTAGGGACACTACAGGATTAGGAAGCCTACAAAGCTGGTCAGGATTTTAAACAGCTCATCAGAGCAGGAAGAAATCATAATGGGCTGGGCCTCTCAGGACTTTCAGAGATCCAGGTAGATGGGCTGCCTATGAAGCTTCGTGTGGCAAAAGCAGCATTCGCCCAGGGACGCGATGAATGGCAAGACCATCATGAGATTATGGACGTGGTTGGCAAGCTATGGTGACCTGGAGTGCACGTGCTCCATGAACTTGTGAATATCATATTATTCCAAAAGGAATCAGATCTCTAAACAAAAGATACAAATTATTAAAGTGCTCATTGTAATTCTAAGTCTACTGTATGCTGTATTCATTCATTCAACACTTGCCATCTATATTAAACATCTATTCTACTTGTTGCCAGACACCACAGGACCAATTGTACTTGTGATGGTCAAATTTGTATAATCATTTTATAATATATTAGTGTGGAGATTTTTCTTCTTTTTTCCCAGTTTCTCATCTCAATCTTTATTTTTCCCAAAATTATTATTTTTATTAGTCTTTATTTTCAATCCAAAATAATTACATTCAACTCAAGAAGTTGGTGCACACACATATTTCACCTTCATCGTTTTCACTTCCTTTCTCTGCTTCCCAGCCCTCCACACCCTCTCTCACTATGGAATTGATCTGTTTCCTGTCATCACTCTTACTTAATTTTTTAATCAATACTTTGGTTCTCATATTAGAGAAACCATGCAATATTTAACTCTCCATGTCTGATTCATTGTGATAAGCATAATGGTCTCATGATATATCCATCTTCCTACAAATGACTCAAATTTATTTTTCTTTATGGCACAACAGTACTCCATTTGTATATATGCCATGTTTTATTTACCCATTTATGTACTGATGGATATATCATCTGCTTCCAGGGTTTGGCTACTGTAGTTCTGCTATAAACAGGGACATGCATGTTTCACTGCAATATGGTGTCTTTCTTTTGGAAAAATAACCAGAAGTATAACTGAGTCCAATGGATTGTCTATTTTCAGTTTTTGGAGGCATCTCCATGCTGATTTCTGTAATGATAGCACCAATCTACAGTTCCACAAACAATGTAGAAGGGTTCCTTTTGTCCTCACAACCTCACAAGATTTTTTTTGATGTCTTATTAATCACAATCCTTCTTAGTTCAATTTTGGTATCTCACAGAGCCTAGGAATTTATTCATTCTCTAGATCCTCCAATTTATTGGAATGTAAGTTTTCAAAATAGTTTCTTAACTCCTCTTGATTTTAGTGGTGTTGGTTGTGATTTCACCCTTTTCATTTCTAATTGCGTTGCAATTTTTTCTTTCCTTCTCTGTCTCTGTCTCTGTCTCTCTCTCTCTCTCTCTCTCTCTCTCTCTCTCTCTCTCTCTCTCTCCTTTTACTTTGGCTGTGGTTTATCCTTATTTATCCTCTTTGATGCTCTGATATTCTATATTTTTAGTCTATATTTCATTAATTTCCACTCTAATCTTTACAATTTCTTTCCTTTTTCTGCTTTTGAATTTTAATCTTATTTCTCTAGGATCAGCAGGTGAATCATTATATTACTTAGCTGAGATTACTCTTTTTAAATGTGCATTCTTAGTTATATATTTTACTTTTAGTACTGGCTTTCACTGTGTATGGGGAAAGATTTTCAACAGAGGAGTATACTTTAGAATTTTTAGATGATTTCAATTTTCCCCGTGGAAAAGAACAGTTATCAATGACTACTTCATTTTTTGTATATACAAAGTAAATTTTAGAGCATAATATATGGCTACTTGATCCAATTATTAATGAAGAGCAACGATATCTTTAAAAAAGCTTTTCAATTTCAGTAGAGAACTTACTCTCTTAAGTAAATTTCTTGTTAGTGAACTATATCAATGGCCAAATTCCATGTCTAAGCATACTTTAATATTCATTATCTCATTTAATCTACACAACAATTACATGAAGTAGATAAGAAATGCATTATCTTCATTTATAGGATAAGAAGGTTGAGATTAGTGACTTTACCATGCCCACATGCACTAGGGCAGAGGTAAAAATAGAATTAAAATCTCTCTCCTTTCCTGGTTGAAGATGCTTTCTATCATTACACAGTTCCTTTCTAGTTGCCCTTCATACAATCCATGATCTGTTGCAGATAAAATGCTAAAGAAAATCTTATGAATAAAAGAAGGAGACTACTAGCCAGTCTAATAAAATGTGTTGTTTTCCTTTAGGCTTACACTTACTTATTTGATGTTAATAAAGGATAAATGGATGACACCAAAATTTTAACTTAAGGGATCAGTTGGTAATATTACACAATTTTGAGAATTTTGTGCCCAACATTAATCTATACGTTATACCTTATTTGGAAAGCCGCCTGATTTATTTAAGAGCAACCTCTTAATAATACGAAAAATGTTGCTGAATATAATTAATTTTGGAGTAAAAATTTGAGTGTGTTGATCAGTTAAATTAGCTCTACCATATAGAAATCATTACTTGCTAGCTTGATTCATTTTCTCAATAACATAATCTTGGCATGTGATGAGGCATAATATTTCTTTCACTTCCTACTTTGGCTTCATAACTGAGAAAATTTCTCGATGATTTATGTGCCCTTTCATGACCAACCCACTGTAATGTTATGTGTATGCTTGGACAAGGATAATACTCTTCAAGTACTAAACATTCTTTTTTCTCCAAGGAATACCCATTGGTCCCAGATACAAAAGTGACTGTTAGCAATGATTTTGAAGAAAAAAAAATAAAACTTGTAGAAGGTAGCAAAATCACTCTTCATTAATTCACTAAAGACAAGGTAGTAGGAGAGCCAAAGTGATAGGCAGGGTTCTAAGTAGGAATTATATATAAAAATAAAAAAATATTTTGAACTTAGAGTTCATATATACTGAGGTCTTAACAGTAAAAAAATAACAATTCGATATCTATAATCCATTGTAAGACATTTCGATTACTCTCTTCCATTTAATTTCCTTGAATGTACTTAAATAGACAACATTTATGGAATAGAGCAAATCTTCTCTTTCTTCCCAAAACTATTCTTTTTATTAGTTAGGTATTTGTAACACCTAATATAGGCAGTTTGAAAAACTTGTGTGTATACATATCTCATTGTGACAACTTTTGCTTCCCTTTTCCACCCCCTCAATTCTCCCATACCCTCTCCTACTCCACAAAACAGCAAATTTGTCATTGAAATTTTATCGTATTTATTTTTTTCTCATAATTATTTCCCATTTTATTAACATGTACATATGTGATATATGTTTACACTGAACTTGAGTATTTTGTGCACATATATATCACACCAAAATTACAATCCCCTCCCCTCCCCCTTTCTGACCCTCCCACCCCCAGCCCTGGCTCCCAAAATCACACTATTCCCCCATTAGTTCTATGAAATGATGGTATTCTGGGTTTCTCATATTAGAGAAACCATGCAATTTAGCCTTCTGCATCTGACTCACTTCACTGAGCGTGATGGTCTCAAGTTGCCTCCATTTATCTACAAAAGCTTCAAAACTATCTGTTTTCATAGACAATTATTAAATTTTTATTTACCAAACTTTCTCAGTAAACTCAGTGTATCCAGGGCATAATCACAAGATTACATAATGACTAAAATATATATGTGAACTTCCAAATAGCTAGTAAGATAGATTTCAAAAATAATTAAGGACATATTCTTTTAGTGCAAAATTAAACTTAATTTCCAATTTTACAGTAGAAAAATGAAAAAATTCCAATAACATAATTAGGTTTTTACCCCCCTCTGGTCAAGACTCTATTTGGTTACCTTCAAAAATTATGGAATTCTCAATTAAAATATTATCCCTTACTGAGAAGCAAAGGTTAATATATATAACACAGAATACGAATACAAATTTACTAGGATAGACTTTTACCTTTTTATTCCTAAAACATTAAATTTTTCTCTTGTTCTTGACTCAGTTGTCTCTGCATATTTGCTTTTCTTTTTTCTTTTTGCTTCAGTTGGTTCTATTTCCATCTACCCTCATCCAGCTAAAACTCCACTTGTATGACTATATGCAAGACACACCGGATTAAGACAAAAATTTTTCTTTGCAGTAGGGAGAAAGACAGCACGCTTTAACAATCAAATGAGATGATTTAGTTTGTGATAGATACCATGCAGAAGACATGAGACATGGTCAAAAAGAGTATTTAAATTACAGTTTATTACAGTGAAAGACTGTAGTGGCTACCTCGATGTCCAGAATTAATTCAAAATGTTTACCTTTCATGGTCATTTGATTTCCAGGGAAAGGCCAGAAGTTGCATAGTACAAAATACGGGGAATAATACGGATGAAGACACACCATAATCTTTCTTATGAGCCTGTCTTTCAGGTGGGCAGCACTCAGCAACAGCATTCACCATATTTTTTATTGAACCTCACAGAGATACTCACAAAAGAGGACCTCCACAACTGCTTCAGAAATTGGCATGAATGGTGGAATAAAAGTGTTAGAAGTAAGGTGACATATTTTAAAAGGATTAATGTACCTTTTACTGTACTTAATAGTTTCAATTTAAATATTTGTCTATTTTGATTATACCTCCTAAGTTGAGCGATGATAGTGAGAGTTGATTTTTAATAGGTGTTTCTGAGGAGGAGACACAGGAGCTGAGACTAGAAGAGCTTGGAGAATTCTCTAGGCAGAGAAAATATGAATTGAAGACCTAGCAAAAGAAAAGCCAATATATTTGAAGAACAGCCTGTGGGAGACTGTAAGAGCAGGCAAGAGCCAGGGTCTGCATGGTCTGGCGGATAATGGTAAGAATTTTATCCTAAAAATGTTGGGAAGCCCTTTGCAGGATGTATGCATCTAAGTATTTGATCTGATTGCCCAGTAGAGAGAAGCAAAATTGCAAGCAGATAGACTCATGGTAGAAGTCCAAGCAGAGTTTTAGGCTTGTGGAAGTGCAAAGTTAAGATACGTACTGCAGGTATACTTGGTAGTATGAGTAATAAATTGGATGTGCAGGTGACAGTGTCGTCTTTCACTAGCTCATTTGGGCCATTAATATCTTCTTTCTACTCTGCATTCTGTGGTGGAATGTCCCTGGGCTAAATCGGTCATGGAGGGAGTAATTTATGTCACAGAAATTGGCAAATACTACAGGTAAAGTCTCTGGTCACTCTCATTTTCAGACCAGTCAACTATTTATCAGTCTATCTATGGCAGTGAAAGAAGGAAGAAAAATCAACTGTGACATTTTGGACACAGATATCTCAGTTGCTTGTTGAATTCTATTCTTCCATGCTCATCAGTTCTCTGCTTCTACCTCTTCTCTCTCTCTCTCTCTCTCTCTCTTTCTCTCTCTCTCTCATTTCTTATTCTTACTACTGGAGAGAGAGAGAGAGAGAGAGAGAGAGAGAGAGAGAGAGAGAGAGAGAGGGAGAGAAAGTCTTGCTCTGTAGTCTAGACTGGTCCTGAACTCACTATGTAGCCCAAGCTGGCCTAAAACTCACAAAAATCCTCCTGCCTGTATCCCAAGTGCTGAGATTATAGATATGCACCACATGTCCAGTATAGTGCTAGGGTACTGAATCCAGTGCCTTGAGCTTGCTAGGCAAGTGCCTTAACCACTGAGCTATTCCTCCAGCCCCAGATTCCACTTCTAAGTACTTTCCAAATCTGTGTTTTCTCCACTTCTACTGCCACTGTACACAACCTCATTGCTCTTTCTTAGGCTACTGCAAAAGTATCCTGTTTTTATAGTGTTGACCCTTCAAACAATAATTCAAGAATATTATCTAAAATAGAAGTATAATCTGATGGCTCGCATGTTTATAAAACCTTTACACTGATGGTGCACAGGAAAAGCCCAAGCTCCTCTACTTAATGTCCCAAGGTCTTTGCCGTTGACCACATGGTACCTACCACCTTGAACTTCATATTTGACCAGCAGTCAACTGTTACTTATGCTCTGACACATCATGCTACTTTTCCCACCTGCATTTGCTTTCAATGTCTCCACTGCATGGGATGTTATTCCATCTTCAACTCCCACACAGGTTATCTCTTTGGGAAAACTTCCATAATTCCTTCTCCCCAACACTGGCCAGATTGTGATGACTAATGTGTGAGGTCTAAGCACGCATTGCATTTGCTTCATTGTGTTGAAGTTACTCTGTGTATTGCCATATCTACTTTTTCCTGTAGCCAATGAAAATCTTCAAGACAAAGATGACACCAGACATACACAGCAAAGTGATTTTACAGGTACTTGATGAGTATTTGCAGAAAGAGCAAATGAGTTCATTAAACTTATTCATGACACACATTATGGCTATTAAACTTCCTAGTAAGCCTTGGCCATCCTCCAGTTAAAGAGATACTTTTCTTATATTTAATCAGATAATTAAGGTTAATATCACCAATATCTTCACTGTGACCAAATTTATTGGGTGCCAGAGGTGGAAGCAGAAAGATTAACTCATTTTCTAAGGTTACTCAGCAAACTTTACTTAGTAAATAAAGACTATTTATAATTACAACATTTTATCGCATTCACTTTTTCACTCAACTGTCAGTTCTTCAAGGATTGTGCCTGAACCAGAAGTAATTTTGAATAACAAAAACAGCAGCAACTAACATTTACAATATGCTAACACTGTAGGCATCATTATCAAGCCTGCTTTAAAATATGATAGAATTAAGATTATTACAAAAGTCTATAATTTTACTTTTATTATCTATTATTTTTAAATGTTCCACTTTTAGAAAAGTTTAAGATTTAAATAGAATTTGCAAAGTAATGTTCCCATACAACTCATGTTTTCTCTTTTAATAACATCTTGCATTAACAAGGAACATTTGTCAATGTTACCAAACCGATATTGAAATCCACACATTATTTGCATTGCCTTAATTCTCCTAACGTTCCTTTTCTGTTCAAGGTCCCATTCAGGGTGCTGCATTCTTTCATTCCTGTGTCTGTTTAGCTCCTCTTGTCTGTTACAATTTCTCAGACCTTCCTTGACAGTTCTTTTCCCCCTTGTACAGACAATTGAATCCTGTCACATTGAGTTGAGTCACATTCCACCCCAAACTCTTTTTATATTTTGAGACAGGGTCCTGATAAGTCATTAAGTAGCTCAGGCTGCGCTTAAACATGTGATGCTCCTGCTTCAGGTCTCCCACAGCACTGGGACCCTAGACATGCAACACCACATCCAGATTTCTTGACAGCTTTGAGCAGTACTAGATATTTTGTAGAATGTCCATCAATTGGAGCTTGTGTATTTTTCACATGATCAGAGTTTGGGGGAAAAAAAACCACAGAGGTCTTTTTGTGGTATCATTTTCATCACATTAACACAAAGGTACATATTTAGCAACATTTGTTACTGCTGTTGATGTTGATTTTGATCATCTGGCTGAGGTAGTGCTTTTGAGGTTTATACATCATATTTATTATTTTTCCCACTGTCAATTCTGCACTTTTTAGAAAAAAAGGCACTTACACTTACACTTCCAGAGTAGATGTTAGACTTCTTGAAGGTGGAGAACCTGCCTAAATTACTTGAGATCCTTCTACAAATGAGATTTAATTAATTAGTTTTCAGTATGAATTCATGGTTATTTATCTTATATTTTTTAAGTGTGCTTGTTGCTAGTCATTTTTCTAAGCCCTCTCAACTATTAGAGCAAGATAATAATGTTGAGTATTCCAACTCATATGTATACACATACTTGTAAACATATCTGTATGAAACCATTAGTATCTATATTAAGCCAAAAATGAGATCATACTCTTGTGTCCAATTCTGTTACCAAGTGGATCATTCCAAGTTCTTCCCTTTCTTTAGACTTCAAGAGTAAGAAATCTGGCTTCTACCATCTGCCATACATTTATTTAATTGTGTGATCTCATATAAGCATCAGAATTGTTGATTCATTCCAATATGATACACACACACACACACACACAGAGAGAGAGAGAGAGAGAGAGAGAGAGAGAGAGAGAGAGAGAGAGGAGTATATTGCCTCTATGCAATTAATTTTGCCTTACTCCTAAAGACTACCCATTTTCAAGTGCATTAATGTCAGCAAATTTTCCCATGATTCCTTCCAATAAAATATGCATGTTGAAAAACAACCAGATTCTATTGTGACAGTTTATATTTCATTTTGGGATATCTCAAACTCATAAATAATTTTGAAAAAACTGCATGTATTAATGTATACTGTTTGCTGTAAATTTCCATTGGGTTACAAGAAATGCAGTGTCATTTATCCACTATTATGTCATACAAATTATTTTCACCACTGTAAAATACTGTTTCCACTTCATATGTTCAACATTTTCCCTCTCCTAAGCAAAAAAAAGAAAACCCTACCCTTTTAGTTTGATAAATGTCAAATAATTAGAACCATACGGCATTTCATCTTTTCAGACTTTTTTAACTTTGGAATACACACTTGTGCATAATTCATGTCTTTCCATAGCTTGATAACCCTTTATTGTCAAATACTATGCCATTGTACAATGCACCACGTTTTTTATCCATTTACCTATTGAAGGACATCTTGGTTGCTTCCAGTGTTGGTTATAATGAATAAAGGTGCTATAAACATCCATGTGTAAGTTTAAAGAAAAAAACAGAACAAGTATTTATTTATTTATTTATAAGATAGTCTAGCCCAAGTTGGCCTCAAACTCACTTTGCAGCTCAGTCTGATCTCCAACTTGCAATCTTCTTGCCTCAGCCTTCCTAGTGATGGGATTATAGGTGTGTGTTGTCATATTCATTTCCACCTTTATTTAAATTTTCATTAGTTTAAATCATCAAGGACATATCACCACACAGGTTCTCTGCCCAACGGTCATAGCAGAAAGGTTGCTCCATAATTTGGAACAACCATGTCCTTGTTTGCATGGGCATAAATTACCTTTCCCCAGATTACTCTGGTTTTGTATGGTTGGCTGCCAGGTGTCACTGTGCCACTGTGTCATTCTTTGTTTTGTATACCTAAGCACATCTCTTGCTCAAATAGAACTCGGTTTCATCTTCGGAATAAACATCTTCAATTTCTAGAAGAGATGAGTGCTCTTTGGTTCTGGAGACACCCCTTTTAGTCAGCAAAAACGACCTAATACTGCAGACCTTCAGACACATTTGCTTTTATTTATTTATTTTTATTGTCTATATTTTTGAGACAGGATCTTGCTCTGTAGTCCAGGCTGGTCCTGAACTCACTATGTAGCTCAGGCTGGCTTACACATTTTTTTTTTTTATAAATCCAGTTCCCAACAGTAATCTGCAGGTTCAACATGACAGTGAGAGCCATGTGTGAGATTTGATACACAAGTACTCAAGGCAGAAAATATTTTGCCAGAGAATGGCCTTTATTGTCCACATTTCTACCAACACTCTGTTCATAGCCACTGAAACAGTCCTTTAAAAATTTGCATTTCTCCACTGTTTCCTATAAGCCTCACCAAACAATATTTCACACTCTGTAGCAATCTAGGCTTTTTCTAGCCTGTTCCTTGAGTCTCTTCTAACCTCTACTCATCACCCAGCTCCAAAGTCACCTCCATGCTTTTAAGCATTTGTTACAGCAACATCCTCACATTTTGATACCAATTTTTCTATCTTAGTTTGTTCTGTGCTACTATAATAGAATATCCAAGACTGGGTAATTTACAAAGAACAGAGATCTGTTTCTATTAGTTCTGAAGATTGAGAAGGCCATGTTTGAGGGTGTGGCGGTTACATCTGGTAAGGGCTTTCTTGCTGTGTTTTCCCATGGCAGAAAGTGGATGTTAGGTAAGAGTGTATAGATGAGGGGCCAAAACTCACAGGTTCAGTGCCTTTATAATTCATATTAATCTAGTCATGAGGGTGGAGCTTCATGACCCAAATACCTTCATTAGGCCCCACCTCCCAACCTTGTTGTATTGAGGAATAAGTTTTCAACACATGGATTTTGGGGAAACATTGAAACCATAGCACCAAGCTTTGGTTCTGTGAAGTCACTGACATTTGTAAGCTACTTGTGAATTGAGAATTAGACGGCAATTTTTATGCCAGGGCTCTACAATACATAAATTCTATGGTTATGACTCTTGAGGTATGTTTGAATAGCTTATAAATATAAATAAAAATACTATGGGTTTTTTTTTTGTAGTGTGTGGAAAAGATGATACAGGTAAACTGTCACTCCCAGCAACATTTACCAGCTGTTGACCACGATTGTCTTCTATGTGACTGGCGCCCCCTAGTGAATAAGAAAATTAAATTTGTCCTGCCTTTAGAAGATATGCCAAAAAGTGAAGCGGTTTTAACAACTTCACATGCTACTAAAAAGTAAAGATAATGAGGTTTTGCTTGTGAGTGACAGCAAGAGTAGAAATCTTTTTTCCCTTTAAAAAATTAATAATTGACAATACAGAAATAGTAATCAATTTTTGAAGCAAAGTGTAAAATAATCAGCTCTTGGTTAGATCATCAAACTAATCTTTACTGTCTAAAAGAGGAAACTTGACTAGGTTTCTCATAGCTACTGCAATTAGTCTTATACACATAACTTGGAGTTGCGAGATTATCATTTCAACTCAGAAAATTTAGTCTGGCAAGTATATATGATAAATTAATAGACTACATTTGATTTGAATAAAGCATTTAGAGAAGACTGGCTGCTTCAGTTATACATCAATTATTTTTAATAACCTTCTTTCCCTAAAGCTCCTGTCAGTTATCCTACCTGTGCTCTGAAAGAAGTGTAAGATATAATTTTGTTATAAAAATTTATTAATTACTATTTATAGCCTTGGGTTAGGGCCTCATCAAGCAACCAAAAATAATCCCTCTCCCTCTTTACATTCCCAGTAGAAACCATAGACAAAGAGTATGCAACCAGGTCAATAGGAAAATAAGTTAAATAAATATGATAAAAGGTGCTATTTACATTACTTTAACAGTGCCAAAAGGCAAAGTCAAGCAAATTAAGTAGCCTTTAAAATGAAGCAGCCTAAACCAACAAGAGAAGGTTAAACAAAAAGTAGGCAGGACACCTAAATAACAAGTAGATGAGAGAGTTATTGGTATTCTCAAGTCTCAGCTTTGTCAGTGACTATCACATTATGCCTTTCTTGTAATGTATTTTTCCTACTTTTCAGATGCAGCCTCTCCTATTGCCTCCCACCCTTTTATCTGAATAATTAAAAAAAAATTACTGTTATTCTCTTTCGACTGGGTCACCCTTTGTCTCCTAAGCAATTATCCTTTCAGATTCACCATCCCTCCTTCTCAGTCTTCCCGTTTCCTGGGCTTCTAATGGCCTAATGTCACGCGACTGTACTGCTTTAACCATTCCATCCATCTTAAGAGTCTACTGAACACACTCAAGGATTGTGTAACAATATGCGAGTCTGTTAATGGCAGAACAGCTCAATCTATTCTCCATCCCCGGGGCGCAAGACAGGCCAGGAGCCCTTCACTTACTTAGAGGGGAAACCCGTGCATTTCCCCGGTTCGGACGGATGAAGCAACGTGTTGGGGAAGGTGACGGAAACAAGGACACCAGTGAAATCCAGGTAAGTGACAGGTGAGGGCCAAGGCACCTCGCCTACCTCATCTCGGTCCACAAAATCATCATCCTTCCCTGCCCTGTTTCCCAGGACGCATCCGGGAGGTGCGAGGTCACTCCGTGAAAAGGCTGCGTCCTCCCCCGCGGGAGCGCGGCGCCGTCGAGGGGGGCGGGGAAGCGGGATGGGGAGACTCGCGCGGGTGGGTGGGAAGGAGGGCCCGGGTGTCCGCTCCGCCGCCAGGGGGAGGGGGCAGGCCGGGCCGGCGGGCCGCGCCGCGCATGCGCAGGCCTGGCCCGGGGCCCCCGGCCGCGCGCCGCCGCCCGCCGCCCCCCGCCCCCCGCCCCCGCGCGCGGCCACGTGACGCCGGCGGAGGAGATTGGAGCGGCCGCGGCGCGCGGCGGCAGAGTGGTGCAGCGCCGGGCGCTCGCGGCGGGACCTCGTCCGGCGTCTCCTCCCGTGTCTGCCCGGGAGCCCTGACGACACCTCGCGCGCTCGGCCCGCGGGTCGACGCCGCCGCCGCCGCCGCCGCATCTCTGCCCACGCGGGCCGGGAGGAGGAGGAGGAGGAGACGCCGCCGGGCCGCAGCTCCCTCCGCCAGGTCCCGGCCGCCGCTCGCGCCGCGCCGCCGCCTCGAGGTCCCCGCCCGTGCGGCCGCGCCCGCCACCGCCGCGATGGGGCTGCTGGACTCGCCGGGCAGCGTCCTGAGCATGGTGTCCACGGCCTTCAACGACACCGTCGAGTTCTACCGCTGGACCTGGTCCATCGCAGGTAACGATGCTGCCTTCCCCGCCTCCGTCCATCCATCGTCATCCGTCATCATCCATCCGTCCGTCCATCCGTCCGTCCGGGCCCCGCTGCCGCCGGCGCGCCCGATCCGCGCAGGTGCCGCGCGGCCCTGCTGGTCCCGCCGTCCCGGCCTCCCGGCCTGCGGCTCCGCGGTCCTGGCCGCGCCGCCGGCTGCTCGGATGCGGGCGCTGACACATCCCACGGAGCCGGGGCCGAGAGTCCACGCGCGAGCCTCCCCACCCCGCGCTCCCGCGGTTCCCCCGCCCGTCTCACCGCTCCACCTCGGCGGGATTGGGTGGTAATGTTTAGGAGCGTTTCTTGCCCATGCGAGCGTTGGGATGGGAGGGGGGTCCGATTGTGGGTGTCTCTTTTTGGTCCTTCAGCCTTCTGGATTGGGCAAAACCTGCGAGGATTTCCTTCTGTCTGTTGTAGCTCATCCGTCTGCGGTGTAATTGGGACTGGATAATAAGACAGCACTGTGTGCCGGAGAATGCTAGTTTCTGAGGCTTTTCTAGCCCCAAACCTAGTTAGGAGACTGTAATGGCTTTGCGCACTGCAGCGCAGCCGAGTGGGGGAGGAGGCTGATACACCGGGTGAAGAAGAAATGGGGAGACATTAGGAATTGGGGGTGGGGGGGAGCGGTCCCTAGAGCAGCGCCCGGAGCTTGTCCCAGAGGCCTACCTACATACATCCTGTTTTCCTAAATCAGCAAACTCTTCCTTTAGTTATTCAGCTTACTGCACAGGACTGTCATTTGGTTGATGGATGTAGCTTTCTTCTAGGAGCAGTGGTGATATTAGACCTTTCTTACGTTTAGCTGTTTATTTGCTTTGTGAAGGATTTCGGTTTTTGAAATCTATAGCACAAGGGGTGAAAGATCGTAGAAAAGATCTTCTATGAGATTTTCTAGCCTCTTTCCAACACAGCTATGTCTCCTAGCACTGGAGAAAATCAGTTGACTTACATTAAGTTCTGTCATTCTGCCCTCTCTCTTTAGAAATGAAAATGTATTTCTGTAGTTTTGATGCTTGTTGGTGTTAAAGAAAGTGAGAGTGGCTACGCCGTGAAGACAGTACCATGTGTGGGATATAGTCTGTGCAAAAAAAAAAAAAAAAAAAAGCGTGTTGGAATTATTTTTGTGTAAGGCAAAACGATTTTTTTTGACCCTGGTGCCACGTTAACTTCTTTAGAAAGTGTTATTTTTTGAAAGGTCTCAAACCTGACAGTAGAAAATAAGATATTTAGTAAGCTACCATATGTGAAGATGGTTAAGAGAATGTATCTTCTTTAAGTCCTTCTTCAGTGTACTGTGTTGCATTTACCTTCGTACTATGCCCTCCTCTCCCAGAAAGCTGGGGAAGATGTATCCTTCCTTGCATCTCCTGCGGTTTGGCTTCTTCCAGCATTGCATCAGAGCATCTCATTTCACAATTGCACAGAGACGAATATCAGACAAGCTCCTTGGCAAGTAATTGCATTTTGCAGACTTGGAATGCAGCCTTATTGAGATCCTCCTATATCCTGGTTGCCAGAGCCACACCTAGGAATTAGCCGTCTTGTCCATCATTCTCTTCCTATCCTGGAGTTTTCTCAGAGCATATAGAATACACTTACTCCTTTTGGTTATTCGAATCTCTTTTTATTCTATTTGTGGGGGGATAGGACAGTCCTGGGGATTGAACAGAGGGCCTTCCACATGCCCAGCGAGTGGTCTACCTCCAAACTCCACCTCCAGCCCTACACTACACCTTCTGGAGGGGTTAATTCTTCTGTAGGATGTTTGTGTGAAAAGACCACAAATGGAACAGGGAAGTTTTATGCAGTTGCTCCATGTAAAACTTGCTACTAGATTTTGAAGGGCACAGAAAGTAAAATATAATGTTGTGGGCAAAGACAGAATGGAGCGTAGCCTCTGGAGCACAAGTGAGCTGTCACTAGCAGGTTGGAGGGAAAGTATATTCATCTGTGTTGATGACTATCCACTTACGAAACCTGAGACTGCTTCCTTGCCTTCTGTGATGAGCTACCTTGTTAAGCAGAGGTATTTCTTAACCAACAGAGAGACTTAGTGCTATCGTCTGATCCGTCTTGCTGCTGGGTAGCCAGGACCATTTTTCATGTTTATGCAGGATGCACCTGGAGACCTTGGAAACCCCTTTCTACGTATTTTCTGTGCTGCCATATCTATTCTGTTTGACTGGATCTCGCCATTCCAATTTCAGGAGCATCTCTTAGCATAGTTCTACAAAACTCTGGATAAAGGACTTTACAGTAGAAGATTAAGCTTATTAGATGAAGTTGAAAAAAAGTTGGTGAGTCAGATGTTTGGAAAGAGGGATATAAAAGTGGGTGGGAGAGAAAGATGAGCTTGAGAAACAGTGAAGTGATGAAAGAATGCAAATTATTCAGGAAGAGCAAGAAATAATCTAGCCTCCACGTATGTCCTTGAGTGGCTTCATTCTTTAGATTGTAGTTGTGTGCTTCTTTCCTTTATTAGTTGTGAAAGAAGGCTCTTCATTGAGATTTCTAGCAAAGTGCAGGTCAACTGTATCCACTGTGCCCTGTAATCATAAGAACAGTTTCAGGTTTAGGAAGGATGTTTCATGGTCTGGAGATTGTTGCCCTGGGTCATTTTCTGAAAAATAAATGTCATTTGGAGCTATCGAGTGGCATTGTTTAATAAAATATGGCCCGAGGAATATATGAACGCGGGGCTTTTCAAAGGCACAGAGCAAATAGAGAATAAAGTCCTTAATATGTTAACACTGAAAATGTTCTTTTAGTAAATTAATAACTTTACACATTGGAGTTGAAAATTTGGAGGAGCTGTGCTTTTATAAAGACAATACATTCTTCCACTTTCTTATATGTTTAGATATTTGGGTGAAGGAAGTTAATGGTGGTTTATATTAGAAATAAGCATAGATTGAAGTGGAAGTTTTTACCATTTGTTGATACTGGAGTGTGTATTCTGATGTCACTATGTTTGTTATTTTCTTATATTCTTTCACTTTATATGTACATTAAATAAATAGAACCAGGATCTTATGCTTAAAAGTTATATATGTAATTAAGGAAAGTTGTATATACAGAATTTTAAAGCTGACTATTCCTCACTATGTAAATATTCAAATTATCTGCTTTATTCATTGCATCCCTTTACTTTTCTTTAAAAATATTTATTGATAGCTTTTTATGTACCCAACATTTAGCATAGGAACATCTTAGACTTAATAGGATATCCTCAGTAAGACCTGCAGCCTCTTGAGCTTCTGGAGGGGTTAATTCTTAATGTTTCTTTTTGACTGCATAGTTGAAAGCAGGCATTGCTTGTGGCATGTGGGTGCATGTGTGTGCTGACGAGTGGTTAGCCTGGCCCCTCTGTTCAGATATACCATACACTAGATTTTGAATTTTTAAAAAATGTATCTTTGGAGTAGTTGAAGTTAGAGCATGGAAGGCCAGCCCGCTGAGTTCTTGAATTCACTTGGTAGGGGGCAGAAGTGAAAAGGGGTGAGTGGGTAGGATAAGGGGGGAGTCTTATAAGATGGGGATGAAATGTGGGAGCTTATTTTTGTCACTCGTTACTTCCCCAAGCACTTGCGATATGCAGGCAGTTCTGGGTTCTAGGGAGAGAAGAAAGGCACAGGTCACAGCTTATGACGTCTTAGGGCGGCGGTGTCGCTGCCATTCCCTTTTCTCTGTTTTGTGGACCGAAGACATGATTTGTCAGAGTGAGACCTCCTGGGACCTAGGGAAGGTCCAGAAAGGCCTTCTCTGCTCTTCCTGCCTCTGCTGCATCTGTACCTTAGTTTTGAGTTTTGAAAGAAACAGGCATGTTTTGTTTTAGGGATACCTTAGCTGTTTTCCCACAGGTTCCTTGAATGAGTGCATGACAACTCTGCACAGGTAGGCTAAGACACAGAGTGTCAAAGGCAAGGGGGGCACTGACTGCAACCAGGAAAACTGGGAATGAATGTGAAGGCCTGTGATGTGGGAGGGGTCACTTAACTTAACTGTGATAAGCTAGAATAAAAGCACATTTATCCTAGAGATTGCAAGGTCCCAGAAAGGCATGTGTTTTTAAACATTAGACAAGCAAGGCCCAGTGGCATAGACCTATAATCCCAGCACTCTGGGAGGCTGAGGTAGGAAGATTGCAAATTTGAGTCCAACCTGGGAAACTCAGTGACTTAGTGAGATTGTTTCTCAAAATCAAAAATAAATGGTCTGGGAATGTAGCTCAGTGTCAAAGTCCTGGGCTCAGTCTCCAGTATCACACACACACACACGCACACACCCAAACTGTACAGCACATTTATATTAGCTTTATTATTTATTATTAAAAGTATACACAGTCAGTGTATACTTTTATGTAGTTTTTTAGTGTTCCTTTGAGAAAAGACATGTTAAGTTCTGGGAAGCTGAATGAAGACGAATTTGTAGAACATTATCAGCTTCTAATGTGGTATCTCCCTTGGTCAGTATTTCCAGTGAGATCTTGTCTCTCTTTAATGCCCTGCATTCCTGGGAGATCTACACTATTTGTAGTTTTGTTTTTTTCTTTTTACTACTCACTGGTTTAGGCAGTCAACTCCTGGGCTTTAATGACTGATCCTTATTTCCACTTCCACTTCCAACAGCAGCACTTAGCAGAACATCCTGTGAAAGATGGAATTTTAGGAGGGTAGATGATGCAGATTTTAAGAATTGTTTAGTGTGAATAAAGTCCTTTAAGTAAGGAAGATAGCATTTTAAGAATTACACAGATCTCAGACAGTACTGTTGTATCTTATGAGCCACATACTGCTTCCTCATCTTTTCAGAAATTTAGCTTGTTTTATTTTATTCAGGTTGTATGATACCATCAGTGAATGGTATAGCATCATCAACATACATATTATTTTGAAATCAATTACATAAGAACACATAAAAGAAAGTTGTATAATAGAGTCTTTTTTCACTTTAGATGCTTCTTCCTTTCTTCTTGTTATTAGAATATTTTGCCTATAGTAAATCAAGGTATCATTGTTTTATCTTCCTTTAGAAGACTGTATTAGAGGTTATTTAAAAATCACATGGGTTTGGACTTTTAGAAAAAAAAAAAAGAAAAGGAAATTTATGGCCTTAGAACCAGTTTCCAAGTTAACTTTGTACTGCTCCATCAGTATTCCTGTGTCACAGGCCTGCAAGTCTGGCTAAATTGAATAAATCACCAGCCCTTGAGTTACAAGCGTTCATTTCTATCTTTCTGCTTCTCATTATACCATTACCCTTAACTTTACCGATCTTTCCCCTCTTCACCTCTCCAGTACCCCTTATCTCTTCTTCACAAAACCATCCCTGACCACCGAGGGTAGCCCAGTACATTTGGTTCCCTCACATGAGCTCATGTGATTGGTAACTGCTCACCTCTTTCTTTGTGCTATTTCCTCTGAGATTCTAGTCCTGATCCTTTTAAATCTTCATGATTATTTACCATTTGTTTCATATGTTTCTCTTCAACACTACAGAGTATCAAATATGTGTGTTGATTTTATGTGCATCAAGAGGTGACCCCTTAATGTAGCCTAATTTTGACAGTGATATATTGTGGTTACTAAGTGCTAATATTAGTCCACACTAACCTGTAGATTTTTAATATAGAATGATATTTATTATGAATTTGTCATAAATTCAACTAACTTTGACTAGTTTAATGGATGAATCAAACTATTAAATCATTTACTAGCACAAAACAAAGGTATAACGTCAGATGTAAGCATTCTTTTCATTGTGGCTAAGCGTTGCCACGTGTGGGAGTGGGGACAGCAGCATGGTATAATCAGTGGAAAGAATTCTGAGTAGGGAAGTGGACATCTAGGGCTGGTCCTCGGACTGCTACTAATTAGATTTTTGGAGAAGACCCTTTACTTATAAACTAAGAGAGTTGAATTAGATAATCACCAACATTCTGTCTGGCTCCAAAATTCTGGATGTTGATGCTGCTTTTGTTCTTTGAATAGGTAAAGCAACTAAGTAAACTTGTATTGCTCAGTAATTAAAAAACTTCATTATGTACAAAGCTTTGTTTTCTAGTAAAATTGCTCCTCTGCTTATATAATGAAAATAGAAATTTGTAATTAGTCCTTTTTGCTTTATCTTATTTTTCTATAAAAAATAGGCAGAGGGATAGAGAAACCGGCTTTGAAACAGCACTGTGTTGGTTTTACATTACTGTATCTCTAATTATCTCAGAGTGAACTACTTTTTCAAAACAGGAGCAATAACACGAAAAGCAAAACTATCTCAGTTACATATCACATTTGTTATGTGATATGCAACCTCTGAGGATGGCTTATAATGCGATCTTGGGCAAGTTGCTATTTTTTTTTTTTCTTGAGGTCGTGTCTTATTTCTACCTGTCCTGTAAGAGTTGACCTGTACAGTCATGAGGCCACTTTATTGCATTTTCATTTTTCCTAAAACCAATCTTACTTGCTGTATATTTTTTCTATAGAAAACATAATATTTTATTGTACATCATTACAAAAAGTTTTCAATTGCAGGCGCTTTATATTTTATCATTTCTGAAAAGTTTAATAGGAGTATAGCTTACCATTTTTATATAATTAGCCAAGTATGGTGGCACATGCCTATGATCCCAGCTTCTTGGGAAGCTGAGGCAAGAGGATCACAAGTTGGAGCCCAGCCTGGGCAAATTGGTATCTTAGAAAGACCTGTCTCAAAGACAAACAAAGAAACAAAAAACCAAAAACAAATATATATATATATATATATATATATATATATATATATAAATGGGCATGGTAGCTCAATGCAGAGGCCTTGGTTCAATCCCCAGTACTGGAAAAAAAATTATAAAATTGCTAAAAATGTGTGGATCTTACCATGAGAGGAAGAAAAGGCAATTAGTTTTGATATAAGCATGTTACTCAACTCCTCAATATATTAACTTTTAAAATCTTTTGTCACATTTCCACCAAATACTGTCATTCTTAAACAAATGTCTCTATAAAGTTTTTATTTATAATTATATTGTAATTAGCCTCTGAGTCTTGGGATTTGCAGGATGGATGCATTAATCCACTAAAAGAACCTGCTACTCTCTGTCAGGTCTAATCACATAAAAGCATTCGTGATTTTGAACGGAAACATTTACGGGTATAAGCTTTTACGTTTTCTTTCTTTTTTTATCAAATGGAGATGTGAGCACAAATACGCATTTTAAGAAATTTTATGTATTTCTACCCACTCACATTTATAGCAGCATTTCGCATTAGCCAAGAGATAGAAACACCTGCAACGTCTAGGGAATGGATAAACCAAGTGTGGGATACACATACTGGCAAATAGTATTCACCTTAAAAAGAAGGAAATTCTGTTGTATGCTCCACATATGTGAACCTTGAGGATGTTTTGCTAAGTACAATGAGCCAGTCACAGAAAAACAGATGTGCGATATGTATGTGCACCTGTTCCTCAGAATGAAGGTATTATTATGTATCACAAACTTATATACTAATAAAAGATAGTAATTTTGGGAAAAGTCCTCTATCCTCAAAGTCCCATTTATTATACAGTCATATGTGTATTGCAGTCACAACAACAAAAGGATAAGTAAAGTGAAATTCAAACTGTGTGGGCTTTCTAAGGTAAATTCATAGGACAGAGGTTACCAGGAGCTGAAGAGAGAAAGAACGGATCTAACAAATTGATGTTCAGCGGGAATGAAACTTCACTTATGCAAGATACAGGTGTTACGAGATTGGTTGACTGGTTGCAAAAAACATCGTGAACATGCTTATTGCCACTGGACTGCAAGTTAAAAATGATTAGGAGAGTAAATTAATTGTATGTTATTTACCACTAACACAAGTAAAATGAATACTTATACAGTTAATAAAATGCCACCTCTAGAAAAGATCTTTCTTCAGTAGACAGTATTAAAATATTTCACTCTATTATCTATTTTTTTAGGTTAAACTAAAATGGCTTTAGAATGGCACCTCTAGAAATGATTTTTCTTCTGTGCTGAGTGGTAAAATGATTCATTCTATTATTTTATCCAGTTTAAAACAAAATGGCTTTATAAAGAGAATACGGAATTGTTGATTTAAAAATTATCATCCTAAAAAAATTATCATCCTAGTGAGAAAGTAGCAAATGAAATGGAAGACAACTTTGGCTTTGTATTTTGCTTTACAGTTTAGGACAACTGTTGGAAATAGGGTCAAAACGTTGTTATTCCCATGTGTTTAGAAGTCACTGAGATTCACAAAGTTAAATATCTTACAGGTGGTCACTCTCATGGGAATAGGTACAAGCAGGTCATTTTGTGTCTAGCCCAGTTCTCTTGTCTTCCCATCACTCTTGCCAAGCAGGAAATAGTAGGAATAGGAAGTAGGCCTCTGGCCTGTACATCTCTCTTATTTTACCTTCCCAAGTTAATACAAGGAGGAAGTTTTGTGATTACCTTTTTTGAGAAGCCCAGCAAAATATGGAATGGAGAAAGAAAAGAAGGACTTACCTGTATTTTGATCTTGGCTTCCAGGATAGGTGTGCATTTTCTCCATTGGCTTTCTTTCCTCTCTTGTGGACTGGCTTTGAGTGCACCATGTTTCTGTCATGAGCAGATATTAACCATCTGCCCATGATGAAGCTTGCACCTCAGTGAATCTTGTCTTCTGTAGGCGTATTATGGACTGTGCAATGTGTTTTTTATCCCTATATTTAATCGCTGTAGCATCCTTTTAAAATTAGATGTTTTACCATCTGTAGATGAAAAAAATGTCTAAACAGTAGCAGGTAAGGTAGAATCAAAATCTCTCTCCTTTTTAAGACAGCTTATCTTTTTATAATGCAGCATAGTGTGCCTGCTCACTCAGCATGAGTATTCAGTATTTACTGGGTGCTTACTAAGTACCAGGTACTGTATCCAGGGCTTATATCTATTATCACATTTAATCTTCATATTCGTCTGTGCTAGGACCATTATTATCCCCATTTTCCAGGTGAGTACATTGGCTTTCTCTAGATCTTATCCATCTAATGTTAATTTTCCCAAGTTAAAACTCAGAGTAAGCAGCTGTTAGTTGGAATCATATATGGACACACTGTCCCTGTCTGTCCTATCGCCTCTTCTCCTGTGTGCCTTCCAAGGTCATCCTTATTTTCCACTTTTGGTGGGAACTTTTATAATTTTTCTCCTTTTTTAACCTTTATTATACTCTGTTCAGGCAAACTTGTAACGAAAATTCCCTTTTTCTCTGCTTTTTAACTCCTCCCTGTTCTGTCACTCTTTAGGTGACCACTATACAGTGGGTAGGGTAAAGCATCTTTCCCCTCTTATTCTGACTCCATCCTGAATCTCCAGGCCACTTGCTCCCTCATCCCGAGACACTGTGTCCTTCCTTGCAAGGGAAGGTTTTCCTTCCCTCCTATCTGCCCATCACACTATTTTGGCTGTGTTTTGGCCCAGCGTTTGCTTTGCCCACGTCTGCATTCTGTAGAAGTGCTCTTACCTTTATGTTCATCCAGGCACTTCTCCATCCTCTTTCCTGAGTGTATAGGAATTACAGTAGAGCTTTTCTCTGCTGAACTGGGGTGTCCAGAACCCAAGCTTTATTTCTAGAGTCTGTCTCAGATTGTTACCTGCTCTATTTTGTTCAGTGGCTCAAAGCCCCTTTCTCATTCATTCTTTTGCACTACACAACTTCTTATTTAATTTGAAGAATTTATTTCATACTATGCTTTAGATTTTTATCTTAAAAGAAATCTTAGCTCTTGTCATAGAGATACGATATTTTGACTTTTTTTCAATACTGGTAATGAACCCAGCGAACGTTGAACTCCTCATATTCTCACTCCTTTTATTTATTTTAAAATTGTGGGACTGAATCACATTAAGTTGCCGTGACGGCCCTCAAACTTACTATCTCCTGCCTCAGCCTCTCCAGAAATCTCAGTCTCTTTTTGACAACAGTTGCCTACAGTTTTCATACAAATTTTCTTAACAAAAAGTAAGATGGCTCTTATATCCCTGACATTGTTACAAAAACACAGCAAAAGTATAGGCCCTCATGATGTTAAATAAAGGAGATATTGACTACCACCTGAAAGAAAAGGCTTATAGTTTTCTTCTAGGGTATTTTTTAATGTATAATGTAACATTGCACTAGTAAATAACTTTGACTTTTGTTTAGTCAGTAAGGGCAAATCGATTTTAAACAATATCACTTAGCATAGTAGTGGTGACTAGTAAATGTAAAAAAATAAAAAGTAGTTAACTTGTAGCTACGGTTTTAACTTGGGAATGATATGGTTTTAGAGGGTATCATTTTTCTGTATATATTTCTTGATGTCTTGAATATATGACTGAGTTATTCAATATATAATTATCATTAGACTTGTGTTTTTCTTTTTCATGGTAGATAAAAACAGATGTAGGTAATGTTAGAAGAAAAAGAAGTGGCTGACTTAGATATAGTCTAGGAACAGACAAATTTTTATTTTGTGATTTGAGTACATGTCATACAAAATTCATATTTTAGGGTCAACTAGAACAGCACTTTTTAGTCCTTAATGTGTAAATCAAATTGAAATTAATAAAATGAAGATTTTGGCTTTGTAGTTCTGCTGATCTTTGAAATTGTCAGGTGATACTTTTCTTTTGGTGCATGGACCACGCTTTCAATAGAAGGACTGGAGTGCTCCTGATTACCCTGTGGTCCACAGCTATGTCCAGTTATGGAAAAGTAAAATAATTTAAATGTGCGTAAGCTATTAATTTAAAAACCAGTTGATGGAATATATTTTTGTGAAATTTTTAATTGTATTTCTACCTCAACAAGGACTGTGTATGTCTTATAAACTACATTAAGTTGACTAGTAACTGTTGTTTATTTCACCTGAATCAAAAAGGCAGTGATTCGGATAATCTTACTATAAACTTCATTTTACACATAATGAGTGAAATGGGAGACAGTTTCAGGTTCGAAGTTCTAGTGCTAGAAAATGACAGCTAGAGCTGGAATCCAGTTCTTTCAAAGTCTTAACCTCTGCCCTTGACCAAGCTGCCTCTTTCCTTTGCTCTCAAGCAATCCCTTGCAGTCTTGGTTCCTTCTCTTGACTTCCTCCAGGAGTTTGCACATTTTCTTAAAAAGCTTTTAATTTTGCCATTTTTTTTCTTTAGGGATATGATAGTAGAACTTTACTAGATAGAAGATAGGCAGGTTGGGGAAAAGCGTTCATTTTGACTGGTAGAAATACAGAACTGCAAAAAAACTTTGAAAAAAAGCTGTCTTTCAAAGAAAAAAGGAGGCATATAAGAAGCCTTTAAGGAAATTGTTTAAATTTAGAGTAACAACTTCTTGTAAATATTAAATATAGTGATTTGTATATACATAGAAGTTACTTAAAACTACTGGATTACAAGTATTTGGTTCTTTATTAACATCCATTTTTTTAAAAACTGCTTTTCATTATAATTTCAGACTTAATGAGAATTTTAAAGATTGGGCTTTTTGAATAAATAATCAAAGATTTTACCTTCCCAGTGTGTACTGTAAAATGTTTTGGCTTTAGTATAAGCTCTTCAAAGTTTAGTTATTGATATTAATTTTTCTTTTGATTTTATTTAACTGTTCTCTTGGAAGAGAGAACAGGATTTTAATGACTTAACTATTATAAATAACAATGACAGTGACAACATTTATTAAGCTCTTTCTCTGTGTCAGACTATACACATATTATCTGGCTCCTCACAACAACCCTGTTATCACCGAGGCCAGTGAGACTAAGCAACTCCTGGGGTTTCTTCAGCTGATAATTGTGGCTTCTGAAGCTGGTAGTCTGTTTTAAGAGCCCATAGTTAGAACGCAGAAAACTGCCGAGCAGGAAAAGAAGACCTGGAAGTCATTGAAGAAGTCATGACGTTAAGGGAAGGGGACTACTCCTGACATAGAGTCACTGTGTGAAGATTTGGAAGGGAGCAGACAACAGGCCCAGCCTGAGAGAATGATTGTCTTCATGGTATCTTTGTGCACTTGGAACTTTCACACACCTTATGAAATCCTCACATTTGAACCTTGTAGAGTAATTATTTCCTCATCAAAAAGAAAAGAAAGAACTGAGCAACTGTACTGTGTGTGTAGATTCCGTTGACTGCCCCATCCTTTCAGAAGTGTCTTGCTCTGTCTCTGTTACTCTCTTGTCACGTCCAGCTCATTTCACCTGCTCTTCCCTGGGCGCCTAGGCTCAGGCCTTCTTCCTGTTCTCACTGTGTGCGCTCTTCCCTCATGACCTCAGACTCTGCTGCAGTTTCATGGTTAGTGACTCCCCTGTGTATCTGCACCCCCAGATCCTGCTGACACCTGTGCCTACGTCCCCAGTGAGGGGACACTCCCTGTTCTCTGATAATTTCATTTCAGATATTGACTGCTGTTATACTCTGTCCTGGGTCATAACTTTCCCATTTGTGCTACCAGCTAGGCCAGAAATCTGGAAGTAATCTTGGACTTTTATTTTTATCTCCACGTCCATCATCACCGATATAGATTGTACCCTTGTTATCATTGTATTTCCCTGTGCTGTTCAACACCAGTACAGTCCCCTGAATCCAGGTTCTGTGATGTGTTGAATCACAGTGGAGTGCCTGGCTGCCTACCAGAATCACCAGGGATCTCTGATTGAGATCATAGTGCTGGGCCCCACCTGTAGAGATGCTGATTCAGTACATCTGGGGCGGGGCCTGGGAATCTATATCTCAACAGATTTGTGATTCTTATGTGGGAAATCTAACAACAGACAGGTGTTAGAAGAGCATGGATCTAGCTGGTTTTCTTGATTTCTGTCATATTCCTTTCCCTTCAGTTCATCCCTCACAGCCTCCCCTGGTTCTTGCAAAAGCCAAAACCAATGAGCTATCTTTCCCCTCAATCCTCCTTGTAGGTTGTAAATCCTTAAAGAATCTACATAGGTAACTTCCTGTCCCCTTTCCCTTGTATCCTTTACTGGGGTGGGGGTGCTGCTTAGTTTTATTTTTTGTTTCTGGGCTGTTAATTCATTCAACTGTCTTAGAATATTTAGATATACGCATGTGTGTATCTCTAACTGTACTGCTAATGAAATTTTTGTAAATTTCTCCACTTATATCCTCTGAAAGAGACCTTCCTTTCTGCTTAGCACATTTCTCTTCTTGGCTTGAAATTAAAATGTCTGCTCTGGAAGCCTGACTTTTCCCCTTTCCCATCCTGCCACTATTTATAAGATACTCCTGTGGGAAGAGGTGTAGCTTAGGGGTAGAGCTCTTGCCTAGAATGTACAAGGCTCTGAGTTCCATCCTCAGCACCGAAAGAAAGAAAGAAAGAAAGAAAGAAAGAAAGAAAGAAAGAAAGAAAGAAAGAAAGAAGCAAACAAAATTAGAGTCTCTGATATTGT
Organism: Ctenodactylus gundi; assembly: GCA_004027205.1. Taxonomy (NCBI): domain Eukaryota; kingdom Metazoa; phylum Chordata; class Mammalia; order Rodentia; family Ctenodactylidae; genus Ctenodactylus; species Ctenodactylus gundi. Next base: position 184,750 of record PVKB01001275.1, on the reverse strand, counting down.
CCAGATCTCACTTTCTGACTAATAATAAGCTTTATGAAGTTGGAGACAATGTAATCTGCACCAGGTCACTTAGCTCCAAAGAGGTAGAGTTGCCTGACATCCTTGATGTCACCTCCCCATCCCTCGTGGAGGCAGAGTGTTCAGGATCCTAGACAGGTCTGCCAGACACAGAACCCAAGACAAGTATGAGACTTGGCTTGCTTGAACATCTCTTGTCATTTTACAAGGGAAATTTCCCCCCATTTTATTGATATGTATAAGTGCAATACATAAAGTTTACATTGAAGTTAAGTATTTTGTGCATATACATATCATGGCAAAGTTACATATTCTTCCCCTCTCCCTTTTCGACCTTCCCAGCCCCTCTCCCTTCTTACACTTTCTGTTATTCCCCACAACAAATTCTATGAAATAGTTGTGATCTGGTTCATAGCAGCACAACTAACAATAGCTAAAATGTGGAAGACACCCAAATACCCATCAACAGATCAATGGGTACATAAACTGTGGTATTTATAAACAGCGGAATACTACTCATCTATAAAGTCAGATAGATTGGAGGCTTTTATAAGTAAATGGATGCAACTTGAGACCATCATGCTTAGTGAAGTGAGTCAGAAGCAAAAGGTGAAATATCGAATGGTTTCTCTGATACAAAGGAAATTTTAATAGGTTTCTCAATTTCTTTTTCTTGGAGAAACACTTTTTGCACCCATAATTTGGAATGATTCTGTGGGTAATTTTCTTCTATAAAATAAACGTTCAAGGTAATTGAGTAATACCAAAGTAGCTGCTAGGATATACGAGGCTCTTGACTTACCTTCTTTGGCAAGTCTCAGTATCTCATTTTTAAGATAAAGGGATCATTTCTAAATCTGAAATTTTATAGTTCTAGTTTACATAAAGGCCCACATAAAATGCAAAAATTGTTATGGTTATTAGTGAATAGGCTCAGAACAACAGCAAAATGTTTAAGACATTTAGTTATAAACAAATAAATGAAAATAGTATGAAATACAACCGTTGAGAAACAAATGAGCAAGTGTTAAATTATATTTGTATTATTTCTGAGCCTTTCAAAAAAGTTTTACAAAGAACAACTTCCATGAATGTTGCGTGAAATATATTTGAGTCTTGGTACTCTCTAATGACAGAATTTGACTTAAGTGGTGGCAAGAAGAGTAAGGTTTCTATAGAATCTTTTTTTATCTTTCTTTTTCTATTTTTTTTCCTCCAGATAAGTTCATGATATGGAATCCCACCTATAATTGTTTAAGATTAGGATAGTGACATTGCACTGGAAATGTATCTCTGTCCTCCTAATGTGTATAATCTATGTTTGGGTTCATTGTATTGCAAATGAACAATGATTTAACTTTAAAATATTTTTAAACATTGGAAATTACAGAGACTATTGTTTTAATGTGCTTGAAGATTACATAATATACACAAAGCTTAAGTACTCATGATTTTCCTTTCCTGTTTTAGTCTTCCAATCTTTTTTTGGTTCAAATTTGGAGGGCCCGTCAGTAACGGTGTATTTCCGTATCATTGTGTAGAACTGTGACATGTCCTTTTAGCAGAAGGAGAATATATAACAAAAATGTAGGATGTTTGGATCTCATTGAGCACTAAGGGAAAGATTGCAAATAAATGTAGAAAATACATGTAGCTCATATAGTAACATGTAAAGATGGGGAAATCTGTGCAAGTATTTAAATGGTTGTTCTTACACTGTTGTTCAGGTACCAACAGTTGTTTCTCTTATACTGATCACACAAGATAGCGTTTTTGAGACCAATTTGACCCTGAGAGGACTAATTTCAGAAAGGTATGATGTGATACATGTCCAGTTATAGTAGCTTAAAAAGGGTTAGTTAAGTGTCTGCTGAATGACTGTGACTTGCATCATTAGGGCAAAGAAGCTGAGGTGCTGTTCTCTTCCCCTGAAGTGAGCGATGGCATAAAGGACATTGAGCCTCATAGAACACACACATGCGCCCTGAATATTGGGAGGAAGTCTTGTTGACTTGAGGTTAAAGTTGTGTTAACAAAGGGGAGGATCCAGAACTGCGGAAAAGGGTAGCTGGAAGCTATGGATGCCTTAAAGACCAAAGAATATGCTGTTGTATTTGAGAGAAGGGATAGAGAGCAGAGGGCCGATCTGAAAATACCTATTCTTAATTGATTCAGTGGACTTCTATATCTTGATAGACCTTGCAGTACACAAGGAAGGGACGCAGCCCCACGATCAGGGAGGTTACATTTTGAATGAAAGTCACAGGCCACGTGATGAATGCCCCATGGAACAGAAGCGTGTGCCAATGCGTTGGCCATATACAGTGGGGCCCCTGATCATGGCGGATTTTGTTGGTCACTTTCCTCACCTTTGGTGCTTTCTTGTTCCTAGTTGTACTTTAGAAAGTAACAATTTTCAAAAGTTAAAGAAACCTAAGGCATCTCATTTATTAACTGCTTAATGCATGGCACAAGAATAGTGATATGGCGTGAGTGCATGCTTCTCAGAAAATACGCTCTTCTAGCAATGAGCTGCATCCCAGACAGAGTGTGTCTGAACCTGCATTTTACCTATTCTTTCCAGGTGATTCTTTTTTCTTTTTTTTTTTTTAAGCTGGAGAAACACCAATCTTGCCTTTTCCTGTTAGTATTTATAGATGAAGAAAACAAAAAAAGATTGTGCCCCTACCATCCTGCACAGAGTAGGAGGACCAGCATTAGGGCTCAGACTCCTTAGAAATGTTGCATGCTTTCTGCGACACCTTTGTCATTTCCAGTTTCCTTCTTAGGATTCTCTCAGTGCTTCATGTGGTAAGATTTTCTACTTCTCAGTGTTTCCTTCCCTGTTTCCCTTGACAATCTTTCAAATTTCTCTCCTGAGTGAGAGAAATATGTAGTGTACCACACTATCCAACAAAAGGAAAGAGCATCTTAATTTGCTCTTAGTTTCTGGCAGTTTTGAGCTTGTTTCTCACTCTTTTTTTCCTTGCTATTCAGCATTTTTCTTTGACGTCCTTATGTCTCCTGTGTGTGGCATAGGTAAGAAATAATGCATGGGGCTAGAAATTGAGATCTCCTTACAGAAGGTTCTATCTTTCCTTACCACATAGATTACCCCAGTAGCAAGTATTTGTTCTGTTTGCGTCCATCTGATAAAATACATGTAAGCATTTTTTTTCCCCTAGCATCTAGTACACCTCAGGCTTTTAGACTTTAAGAGTTTGTCTATATCAGCAAAGAGTTAAGTCGACGGAGGTCTGCTTTTATGGGGAACTTAGCCCTTGAAACAGTTGTGGTCATAGGAAGATAATTAACATTTAACATAAAGTTTAAAAGTAAACAATCATTGATAAAATAGTGATGGCATTTAACAAAAGGCAACCACACCATCTTTTTTTCTTTTGGTAAAAAAAAAAATTCACATGACATAAAATTTTACCTTTTTTTGGTAAATACATGAATTCCAAATTCTGTAACACATTAGAACCATGGGGTTGGGGGAATTAGTGAGGATCTATGTCCACCCCTTTCTCAGAGGTTCACTCTTTTCCTATCTGACCATTACCTCTCTTTCTACCTGTCATTCATGCCTGGGCCTTTTTATGTTACTATTTCATGAATTTCATTAGAAAGACACACATCTATAGTCAGTCCTTTGTGCTTGGCCCATTTCACTGAGCATTGTTGATTATAGGTGGCTCCGTTTTTGTCCAAGCGCCTTATATCTGTCTTTCTTTATGGCTGCATAGTATTCCATTGTGTATAGGTACCACATCTTCTTTAACCATTCCTGTATAGATGGGCAGGTAGGTTATTTCCAGGATTTGGCTGTTGTGGATTGTGCTGCTATGAACATGAATATGCATGGATTCTTTTTTTTTTTTTTTTGTATGTTGACTTTATTTCTTTTGGGAATATACCCAGTAGGGCAGTAGCTGGACCAAATGGAATTTCCATTCTCAGCTTTCTAAGGAACCTCCAGACTGTTTTCCATAACGGTCGTACCAGCTTGCTCTCCCACCAGCAGTGAAGTAGAGTTCCTTTTTGTCCGTACCCTCGCCAACAGTTGCTGTTGTTTGAGTTCTTGATGTAGGCTATTCTCACTGGAATGAGGAACCACACCATCTCTTAAGTCACTTCCTCCTTTGGAGAAGTTTACTATCTCTTCTGTCTTTCAAATATTCTGTTTTTAACTGGAATGTGTTTGATTTGAGTGATATGACCATGAATAGTAGACATTCGTAAATTGTGAAATAAAAATAATTTTTCTGTTTTTCTTGTTCATGTGTGTGTTTTTATTTCAAGTCACAATCACCTTTATAACAACTCTGTTTCTCATTGAAGCCATAGTAATTATGTAATTTCCTGATTTTAGAGATTAAACATTATATTTTTATTTTTGTGTGTCTTGTATTTTATTTTTCTTTGACATAGAAACAGATTAATGTAATTATGGTATTTTAGTTCCTAGTTATCTAATCTAGTACTCTTTTGCATTGAAGTCTTCGTAAACAAGGCAGCTTAAATAATGGGTTATTATCAGCTATTACAGTAAGTAAACTCATTTAGGTTAGATTCTAGGAACTGGCTAAAAGACATGTTTTTCTTTTATTTTAAAATACATATTGTTTCTCAATATAGAATACAAAATTTTACAGTGCTAAGAATAATATAGACATTAGATTTACAAATTAAATGCTGTTTTAGAAACATAAAATTTTGTATATTTTTAAATATTAAAAGATGAATTTATGTTAATCATCTGTTTACTGTCATCATGTCTTAAAATATTTTACTTGTGACAAGAATTTATTATAAAGTTGATTTAGGGTTGTATTTTTGAATATTGTGGCAAGTTTATTATAAATGAAATAGTATTTTGCACTATATATATTTGCTTACACATAATTTAAGTAACTTACTGCCTTAGGGAAAACACACCATGGGTTATTCGTGGGTAGTAAAATAGTGCATGCTCTCAATGGAAAAGATAAATAAGTTTTAAGTGTAATTATCATTTAGATAAATTATAGAATTGTGAAGACTAGCAATCCCTCAAGTATAACTTTTGCTTTCAGTATCAGGAGGTACTTGAGCTAAAAGCTTGTATTGCCCCATACCTCTGCAAGCTCAGTCTTCATTGCTTTAGGGATGAACATAGGGGTCACTTCTAGATGGCACTGATAAATTTCATGTTTCACATGGAAGACAAGTGTTTCCTTAAAATACTTACTTTCAGTCTGTGGAATCTTATATTAATTTTTCATCCTAAGCTGATTTCCTGTATATTCAGTGAACTTTATTTTTGGTAGCTTTTTTAGATTTTTAAACAATAAAACAGTTGTGTATCACAAGCAAGTAGATGATTTTCAAAAGCTACATGCAGATATCTTATTTCTTTGGGTTTTGTACCATGTGTTTTGTTGGAAGTCAGTGACTTATATTTGGTCAAATTAGGAAATTGAGCTACAACATTTTAATTCCTAAAAGGTTTATTTGTAAAGTGTGTATTGCTCAGTGAATTTTATGTATCTCACTCTGTCTGTAGATAAACGCGTGGAAAACTGGCCTCTCATGCAGTCCCCGTGGCCTACACTGAGCATAAGTACCCTGTATCTCCTGTTCGTGTGGCTGGGTCCCAAGTGGATGAAGGACCGTGAGCCGTTTCAGATGCGCTTAGTGCTCATTATCTATAACTTTGGGATGGTTTTGCTTAACCTTTTTATCTTCAGAGAGGTAAGTTTTTAAGGTCACTTCTCCAGGGTTAGTGGAAACTAAAAAATGAGAATGTGTCAAAACGTTGTAGGCATGTACTTCAAGATAATTGTTACTCTCAAAGTAATTTTTTGACACTTAAAATTTTTGGATTACAATAGGCAACTGGAAGTATACTATAATTTAAAATGGGGCTTTGAATCAAAGAGTGGATTCTAAAATAACTTATTACCTTTTCTGAGATGACATTGGAGGATAGCTCATATTAGCTTCAATTTTCTCATCTCTAAAATGAAGAAAATACCTACCATCTTTAATTACTATCACAGTTAAGGGATGTAATTTTCTCATAGTGTACCTTGGTACATAATTAGTCACTCAATAAACATCTGAAGTTATTTACTTAAAATTCTCATTCACCAGTTTGGTAACCAATCAGAATATAAAGAGACAAACACCAATTTGAAGTTTAATTTTTGTGTGCCATTGTATTATATTTTGTGTTAGAACAAAAATGAATTAATTGTACGACTGTTGCTGCTAACCATCATGTAGTTTTCTGGCATCGCAAATTCTGTGTGATATTTTGAAAGGAAATCTGAAGGCTAGATTGACAACAGCTGGTTTTTAAGTTGTTAGAATAAATAAGGAATTTGTTTCCTAAGAGCCACAGAATTCGATATTATCCTAGAGAACTTACTAGTGATGCTAGGAAAACTAATAGTAACTCTTTAAATTATTTTTTCTTCTGTTGTCAACTTAGTCTACAGAGTCTCAACTTTATAGAAAACTTTTGTTTACTTTGTTTAAATATCTTTACTTCATTGGTTAGATACACAACCTTTTGGATCAAGGCTAGAAACCAGTTGAGGCAGGTCATTTTTTTGTGTCTAAATCATGGCTATGAAAAGTTTCCTTAACATTATGAAGTAGAGTTCATATTTTTGGATAAAGATTGCATTTGATTTTCAATTTAGACTATGATTATAAAAATTGATACATGGTAACTTCTATAAACTCCAATGCATGAAATGTTTAATGAATTTGAATTTTTAAAGAAAATATTGCTTTAAAAATAATTTGAAAGGTTACATGTTGAATTTAGTGTTTCTAATGCTTTATCTACTAAACCTTCAAACCTTTTTTTTCAGTTATTCATGGGATCATACAATGCAGGATATAGCTATGTTTGCCAGACTGTGGATTATTCTAATAATGTTAATGAAGTCAGAGTAAGTATTCTAAGAATACTGTTAATCAACATAGACGGTATAATTTTATAGGCTGCATGTGAAAATGTACTTTAGTATAGTGCTGAAATTGTACTGGGTTGTTGGGAGACAGTAAAACTTTGCTTTTCATTTAAGGCACATAATTGGAAAGAACCTGTTTTATACTTCCAACATGTTCTTTTACTGGTTAGGAGAGAGTGACTATTTATTGGATTACTAGGCTGCATTTATTTAAGTTTGTTTTTTTAATGTAAAGGTATTATATTTTTTGGTTGAGAATAAAAGCTCCCCATCTAATTCATTTATTAAGAAAATTGGAGGAAAAACAAAACTTTATAACTATATAAAGCTTAAGAAATTAAGCATATAGCACAATTTGTAAGTTGTAAACTTGGTTTTTAGATTTATAGAGATACAAACCTCTACTAGGATAATATTATATTTTTCATTCAGTTACATTGCCAGTATTACCATTTAAATTAAATGACAAAGAGGCTGGGGACATAGCTCAGCAGTTAAAGTCCTTGCCTAGCAAATGCAAGGCCCTGGATTCAGTTTCCCAGCACCACATAAGCTGGATGAGGTAGACATGCATGTAATCTCAGCACTCGGGGAGGCTGAGGCAGGAGGATTTCCTTGAGTTTGAGGCCAGCCTCGGCTACACAGAGAGCTTAGGACTAGCCTGAACTATAGAGTAAGCCCCTGTCTCAAGAAAAAAGAAGAAATAAATAAACTGTGATAGAAACAACAAATTATCTTGCTTATTATTTAGTTAATTCTTTTTATACACTGTGGTTCATATGAAATATATATAACATAAAACATACATGTGTTTTATATGTTATCTTAGTTACTTATTCATTGCTGGGACAGGATACCCTTTTCCACGACTAAAGGGAGGAAAGATGTATTTTAGCTCACAGTTTCAGGTCTCGTTCCATTTGTGGGTGGCTAGCAATGATGGAAGCACATGGCAGAGGTCTGGAAAGAGGAAAAGCTGTTCATAGCATAGCAGACAAGAAGCCAAGTGAGCAAGGGAGCGGAGCTAGCAGATATCCTTCCAGGTCATGTCCCAATCTCCCACCCCTTCCAACCAGGCCCCACCTCTTAACAGCACATAGTTTTATAGGAACTCCACAACATCCAAATGCATGAGGTTTCTGGGGGACATTCTAAGTTTAAACTATAACACGTAGATTTTATATGTAATATATGTACTGATAAAATAATATGTACTATGGTCTATTGAGAAAAACTTTCTGGCATGGAGTTCAGACAATATAGATGACAATATTCATTAGGACCCAGACCAGATTGCTTTAAATGTACGGTTTGTGGCCATACCTCTATGTCCTTACTGAAAGGCTGATGGGCCAATGACGAATCACCCCTTTGGTGGCTGTGTTGGCTTTGTTCACATGGGTGAGAAGGCAGCCAAGGTCTCTGCATGCTTAGAACCGACATTCTTGTGAGTGCAAGAAGGCACGCAGTCAACGTGTGAGCAAGTTATTAAGGAGAAAATAATAAAACCTGTGATGTAGCTGACTGACTGTGGAAGGCTACTTAATTTAGATTCTCTGGCAAGGAAAACATTTTCTTTTGATAACCATGCTGCCTTTCGATCTCCTTTTTGTTTGATTAGAAAGGGGAAAGGGAGAAATGTCTAGTTTGCTTTCTAATGGGAGTAGAGAAATTCCCCTTGGATGTGGAAGTACATTTATATTTTCAAAGCGAGGTTCACAGTTACCACTCTGTTAATTAGGAAGCTATCCTCTTGACATTTTAAGTAAAATATACGCTATGTTGTGAATTAGAATGTGGGAGAAAGAGAACTTGAGATGGGTAGAAGCTTGCATTTGGAATCTCCCGTGACATCCTCTCCCTTTAATAGCAGATGTGGTAGGATGAGTATTTAATTCAAAGTTGTTTTTATATTCATTGTTATGTGTCCTAGAAGTATCAACTTTCATTTTTGTGTAACCTATTTAAAAAGCTCTAATGCAGTTTGAAAACTAATGAGAATTATTCATATTACTATATGTGAATTATGGATAGTTTAAATGCCCAGATGGAGGGAAAACAAGATGTTTCTTTATTCCTAAAGTTTACTCAGACAAAATAGGTATGGTTACTTTAAAGCACTAAACATAATCATGAGTATTAACCACAGTGTTGGCTGTCCAAGCCAGTTTGAGTATTTTACACCTATTTTCAACCAATGTTTAGCATTGCTTAGGCCAATTTGATAAATGATTTTTCAACCTATAAATACAAGACTTTTTTATTTGCCCATCTGTTACCTCTTTCCCAATATTTTCGAATTATAATGTGGGGGACACTTATTCTCTTTTATGGCGTAAGCTGTTGCCCAATTTTAGAATTTATGAAACCAAGTGAGGCTGGAGCTCAGTGTTCAGCGTGCACTTGTGCAGCATGCACGGTGCCATGGGTTAAATTTCCAACATCATAAATGAATGACAGAATTGTTAGTTTTATTTTCAAAAGCAAAGAACAAAAACTTGTGACATCCACCAAGCAGGCATATAAGGTAAGGAAGGGATCCAAGTGAACCTCTGAAAAAGGGGTGGATGTAGATGCTCACTAATTCCCCAAACCCCATAGTTCCAATGTGTTACAGAATTTTAAATTCATATATTTATTTTAAAATGTTAAATTTTATGTCATGTGATTTTTTAACCACAGTAAAATTAAAAAACTACAACACTTAATCCCGCCTTATGAATGGGTTTCTCAACCCTCTAACACACACAGGTTTACAAAGAGATTTCAAGTATATGCTGCCCTAGTTGTTACTTTTATCTAGAACATCTTAATGCTTGATACGAAAAGGTAAGTTTCAGGTCCTATTACAGTAAGATTTCTGTAATATTCACACACATGCGTGCATATATGCGCACACACACACACGCACAAAGGTCACCTCGTACAGGATCCTTAATCTCAGCATGTAGTATAATCGTTTTGCACCATCTGGTGTCTTAATTAGAGCCCAAGGAAAGACAAGACTTATTCATGTAAGCAGGATTATATTTATGACCTAGGAAATGATGTTTCTTTTATTTTATCATTTGAAAGACTTTAATACAAACTTCCATCATTCAATACTTCCTTTGTTACACATATTAAAGCAAGGGGCAGATGACCACTGACAGAGACCAGTTGCTATCTAATCTTACTGTAAATTCATCAGAGGTATAAGGTAGGTTATGTGCGAATACTTGATATATCTTCGCAAAGTGAACATCTTTGTTTTTCTGCCAAATTGACAAGCAAAGCCATGTGGTTTTTATAGCTCCACATTCAGTGATCTCACACTCACATCGTCTTGTGTAGCAGTCTGAAACTTTTCTTTAGATTGTTGGCCTTGAGTAGACAACAGCTTTTCATAATCATTTTTTCCCCTTCATGGATGGATACTTACTTTCAAACCTAACTATGTGCAATTTGGGTTTATTAATGATGAGTAGAAACCCAAAAAAAGAGTTCGTTTTTTTTTTTTTTTAACATGCTTTTGCTTCCTTTTTACAGATAGCTGCTGCTTTGTGGTGGTACTTTGTATCTAAAGGAGTTGAGTATTTGGACACAGTGTTTTTTATCCTGAGAAAGAAAAACAACCAAGTTTCTTTCCTCCATGTGTACCATCATTGTACAATGTTCACGCTGTGGTGGATCGGAATTAAGTGGGTTGCAGGGGGACAAGGTGAGCATTTAGGGATTACATCTCCACGTGTTAAATTACTTCTGTATGTGAATGGGTGGAAGGTACTGAGAGACTGGGAATTTGACCCAATCTGCCTCATCACCATGTTCATTTAATTTTAAACAATGAAGAAATCAAAGCTTTAGCTATTTAATAGTGGGTATTCTGTCACCTAAAGATTTTCCCCAGAGATTATCATGAACCAAACCTAAATTTAGAGAGTAATATTTTGATGGGGTTAGTTCCAGTAGTTACGATCCAAAGGCTTCCAAGACACAGCTCCTCCATCTGAAGATTTCATCTTCAGTCCAAGCCCAATGCTCACTTCTGCTCAATGACTTAAATCATGATGTTGGCTCTTTTTTAAATGAAATTTTATATAGGTTCCTTAGTGTTAAAAGAATAGTTAAATTCACAATTTGGCCAAGAATATCCCCCAGTCTGTTCAGAGGCTTTTAGGAATGATTCTTACAGTTGAGCTGGAAACAGTCTATTCCTCTGATGAGTTCCCAAGGTACAAATCCTCAGTGCATTTCACCTTGCACTTTCCATTGTTATAGGGTCATTGGCAGATTAAGAGTTACAAACATATCATTAGGGACCCAACTAAAAACAATAGACTTAAAGCCAAACTGTAATTTCAACAGAAAAGTCTTAAGTCTGAACTGACCCCTTAAATCACTTTATGATAACATTCATTGTTACCTTTATACTTTGATTTAATTAATATTCAGAAGAGAAAGAATGCTGATTGAGACTCGATTATCTCTGCAGATTACAGATACTAAATATATGATTCAATGCATATAATATTATAAAATATGTAAAACCTAAATCATCACTGTTTTGTTGCTATGCATATTGACACAACTGAAGAAAATAATGGAATGTTTGCAAAGTTGCTCAATCACTTAGATGTATCATAACCTTTTTTCTTTCCCAAGAACAGATTTAAAAGTAATGTAGGCAATAGCCCTCTACTCGGTCTTGTTAAACACATCCGAGTTTCCCATTTGTGAACTTATCATTTGGAAAGTCCTTTTGCACTTGAACAAATATTTTTATTTATATGGTAAAAACTCAAGATCTACACTTTTAAAAATCTAGCTTAATTTGAGAAAATGTGTTTTTATTAGTACCATTTTAGGTCTTTTAGTCTTCATCTGTACTCAGGATTACATGTTAGAAAACAGTGTGGATTCACTTTTCAAAATTTCAGTGACTTATTACTTACTAGTGTTTTCTGTATCTTACAAATACCTCATGTTTTTCTTAAGCATTCTTTGGAGCCCAGATGAATTCCTTTATCCACGTGATTATGTATTCCTATTACGGGCTAACTGCATTTGGCCCATGGATTCAAAAGTATCTTTGGTGGAAACGATACCTGACTATGTTGCAGCTGGTAAGTGAAAGTCTTCTGGTTTCCTCTGATGCAATACTTAGAACATTTGAATTTTAATGATTGTAAAGTATAAGTCAATAAGTATAGACTATTTTCTATTATAACATTAACATGATCCTCTAGCTGTAGCGTTGATGCTGCTTGATTCTCACCTACCTATTCCTGGGTGTCTTGGTCACAGTTACTTGCTTTTTTAGTGACCTTAAAAACTAGGCAGACTTTAGGAATGTTCTTTAAAAGTACCTGTCAAATGGACAGTTAAACGTTTTGACACACTACAAAGCACACAGAGTCATGTTTAATTACAAAATCCATGTAACTATTCTTCAATTTTTTAACTTAAAATTGTATTATATCTGTCTGGTAATATGCCTCAGCTGTTAGAGTACTTACCTAGTTAGTAAGCACAAGGCCCTAGGTTCAGTTCCCTAGCACGACATAAGTTGGGCATGGTGGTGCACACCTGTAATTCCAGCACTCAGGAGGCTGACACAGAAAGATTGCCATGAGTTTGAGGCCAACATGGGCTACATAGTGAGTTCAGGACCAGCCTGGACTAAAAAGGGAGACAGTGTCTTAAAAAAAAAAAAAAGTGTTACTTCTCTTCATGTTGTCCTTACTTAAATTGTATTTTATTCCAGTTTTTAGCCCTTGTTAACAAAGCCCATTTATTTAAAATATAAACTTGAAAAGACAGAATGAAGGAGAGGTGGAATTAAGGAAGAGAATGAGGATCAGAGAACTCTTAATTGTCTAAAATGTTGTCCTTCAAGAGTGGGGCCAGGTCTTTCTGAATGGGAAATAGCTCTAATCTTTGGGCCAAACATTTCAGAATCTTCCCCTGGTTGGACTTCTTACAGCATCTGAGTACAGGCATCTGAGCAGCATTCAGCACTCAGCTCTGGCCTATAATCAAGTTCAAAATCCCAAACTGAACTGGTAGTTAATCTCCATGCTTTAGAATTTATTATATATTGCTTTAATAATAGTGTATACAAAGTTTTATCAGTGGAATCACATTTGAAAATATTATCCATCTCTGCTGTAAGTTGCTAAACACCTGCCTAGTCAAACAAGAAACACAGCTTTTGGGGAATGATGGGTGTGAAGGATTCACTTTGTAACCAAAAAGCTACAGGAAGCTTTCTCCAGTTTTTAAATAAGCTCTTTATACAGCTTATATAATTCATTTCTCTCAGTAATTAGCAAGTGGTCCAAATAAAAATGAAGAAGTGACCCAAATCGTGTAAACTGTTAAATCTATTTTGTTGACCCAGGCTCTCCTTGAGCCACCCCATACTCAGTTACACCCTTGTCCACACCCTTTCTTGGTGTTCTTGGTGATGCATGTTCTAAGAACCGTTGTGAAAGATCATCTCAAAATTTGGATTTTTGCCATGGGAAATTGTAAAAGTTGTTTGATATAAACAGATGACTTACATAGAGTAAACTATTTTAATAATATTTAATACAACAATGTCAATAATACTATCTTTAAAAAAGAATCTATGATTTTCCATTCCAAATAGGATGTTGAATTTGTATTTCCAATCCAGGAGTTCTCACAACAGATAATCGTGAAAGTTAATATTATAAAAAAATTAACCCTTGTTAACATCATAGAATTTGTACTATTGTTTCAATATATCGCAAACCATATATTGTTATATCAGAATTTTAAATTATTTTGTTTTGAGTATGTTACTTTTGAATTATTTTTACCATTAAGAACTCTTAACTTGAAGATCATTCTTTCTGTACTTATTCTCAGATGTCCACTAAATTTAATCAGACTATTAGTTTTCAAAGAACAGTATTTGTTCAAATGCAAGTTTGAATGCCATCTGTAAGAAAAAAATAACAAACCCTAAGCCATTTTGATAAGTTCATTTAAAAGTATATTTATCTACTTGCTGACAATTTGGATTAAAAATCTTTTCTAAATGAGGGGGGAAAACAAAAGTGAAGACTCTACTATGCCACTGCTTTAGTGTTTTAGGACAGTGATTTTTTCTTGTCACATAGCCTTGTTCAACACATATGCAGATAGTCCCAGTGTGATGCTAAAGACTCCAGAATCATTAATAATCAAGATTGCATTGCCTTCTGGAGTTACCTTTCAGTGGAAAAATAGACAGTTGATAGAAGTCAACACCTACCAAAGACAACTTTGGATGGTTACCATTCCTCTTTAAATACGCATGACACACGCACACACACATGCACACACACAGGTTAAGGGACCAAAGGCCCCTTGAGGTCATTAGCAAGCACTTGCTAAGCAGATGGCATTTGAACTGTTATCTGAATGAGATGGAACCAGAGAACTGTTAAACTTTTGAACAGTGTGGCAAAATTTGGGCCTATCACAGCTAAGTATGAAAGATTCTGAGATTGCTATTAAATGTTGTTCGTTGTTCCAATTAAATACATTTATCTTACTCTTTGTTTTTGCTTCTTGTTCAGGTCCAGTTCCATGTAACCATTGGGCACACAGCACTGTCTCTTTACACTGACTGCCCCTTCCCCAAATGGATGCACTGGGCTCTGATTGCTTATGCAATCAGCTTCATATTTCTCTTTCTCAACTTCTATGTTCGGACATACAATGAGCCTAAGAAACCAAAAACTGGAAAAACAGCCATGAATGGTATTTCAGCAAACGGTGTGAACAAATCAGAAAAACAGTTAGTTATAGAAAATGGAAAAGCCCAGAAAAACGGAAAAGCAAAAGGAGAGTAAATTGAACTGGGCCTTAACTGTTGTTGCTGACAGTAAGGAAACTCCTCTGTCGTATAGAATTTCAGGGAAAATGGAAGAAGCGAAGGAGGGTTTGGGGTGGGGAGAAAAGCAAATGTGCTCTATGTACTAGTAACCGTTAGACTGAGTCAAGTGTTAACTACAATACCCAGGTGTTTTATTTATGAAGTTTTTATTTTAAACCTTTTTTTTTTTTTATTAGCCTCACTGTTGTCCAGACCAAGCAATCATAATGTGACTTTGGAAACTTTTTTTATTCATGTCCACTTGCCTGATGAGTAAAAATTTTAATGTATCTTATACCCACTCATTCTTCGATCTGAATTGTAGGTTATCACAGTGTGCGTGATTTATTTTTGGCTTAATTACCAATTAGCTACTGATTGAAATCAGTTACCTTACATTTTCTTGCCCAATGCTGGAAATGTAGATACATTTAAATTTGCACATTTGAATTCATTTGTTGACTGATATGGTCAAATCTCTCCACCTCTAGAAAGAGCATCCCCTTTTGGTTGTAATTAAATTTTAAAATCTGCTCATCTCTGTAGAATTGTAGAGGCTTGATGATGGTGTTGGTGAAAATAAGAAAGAATTGCAGTAAAAATTCTGTCAAGTGACCCAAAAGTCACCATGACTCACGACACAAATCACTGTGGGAGACAATTCTTTTGTGATGAAAAGGCAGCCTTTGGAAAGTCCTGTTACTAATGAAATACGTTATAAAAATTAAGATTACTGTCTGATTGAAACATGAAACAACTCACGTCTTTATTAGTAACATCATAAGATAGTTACACTCATGTGCTGTTAGCAGAGTATGTTGATTTTTATCAGGCTTGCTTTGTTTTGATTTGTGGCTGTTACTGATTTTTCATATGTGGAAATATACCTACCTCTTCTGTTGGAAAGAACATTTAAAATTAAATAAATTTTAATTAAAAAATCAAGGAGTCCTCTAATGTAAATTATAAACTTTTAAATCCACTAATTTTGGGCTGTTTTACGAATAGCGTACACCAGACATTGCCATGAAGCTATCTTTGTCTTTTACTCTGTTTAATTTCAGAGTGATATTTCCCTTGTAATTATGTTGCAAATTTTTATTTATTCACTAAATATGAAGTGTAAACCCATTTTGGTGCAATATTTTCGACTCCTTGGTGCTAAAGATTGTTAGATTCAGTGCTTGATGCTATGAGGAATTAATTGTTAAAATGAATGAAAGTAAGAGTAATCAACTTACCAAGTTAAATTTATTATTCACAAATGAAGTATTTCATGTGGTGAAAATGAACAACTGGAAACAAACAGAGAAAGGGACCTTGTACCGTGTTTTATTACATAGGTTAATTTGTTAAGGGGCTGTCACAGGAATCAACATAGAAAGACGATGTGTGACAAAAATAGCATGACTGTTTCCGAGTATTTCAGCAAGTTGTCAAAACTGCATGTATAGGATGTATGCTGTTTGTACAAACTATTTCAGAATATTTTGTAAGCTATAAAATATTTATTGTGCATTAAATTACATATTTTTCCCCAAAAAGGCATGCAGTCATGAGAATTACAGAAAATTTGCGACACATAACAATAGTTTGGTCTAAGAGGATTCAACACCTTTGTTTTTGCTCCTCAGTATGTAATGACTAGAGATTTGTAAATCTTTGTGAACATTCTGTACTGGTTACCCAGAGCTCTTCATTCCCTGCTACCTGATTTCAGCACAATAAATATACTATTGCTGTGGGAAAAATTATATCTTGTTAATAAGTTTATTATAATGTAAATTGTCTGTTAGATGTTTATATGATCAAATTGTTAAAATTTTAAATTCTTTTCTGCTCCACTTTCCTTTGTAGAAAAGAAATGAGGGTTTATGAAGGAAAGGGCTTTGCAGGGAACAACAGACAAGAGTGACTTGGATTGAGGCCTGTTCTGTTGGTGGTAAATGGAGCAGCAGAGTTGGGGCTTGCCACGAGGCTGGGCTGTATTCACAGGAGTACGACATCTGAGCGGTAACCATGGAACCTACTGAAGGACACGGTTCCTTCCTCCTCATTGTGCAAGTCCTCTTGTCGAGTAACCTTGGGAAGGTCCCAGTACTGGTGTAGTTTAGAATCTATGTTTTATTTTTGATGTTCTAGGCAAATGACTTTTGAGGATAAGGACAGCTGTGAGAAGTCAGAGAGGTAGAAACATTCCTTGTTTCAGAAAACTGCAAACCATGTAAGTGTTAGAAGAAGCTGGTTTTCCCAATATATGTTAGTGGAAAGCCACATTTTTTTTTAGTTTGTTTTTTAAAGGATGCTGCGAATCCTGAGGTAAATTCAAAGACCTCCATACTACAAGTAGTTGGCATAATGGTGGGGCTTTAGCCCAGTGGCTCGGCATTTGCTTCGCATTTCCTTGGATTGCATTTCATCTCCAGCACCACAAAAACAAAACAAAAATGGATATACAAGACTATTTCCACAGTAGAGTAGTTCAGATTTTAGAACCGAAGAGCTCTGTGGGTTATGAAGAAATTAGTCAATACATGTCCTCAAACAGTTAAGTAACAGGCTATTTATGTGAGCAAGAGGTGGTCTGAGTAGCCCTTGTTTCTTTCAAACTTACACATGTAAGTTTTGTGTCCTTTGAAAAATTGAACCTTTCTGCTTCCCATTTATAAACTCGAATTTAGGGTTCTTGTGATGTTTTATTTTTATTTCACCTTTTTCATTTTATCCCGTTAAGACATTCAGTCATGAAAATGTTTTACTTCCTATCTTTGTTTGTTGGAGATCTACTTGGTCTCAGAAGCTGAACTTAGATTTATTGACTTTCCCCCCATTCGCACATGCTGGGTTTTCCCTGGGAATGTGTTCTTGCACAGTATCTCCCCTGAAACTAATGCATGTTGGAACACATCACTTGATATCTCTCTGTCTAATTATATAATGCAGCTGTCAGGAGGTCACATTGTATTGAACATCTCTACAAAGACATTATGTCCAATTAAAAGCTTTCCTAGGCAAAATTATCTTGGAAGGTTTAAGCAATATAACCATTTCTAAAAAGATAGAATTTCAACATTATTTCCTAATTTAAATACAATACCATGAGTCAAGCACAACATTACCTCACAAGCATGGTCTAGGTACTTTATCCCTCTAGAGATCTCTGTGTCCCTTTTTGTTCAGTTTTAGAGAAGCTAGTTAGGTTGTTCCTTTTCCCAGTTTTTTTATTTAAAAATTTTTTTGGTATTTGCCATGGGGAAAAAGGAATGCATCTAATTAAAATTCTTCCTTTGTCTCTCATGATGCATTATATTTAAATAGAGTGTCTCCTCCCTGTAAGGAAGCTGTCCTAAGAACCAGTCTTTCAAGAATAATGATTACCTAGCTATTTGGTAATGAGAAAGTGGGTAGATTTCAAGTCTTGCGTGATAGTGGTAGCAATAGTCTTGCACCTTTGAGCATTCTAATTTCCTTATTCTGGGAATTCTATGTAACATTTACATTTTTATAAGCATATCATGTAGAGTATCAGCTGCTCACAGTTAATTTTAAATATGTTTTAGTTCACCTCATGAAAATTTAATAATACTGCAAAGTTATGAAGAAAAATAATTGCTCTTCAAATTATATAACCAGGTGTTTTCATTTTGCTGGAATTATTATATTCAGCCCTGTAAAAGTGCTCGCTAATCTTACCTCCAGGGGAAAAAAAAAAAAGTAGTATGGGAACTCGTGTTGCAAAAGAGCAACCAGATAAATTTGGGAAATAAATTTCTAATTTATCATTAGGGTTGAGATTTGGGGTTCACACCCTAATGGGCTACCCTAAATACTAACAGATTCAGAAATCCAGCACCATCTTAAAGTCAACACTCACAACTTAAGGGAGGAAAGGTGTTTTTTAAAAAGCTCATAGTTTCAGGAGGTCTCAGTTCATTCATGGGCTGCTGGTGATGGTAGCAGGGCTTGATGGAGGGCCTAGAGTGAGAAGAAGGTATTCACAGTATGAAAAGACAGGAAGCTGAGACATTGAACGGTGGAGCTAGTGAGGGAAGTATATCCCTCCAGGTCATGTCCCAGTGATCCATCTTTTCCAACTAGCCCAACCTTTCAGTAGCATAGAAAATAGATTGAATTAACTTCCAAATAAGAGGCTTTTGGTGAAATTACAGATTTAAGTCATAACAGTGAGGAGTGGTGTTACTGGCTTTTCAGTTGTTTAACTGAAACCTGGATTCAGAGATGGCCTGTATTAAAATTATATATGTAAACAATTAATTTGGAACAATGTGAAGGAAAGAATCAAAAAGCTTACAGAGCTTGTAACGTTGGAAATTTCTTGCGTGTGATCAACTTGGCTCTCCTCTCTATATTTGAGAAGTACAATGGTGAGGAACACCAGCAATCTTAAAAAACAATTCTTTAGTGGCTATATCCTATAGGCTGAAATGACTTTGAGGTAGGGAGGAAGCTGTCTTTGAAATAACCCCCAAGCTCCTACAGGAATGATAGTATCACAGACTGTAGAGGCCAAGTGGTAGTTTTCACATGTCACAGACAGCGTGGATGTGGGGATAGTCCCAGACAGTATGCCAGAACAGTTATTAGAATGGCTTAGTCTTGGGGTATCTACGGTTAATGGCTCACTCTCCTATCTCTAAGACAGAGATAGATGGGCAACATACTAAGGTTCTACTTGATTAATAAAACTCCAAATCTGGTGAATATAGGCCTGACTTGACATACCACAAGGAAAAGACATTGCTTCTTACCAGTTCCACTCCCTGAGTCATTTTTTCATTTTCCTCCACACACACACACACAGTGATTACAATAACCTTGAGTATTTTATGCACATATATGTCACATTTACATTACAATCCCTTCCCCTCCTCCTTTTTGGTCTTCCCACCCCCTCCCCCCGCCATCCCCCCTAACTCCCACTATCACACCCATTTGATTCTATAGAATGCCTGTGTTCTGGGTTTCCCATATCAGAGAAACCATGCAATATTTAACATATTTCATCTTCAACATCACATGTCAGCACTCAGATCCCCACTTTGGCTCAGCTTCCCACCCCTAGAATGGGCTGCAGTGGCCATATCTTGATGCCTCTTCCCCATGTCCAGCAGAGCCCTTTACTGGGAAGATTTGCTGAAAATTCATTTTGTTTTATTTTTGTATCTTACTGTATCTGTTGAGATTCTTTATCATGGCTTTGCTCACCAGTCCACATAAGAACTATAACAATGGAATTCATTAGGCTAGAAAATGTGAGAAAAAAGAAAAGCTTTTCAAATTCCTTAGCTGAGTATTGTGAGGTGAATGTATGTACATTCAAAAGACATCCAGGTTATCATTAGTTATCAGCTTTCTTAGGCTGAACTTAAACAGGAGTCCAAATAAGTGAATTGCTACATTAAAGTGAGCTTAAAACTTAAGCCTATGTCAAATTGCCACATTAAATGAATTTAAATCTGTATTACCAAAGTATATTACACATAAAGCAATAGGTAAAACAGTATACTTAGTCATTTCAGAATTTTAAAAGTTCTTTCCCAATGAGGAGCAGAAAGAAACGAGTAAGATCATTTTTACACTTTTACTTACAGACCGTGAAATTGGAAAGTAAAATTTAAGAATCCCAGGTTGAACTAATAGCTACGTTCTTAGCCAATGGACCAAGGTTACATGACCTTTGATCCTTACCAATCAGTGTCAGCTTCAGATAAAAGACCCCCTAAACCACTTATTTACCAACTCGTACTGTTTTTAAAACTAAAAATACACCAAATCAAAATCATTGCCTTCTGCCTCTCTAACCCCAGATAAATATCTGTACACATCGTACACATCAAAAAAGTTTCACAGACTAAGATTTTTATATCAATTCCCCGTGTTGAATATAATCATTATGCTTTGCAAGCAAATGTACTAATAAAAGTAATAATTATGAGGGGAAGTTCCACAGATTTTATAAGGAAGTTTGTACTGTTTAAATGGAATATAATTCAAAAGAATGATATCTTTTTTTGTTACACTTTCTCTTTAGATGTTTCCTTTCCTCTGTTCTGTGGTGCTGCTTGTCTCTCTGTCCCTCTTAAAGATCAAAGTACTTTCTGCAAAGCTAGGCTAGTGGACACCAATTTCTTTAGGGATTCTTGGTCATCAAAAATTGTGAACTCCCTTTCAATTTTCAGTTATAATTTTGCTGGATACAACAACCTGAGTAGACACTTGTAGTTTTTTAAAGATGGAAATATTTTGCTCCAGGCTCTCCTGGTCTTTAAAGTTTGCATTGATAAATTTGTGGTAATTTAGATGGGTTTGCCATGGTAAAATAATGACTTTCTTTCTCTTGCTGCTTTTAATAGTCTCTCTTTATGTTGAATTTCTGAGGTTTTGGCTATGATATTTCATGGCGAGTCTTATAGCTGGGTGAGATTACTGGTGTTCTGTAAGCGTCTTATACTCGAAAATTAATTTTTTTCCTAGATTGGGGAGATTTTCTTGCATGATTTCAGCCAATAAATTTTTTGTATACCTTCAGTGCTGTCTTCTGCTCTTTCTCCCACACCCATAATTCTAAGGTTGGTTCTCTTTGGGTCTTCCATCAGCTGCTACCTTGCTCAGTTTTAATTTTGGAGTCATGCCTAATTATAGCATTTGTTTCCTCAGCCTTGTCTTCAAGGTCTGAAATTCTGCCCTCACAATGTTTGAGTCACTTTCCCCTACTTTCAAATGTATTTTTCATATCCTAAATTTCAGCTAGATTTCTCAAAACTTCTTAAATGAGGGAAACACTGGATTTCATACAAAGAGAAGGATTAACAAGGAGAGTTGGTGAAGCCTGGGATGCTGATCAGGTGATATTGATCATTGGATGCATATATTTCATGGGGTCTACAGAGTATTTACCAAGTGATAAATACATTTTTGTCCTGAGTTCATCTCATAGTGGTCCTGTGGGTCCCTAAATGTGTCCTTCCCAGACCCTGTATGTACAGTTGAGTTAGACACATTTGTCCTCTGGCCAGTTCCCTACATTGCCTCCCTGTCTCATGGAATGAAGACCACTTTGTTATGAAGGAAAAAGTGAAAGCTCTTAAAATGGCTTTTTCTATTGAAACAATAGACAAAAAGTAATGCTCCAGTTTTGGGCAAATATCAGAGGCTCATGTGACCATTCAAGATGCAGAAGCTTCTGGGGGTGAAGGGTTTTTTGTTGTTGTTGTTGTTGTTATTCTCCTACTTAACTCTCATTTGACTTGAAAAAATGGAATATTGAAGAATAACCTTTTATTATCATTAACTTAATGTGAACCAGGGTCAACAGCTCTTTCAGATTTGGCCAATTAACTGAGGCAAATCAACACAATTTTGGCAGCTAATATTCAGCCGTCAATTAAATTTTCTTTAACTTTTTTTTAGAGATAGCAAGTCTGTCCCCTTGACAATGTGAGCTGAATAGATCTTGCCATCTCACCTCAGAGCAACGTCAGTCATTCAGTTTTCTGTAAGAATCTCGTCCACAGGAAACTTGTTTGCCTCATTATGCTGTATTAAGGCATCACTTTGGTCCACTACATGGATAACATCATACTAATTTGATGTGGAGAGTAGGAGGTAGCAAATGCCAAAGATTCCCTGGTAAAGTCACATAGTGTCAGAGGTGGGAGGGAAATAAATGGGGTCAAGAGCCATAGCATCAGTAAAGTTTGTAGCACATGGAGATGATTCCAGGGAAGGGAAGTTGCTATAGTTTGTCAGGCACCATGATTGTTAGTATTGTGTTGGTTTTTGAAACCCCGTACGTATATGTACCTCTAGCTAGGTACATCTACCTCTCTGCCTGTCTAAAAATTTGTGTTGCTTTGACTCATTTACCAAATGACCCACGAGAGTCCAAGTTCTGAATGGTGTCCGGAGTAAGAGAAGGATTTGTCACTGCTATAAATTGCAGTTCAGTCCATTCTGCTATTTGATATTTAAGCCCCAACAGATGAAATGGCACTTAAAGAATTATGGAAAGCAATCATAATTTAGGTGGTCCAGTCTGGTTCTGAGCTCACTGTGTAGCCCAGACTGGCCTCTAATTCATGTTGGGCCTGAAACTTATTGAAAAACTGGAAAAAAATGAACTTGATTTACAAATTAGTCCACATAAATATGCAAACATCACCTGAAAAGGGACTGTGGCAGCATTACCTCACCTCTTAGGAATGGTCCAAGAAAGATGTATGGAAGGGAAATACTACCTGCGACAGGACTTAAGCAGGTACATCTAATTGCTAGAAAGAAAAATGACCAGAGTAATAAATTTGATAATGAATGATTTGGTTAAAAGTTCAAGGACTTGGAAAGAATAAAATTAGGATTCATGAGGAGTTTAGCTGAGAAGTTCTGAGCATAACATTTTAACTTTACATGCAAATGGAAAGCTCCCATTAGGGGAGAGTGTATCAATCTTTTCTTATTAGAATAACATTTGTTCTGAAATAGGTTTGCCAGCGACATCATCCATTGGTGTACTTATTGAATATTTTAACCAATAATATTGCATGTCACAGAACATTGCTTCATACCCAATAAATTACTCTGTAATAGAAAAAAATAAAGGAATAAGCTCACAACTGGAGGATTTAACTACCTATGTATTACTCAGGCTAGGATAAATACTGTGATAAGTTCTTAGACAGTTTTAGTATTTCCTTGATTTTATGTTTATATTTGTATATGTTAACCAAAAATTCATCTTTTCCCCTTCCTATTTGATGCAAGGCACATTAATGATGGTAACACTTTAATCTTCAGTATAAAGGATATCAAGGTGAGATTTTAACTCAAACGAAGTGAAATGAACAAAGTCACTAAGCAGATATAGTGGATAGACTGGAGCCTCTAAATATACATTTTTTTTAAGAGCGTTGACGTGCTTTTTGTTTATATGAGACCAGATTATTTAAGTTTGGAAGGTATGTGTTGCTTTTGCTCTGGCTTGTGTTTGGAAGTTACGCACAGGCAACTGAGTATGAATTCTGGGCAGCTACCTACCAGACTGCACAATATTATTTTTTGCAACCAACATCCATTCCCATCCTATCCTTGCACCTTCCTTCTCACCACTCCCCAGCACCACATAAGCTGGGCCTGGTGGCGCACACCTGTAATCCCAGCACTCGGGAGGCTGAGGCAGGAGGGCTGCCTTGAGGTCAAGGCCAACCTGGTCTCCATAGTGAGTTCAGGACCACCCTGGGCTACAGAGTGAGACCATGTATCAAAAGGGGTCACGGGGGGAGTAGGTGCTTTTTCAAAGCTTTCTTGAGGCTAGAGTCCTGGATCTCCTATATTTCTGGGTCTTCTGTCAATGAAATGCACTTGACTGAGGTTTTTGGAGGGAAAAGGCAGCCAAAACTGTACAGAAGACTTAACATGGCTAGTGGCTGGAGCCCGTGATCTCTCATTTATTATCTTTGTTAACGTGAAGCAGTTGTGTATTGTTGGAGGCAGTAACAAGGGCAGTAGTTGTTTACTGACCTCTGCATTCA
The DNA here is from genome assembly GCA_004027205.1 of Ctenodactylus gundi. Lineage (NCBI taxonomy): Eukaryota > Metazoa > Chordata > Mammalia > Rodentia > Ctenodactylidae > Ctenodactylus > Ctenodactylus gundi. Next base: position 160,346 of record PVKB01001275.1, on the reverse strand, counting down.
CTCAAACACAACATGGATTGCAAATATAGTGCTGTCTCCTTGACTTCTGTCCCTCTAGCCTAACACTATTAGGTAAAGCACTTAATCTCTTCTATTAAACCCCTTCTACTTGGAAATGCTAGTTTTCATTTCCTGCATGGAATGTTGAGTGTTATAGAGGAATGTCAAAAAATTGGCATTTAAATGAAATATAGCTGGGCTGGATGGAGCAAATCTATAATTTTAGAACTCCAGGAGGCTGAAACAGGAGGATCAGCTGGAATGTAGATATTTACCCAGCCTAAGAGAGAGAGAGAGAGAGAGAGAGAGAGAGAGAGAGTAGGTTGGAAATAGGTGTGAAAACCCTGGGCTTGCTACCTAGTACCACAAATGAAGGAAGAAAGAGAAAAAGAAAAAGTGAGAAAGAAAGAATAATGTAAAACACACTCTTCCAAGAATGCAGTAGCAATGAAATGTCCTTAGGCACTTGTATTCTAAAATGGACAGACATTATCTTTGTTAAATCTCTTTCCCTCCCTTGCCCAGATTCCTAGACCTCTACTGTCTTACTTTGGAATTTCTTTAAGAGTGTAAGACAAGTTCGTCCAGATAATGTGACACTTGATTCTAGCAAGTGAGTTAATATGTGAAGGTAATTCATGGAGAAATGGGGAAGGCAGATATATATTTTAGGCTGATTACCACCTTGAGCCACTGACAAATCTGGGAACTCTTTGAAGGACCCTGAACAAATCCCCGTAGGATCTCATACCTGGAGCACGAAAGTACACTTCTGTCTCTCATTAGCCACTCTAGGCAGTGTGATCTGAGCACTCTTCCTGATGCCTGTTCTCAGACAAAACATCCCTGAGGCAAGAAACAAAGAGAAATAACAAACACGACCTCCAGTTGGTGTGCTGTTAATGGGTCGGAGCTGTCCATTGCAGCACTGAAATGAGACGTACGCCAGAGAATATGATTCTGAGCTCCAAACTCTGTCATCGGATTTGACTCTTGAGATTGCTCCCCTGTATTTTTTTTTAAGATTACTTTTACTCTCTACTTTATAGGGTAACTCTAGTATCTACAGTTATTTAAAATAACCTCTAGCCATGAAAAATTATTGTGTTGCTCATGGTTCTTAAAGCATCATTCAGGTTATGTTCATATTAGCTGATCACTTGGAAAATTTTCATGAGACTCTACTTTGTCATGCAGAATAAGTTGGTAGGCTTTAATACTTAAAATTTCCAAGAAAAGAATGTATACACACAGTAAATTTACAGAATGTGAAAATGGAAGTCAATAGTCTAGTTTCATTCTCCATTCTCAGATCTGTTTGTCTGTTTACAATTTAATAATGTGGTCTTTTATTTATACTTCCAAATATCCTTTATTTCCATTTCTAAATGACATGTATTTTAGTTACTTTTTCATTTGATAATAATTTGTAAGTTGAGTTTCTACTATCATAGATAAAAATTCAATTCAGTTATACCTCACTCATCTTCTTAAGCCTAAAAGATAAGCCCTTTACTTTTCCCCATGAGTTATAGGAAGTATATATAATTACATAATACTTTATAATATATGAGGATATAGGCCTGTATGTTTTATTTCTCTCCATTTCTCTTCAAACTACTGTTGTGTGATGAAAAAAAAAAAAAACTGGTTACTTTCTTCACTGTAACAATCTGTTTCTGTGTGGTACCTCCCTCTACTTTTGTCTCATGATTTGGTGATTTTTCCACTTCTGTTCACATCTTCCAGAAAATTATTGTTGACTGTTGTCTGCTGTTGTTCCTTTGTATTCTCTCCATTGTTGTAGAGTTAGACATTTTGCTAACCTTTTGCTATCTTTTATGTAGAGCTTTCAGGTGAGCTTCCCTGTCATCTTAATTTAAAGTCTTCTTTAATGTTTCTAGAAAAGAACATTTTATCAGGAACTCCTGAGCCAATGGGATTTCAATTGATCTTTGTCATGGAGATATGAATATTTCTAGCTCTATTTATTTATATATAAAACATGGGTAAAACCTAAATAAAATAGTATGCAAAGTTAAGCATGTCTGCTTCACAGAATGGTTAGAAATATGAATATCTTGTGTATACTTATGTTTTCTAAAAAGTTTGTCCTCAAATCTGGTAAGCTTATTTTATTTTTGTTTCTTAATGTATTTTATAAAAATAATAAGAAAGAGTTAGGTAGGTTGAAGGGTTGTTAATTTCCACAGCCATTAAAAGACAAAGATTTATTGCTCTAGGCTATTTTTTAATCAAAAGTGACGCACAAATTGTTTCTGTATTCATTCCCCCACAAGGGCTACTTCCCTTATCCCAGCCAAAACCAAACTGTATTACTTAAGTCAGTATTAGAATTTCTCTCCTTGTTTTCTATTCAGAACTTAAAGCATATTTTTAAATAATTTTGATTCAGTGAAAACACTGTAGAACCTTTCTTGATTGCATTAAGCATTTTTAAGATTTTAACAGTAGATTGTGTGTATCAACCCCTAAATATTTGTTTATATGGAATATATGATGCATTATAGTTGAAGCTATGAAATTTGGAGCCTCCTTAGAAAATACAGTACATAGAAAAGGATGCAAATAAAATCTCTCTTGCAGAGAGAAAATTTTCAATTAAGAAATCATTGGGATATGAATTGTACTTCTGTCCTGACATTGTTGATTGTGGATTTACAGATTGTGGACTTGAATTCATGCAAGAAAATCACCATAAGTAATATAAGGATTTATTGCTATGATACTAAAGCACTGCATAGTTTATGTAATAGCAAACAATTTTAAGGAATTTTCTATATTCTTATTGTTCTATGCTAGCAATTAATTCGTACTTGCTATAAGACAGTGATAGAATAGCTCTGGTGGGATAGTAGAAGAGATAATCAGATTAAGAGCTCATGGTCAGGCACTGTGACAATAATAGAAATTAATGACTTTAAATCCAGAGAGGCCTGCTATAGATCCCTGGCTTAAGAAACCCTACTAATACCATGCCCTTCCCTGTATACATCTCTGGGTCTCCTACAGTTTTAACCAAGTGCTTAGATAGTATGTACTGGCAGGGCATGGTACTACAAACCTTGCCACTTGGGGGGCTGTGGCAGGAAGATTGTTTAAGGCTGACATTCAAGGCCATCCAGGACAACACAGGGAAAACCCACATCAAAAATACATTAATTATTTAAGCAAAGTTAAACTAAAGAGAAATTATTTACAATATTGATGCTGTGGGGCTACACTAAGTATTTCTGAAGTTACATTTAAAAGATGTACTATAAGTCATTTTTATAAAAAATGGATGCCATATTTTAGAGCAACTTCAGTTTCACACCAACGGTGAACAGCCTACAGGGGGTTTTACTTGCTGCTCTGCTTCTTCTGCTTCTGCACAGTCTCCACCGATCTTTAACAATCAACGATCTGCTCAGAGTGCATCGTTTGCAATAGAGCTCCCTCTTGGTCATGTATGTGCACCACGGGTTTTGACAAGTACGCATCAAATGTTGTTGTATCACCCAAAATAGCTTGGCTGCCCTAAAACCCCTGTGCTTTCACCTGTCCTCTTCTCCTTCGCTCCCTCAGATGCTGGCAGTCACTGGTCCTCTCGCTACCTGCATAGCTGCATCTTTTCCAAAATGCCATGTAGTCGGATTGCACTGTACGTGGGCCTTTGGGGTTGGCTTTTTTAGCTTAGTAGTAGGAGCGTACGATTCATATATATGTTTTCATTGCTCGATAACTCACTCCTCTTTAATAGTGAATAATATTTTGTTGTTCAGATATTGTCATAGTTACTTATTCATAGCTGGGACAGAATACCTGACATTTACAACTTAAGAGAGAAAAGATTTCTTTGATTTCTTTTAGCTCACAGTTTCATAAGGTCTCACATAGTCCATTCACGGGTGGCCAGCAACAGTGGAAGCACTTGGCAGAGGTCCAGAAAAGCTCTTCAAGGCTCGACAGAAAGCCAAGTGACAGAGGAAGGGCGGAATTACTCGTCTAGCCGCTGTCCTGCTGATCTGACCCTTCTAGCCCAACCCCCAGCATTCCACCCTTCTCCACCCTTCTCACCAGGCCCCATCTCTTAACGGCACATGATTCCATAGGTATCCCACCACATCCAAATGCGTAAGGCTTTGGGGGGACATTCCAGATCCAAAGCGTAACAGATGTATCTCAGTAACAGATACATGGTATTATTTAATTATTATTATCTGCATTTTCCTGATGACATGCTGTGAGGCTTTTTTTTTTTACTTTTTTACATTTACTTATGACTATTTGGGGTTTTTTGTTTTTGTTTTTGTTTTGTTTTGTTTTGAGACAGGGTCTCACTCTGTGGTCCAGGCTGGTCCTGAATTCAGAGCCCAGGCTGGCCTTGGACTCACAGCAATCCTCCTGTCTCAGCCACCCGAGTGCTGGGATTACAGGTGTGTGCCACCACGCCCGGTTTATGTGGTGCTGGGGAATCGAACTTGGGTACTTAGCACTTGGCTTAGCACTTGCTCAAGCGCTTTGACCGCTGAGCCATTCCTCCAGCCCCTACTTATGACTATTTGGCATCTGTATCTCTCCTCTCGTGAGTTGCCTATTTGGGTCTTTTGCCCATTTTTCAGTGAGGTTGTTTATTGTCTTACTATTGACTTTGTGGATGCTGGATAGTAGGCCTTTTATAGATTATTTTCTCTTGTTCTGTAACTTTTCTTCTCATTCCTTTGATATATCATAATTTTGAACTAGGTAATTCATCCCTTCCTGGGGCATACAGTCTTAGTTACTTATTTAATGCTGGGACTGAATACCTGACGCCCACAAATTCAAAGAGGAAAGATTTATTTTAGCTCACAGTTTCAGAAGGTCTCATATAGTCCATTCACAGGTGATCAGCAATGGTAGAAGCACATGGCAAAAAGGGTCTGGCACAGGACAGCTGCTCCTGACACGGCAGGCTGGAGGCCACGTGACGGCAGTCCTGTACTGGTTTTTATTGGAACATGTGTTTTCGTTTTTCTTCCCCCCCCCATTTTATTAATATATATTCAATACATAATTTTTACAATGAACTTGAGTATTTTGTGCACACTTATATTGCATCAACATTATAATTCCCTCCTCTCCCCATTTTTGGCCCTCTCACACCCGCCCCATCCCCCCTAACTCCTACTACTACTGCCATTTGGTTCTATAGAATGCCAGTATTCTGGATTTCCCAAAACAGAGAAACCATGCGATATTTAATATATTTCATCTTCTGCATCTGATTCATTTTGCCACTCAAATCACCACTCTTCAGCTCAGCTTCCCACCTCTGAAATGGGCTGCAGTGGCCACATCTTGCCACCTCTTCTCTGGGTCTAGCACAGCATTTCATTGGGATGATTTGCCAAAAGCACTTTTTAAAAAAATGTTACTATATCTTTGACCTGGCCTCACCCACCATTCCATGTAAGGAAAGAACTGTAACAATGGAATTCATGAGGTTAGATATTGTGAGAAAGAAAAAAGGAGAGAAGTTAAATTTCAAATTCCTTAGCTGAGTACTAAAAAGCAATTGTATATATTGAAACAACATTCAGGTTATCATTACATCAATAAGTTTTTTTAGGCTAAACTTACATCAAAGACCAAACAAGTGCATTATTACATTAAATGAACTTCAGTCTATATCACAAAAGTATATTACACATAAAGCAATAGATATAATGGCACACTTAGTTATTTCAGGATTTTTAAGTGTTCTTTCTCAACAAGGAGCAAGAAGAAATCAGTAATATCATTATTACAAATTTAGTTAGAGAACATGAAATTGAAAATTGAAATTCAAGAGTGACAGGTTGAACTAATAGCCCACTGAGTTCTAAGCCATGATGATATACATGCCTGATATTCTAAGCCAATGGACTACCACTACATGGTCTTTTATTTTTATCACTCAGTGACAGATTCAGGGGAAAGGCCCCCTAAACCACTTATTTACCAAATCTTACTGTTTTTAAAACTAAAAATATCCTAAATCAAAACCATTACCTTCTGCCACTCCAACCCCAGATAAATATCTATGCACATCAAAAAAGTTTCAGATTAAGATTTTATACCAATTCCCATGTTGCATATAAATTTTATGTTTTGCAAACTAATATACTAGTAAAAGTAATAATTATGAGGAGCAGTTCCACAGATTTTATGAGAAAGCTGATTTTGTTTTAATGGGATACCACTCAAATGATTGATGTCTATTTTTTCTTTATACTTTCTCTTTAGATGTTTTCTTTTCTCTATGTTCTTTGGTGCTGATTGTCTCTCTGTCTCTCTTTAAGATTTCTTTGAGTATTTTCTGCAATGCTGGGCTAGCGGTTGCAAATTTCTTTAGGGATTCTTGGTCATGAAACATTTTTATTTCCACTCAAATTTTCAGGAATAATTTTATTGGATACAACAACCTGCATTGACACTTGGTGGCTTTTAAAGCTTGAAAGATTTTGCTCCAGGCTCTCCTGGCCTTTAAAGTTTGCACTGAAAAATCCATGGTAATTTAGATGAGTTTGCCATGGTTAAAAAAAATACCTGCTTTTTCTCTTGCTACTCATAATATTCTCTCTGAATGTTGAATTTCTGAGGTTTTGATTATGATATGTTGTGGCTCATGAGTCTCATTGTCAGTTGAGGTTATTTGGTGTTCTATAAGCTTCTTGTACCTGAAAATTTTTTTTTCTAGATTTGGGAAATTTTCTTGTATGACTTCAGTAAATAAATTTTTTATACCTTTTGGTGCTGTTTTCTGCTCTTTCTCTCACACCATGATTCTGAGGTTGGTTCTCTTTGAGTCGTCCATCAGCTGCTGTAACCAGCTACTTTGCTTAATTCTAGTTTTGAAGCCATGCCTAATTGTAGCATTTGTTTCCTCAGCCTTGTCTTCATGGTCTGAAATTCTGTCTTCACAATGTTTGAGTCAACTTCCCCTGCTTTCAAATATATTTTTCATATCCTGAATTTCAGCTAGGTTTCTTTTCAAAATTTCCACTTCTCTATCAAAATGTTTCTTCATATCTTGCATTTCCTTTTTTTTTTTAACCTCAGCCAACATTTTATTTGTGGTTCTTATATATTCAGTGAGCTTTGTAACTGTTAGGACCACTACTTGCTTAGTAAGTTTCTTTTTAAGCTTCCTGATCATTGCTTGCATTTCTTCAAAAATTTCTTGTTTGAACTGGCTGTTTGACTCTCTTACTTGCTTTTGACTTCCTTTCCTGTGAATTCCACAAATCTAGGGCCCATGACATTTGTATCTAGAGTTTCAGGCCTTTCTGTGTGAGTCCTGTTGCCTTGTCTTCTTCCCATGTTTCTGTTGTTGAGTGACTTTACTTTAAAGGCCTAGTTGAGTTTTTTTGAATGGGTATGAGGGTGTGTGTGGGGGTGGGGAGCCAAATGTTCTCTGAGTTCTGTGCTTGGAGTAGACAGTGAGGGAGGACCTCCCTCACTGGGATATTCACTGTCTGTGGTGGACAGGAGCATTATGCTGTTGTCTATAATCCAGTGTTCATTTAGTCTGTTGCAGAGAGGGGTGTAAGTCTGTAGGTAACAGAATTCACCTGAACATCTTTTTTTTTTTTTTGAAGATTCCCTGCTGATGTAGAAATGGTGAAGTTACAGGATCCTCATAGCGTTTATTTAATGAGCACCTCCCTGTTATCTGTGCTAAGAGATTAAGGACTGTGTGTCCTGAGGTCAGCTGGTTCCAGTATGGATTCTAGGTCTGAGACCTGTGAGCTATGGAAACTGGAACATTGTCATTCTTCTGGGCTTTGGTTCTGAAGGAAGATCCAATCAGCTGCTGCTTGAAAAGTAGTCAACTTAGAACCTAGCAACTATTAAATGTTCAGCAAATAGCAAATATTATTATCACAGGGTTTCTATGATTTGCCACAATTTTGATATTATTCCTTGCACAGAGTTGTGATATTACAGAATAATGATCTTGACTTAACTTGTCTGACTTTTGTTTATATTCACCAGTAGCCATAGGATGCTTTGATATTCACAGTGCATATGTTCATATGGCAACTCCAGTTGAGGAAAGAGTCCACCTTTGTTCTACACTGGAATGAGATTCAACTGTGGGCAGTAGCTACAGGGACACGTAATAAGCATGTCATATGCAACTAGAAGAAAGGTCTGATTTTCCTATTCATGAAATTATAGAAAGTGGCTCACCTTGACCTAGTGCAACTCCTAATCATAGTAGGTGTGGAGTAGTAACTATTTTCTGGTGAAGGGAAAGACACAGTAGTGGCATGGAAACAAAGAAAATCAGGGTGACACATAAGTAATTTAGTATTTTTCTCATAAAACTATATTAGTATAAATTAATATTGCTTTAAGTGTGCTCTAAATTCTTTTCTTATAACTATGCTTTTAAAAATACCTAGACATGAGAATGGAATTGTTTGAAATTAACCATTTTTTCAATGATTAATTTTTGAACAGCTTCAGTGATGATTGAAATCACTATTCACACAATAGTTATATAGTTATCATTTCATATTCAGATGTCAAGTGAGAAGTTTCCTAGTTGTAACTGCAATTTATATAAATATTTTGAGAACAGTAATATAATTTTGGAAATATTTTCTTGTCAAAATGTGTTGATGCCAGAAACTAGGTAATATAAATAAAGCCCAGCCTCTCATTCTTATGGCGATTGTACTTACACCTTCAGATTACTGTTGAATACATTCCCTCAACAAATAGTGAATGAATTCCTAAGAAACATCGACTATGAGGAAAATGATAATATACCTGTCTGACATTCCAAGAAGCCATTGTCTTGTAGGAAACATTGATGAAAAAACTAATAATTATGTGACAACAGGTGCTAAAATTGAGATCTTGGCAAAGATGAGAGTTAGAATCACTTGATAAAGTCTTGAATCTTGATAATAATCGGCTGTCAAGACTGTATATATTCATAGTATATTGTTAATTTATATTATACTAATATAAATGAATTACATATTCAACATATATATTCCTGCCTAGATAAGGATAGATTTATATTTGACATTTATAGTAGTGAATGAAATCTTAACTGTGATATTGGAAACTCTTGATATGTTAATGAAATGTACTACTTCCCTATAAGCATATTGAAGAATTTATTGACTGAAAATCAAGTTGAAAGGGATTTTGAAAATAAGTATCATAAACTACTATCGGTTATAATTTTTTAGGTTTAAGAATGCAGACATGAAATTCTGTGGATAAGATGCTAGAGAATGAACTAAATTTTAATTCAGTCTTTTAATATGTAGTTGTGATGAACTGGTCAAATAGAAAAGAATGTCATGATAAATGCCTATGAATATTAAGGAAAGATGTAGGTATGTTGCAAATAAGAGCTAGGTGATACCAAGTTAAGCCAAGGGATGTTGTAACTATTAATTTATATAATAGTCACTAAATAGATGTTTGGTGTCTGCAAAGAATGATGACAGAGTTTGCCTGATAAGCAAGTTTGTATTTATTTTATTAGTTTAAATTGATTCTATGGGAATGTTCCTCAGGCATGTTATGGTATTACACAATTTATCTCACGTCTATGTAGATCGTCTCCTGGGTAGTGCTGGACTGCGTTCCAAAAGCTTGTTCATCATTCATTTTTTGGACTTACTCCTGAAACAATGCAATATTGTTAATATATATAAGCAATATAAATAATAGATGTTAAAACTCTGGCCTATCCATAGGACCTCTTGAACTTAGAGTTTGCCTGAAATAGAAATAAAAAGTTAACCGTCAGGTAGAATGAACCGTGCCTTCCTAAGCAAATGGTTTCAGAATGCTAAGTTGAAATAGTAGCCGTAACACCCTCACCTCAGTGGAAGCAAGAACACCTCAGCGCCAAGCCATTGCTGCGGCTGCGGCTGCGGCTGCTTGAAGCAGCGCCCCTAGAGGCAGATATGGGGAATGGCGAAGCAAGGAGAGGCCAGGCCGAAGGGAGATGCATTCCCTACCGCAACCTCCTATCAGATGGTTATTGTAAGGTTAGTCAGTGTCTTACTTATCTTTGAGTAGATGACTAAGAGCTTAGAGTTTGGCCAAAACAGAATTTTTTAAGTGGCTGCTATGATTTGCCTATTAAGAGCCAATGTCATTAATATATAATTTATCTCAGGAGTAAATCGATAGTCAGGACTGTGTTTATAAACTAAAGAAAAAGTAAATGCACTTTTGAGAAATCTCAATGTAGAAATAAAATCAACATTTCCTGAAACAACAAACAGTTGGCAAACTTGAGCTACTGTTGATCCTTCTATTGACTGATTGCCTATGATTTTTTTCAACAATCCCTTTCTTATTTGTCTGTCCTGGAACATCTGAATTATCTACATAATTTATCAGCATTTTATTTTCTAAATATCCTCAATGAAAATTTTCCATCCTATCATTAAATATTTATTGTATATCTCTTTGCAGATCTATGAAGTAGACAAGAGTGTGTTTGACTTCAAGTAATAGAAAACACAGTAGTTTAAATGAACTTTTTCTTAATATAACAAGTCTAGAAGCAGAGAGTACAGATTTGGTACAGCAGCTATTTTTGACAGGCTGAAAATGTTATCCATGTAATTCTTCAAATAATTTTTATCCTTTCTCCCCTCTGTCAGTCCCATATTTATTTTAAAATGTGGAGTTTTGAGGCTGGAAGAATAGCACAATGGTTAGAGTGTTTGCATAGTAAGAGCAAAGCCCAAGGTTTGATTTCCCAGCATCACATAAGCCAGATGTGGTGGTGCACACCTGTAGTACCAACACTTGGAAGGCTGAGGCAGGAGGACTGCAATGAATCTGAGGCCAACCTGGGCCTCATAGTGAGTTCAGGACTAGCCTGGACTACAGAGTACAACCCTGTCTCAAGAAAGAAAGAAAGAAAGAAAGAAAGAAAGAAAGAAAGAAAGAAAGAAAGAAAGAAAGAAAGAGAGAGAAAGAAAGAGAGAGAGAAAAGAAAAGAAAAAGAAAAGAAAGTGAAAAGAAAAATCAAAATTTGGAGTTTTGTTTACCATAATTTTTGCATTAATTTTTATTATTTGCATTAAAATACTCATCTTGGTTACTGATGTCTATGTCGTGTGTGTGTGTGTGTGCATGTGTGTGCATGTATGTGTTTGCGTGTCCTCTTAAAATCTGTGCCCTCGGTGATGGCCTTACTTGTCTCACTCTGGTTCTACTTTTTCCAATGATGAGAAAATCCTTGTTAGATGTATGTATATGACCAATGTCGAAGTCAATCCCTTGAATTACTTTTCAGTGTTCTGATGCTTCAGACTGAAGGAAGATATGCAAGAAAAAAAAAAAATGGAGTTTGTTTTCAACCTGTTGGGGATGTGAGTAGAAGGACCCAACCTTCTTTAAAGTATGCGGTACTGAGGTGGGGGCGGGGTATGGAATGCGGCTGCCTGGAGTAGGAGACCATAGTTCTCGGCCCTGGCTTTGTCCTTTACAATAATGAGCCAGTGAGCAACTCATAAATTCAATTTGTTTCCATCTCTTAACCCCTAGAACAAAGTTAATAAAACCTCCCTTGTTATCTGTCAGAGCTGCCATAGAGATCTACTGAGATCAAGAGCATGGAAAGTCTTCTTAAAGCAAGAAGGTAAGAAAGAGATTTGTCAACTGTACAGAATCCTGTAAAGCACCATTGAAAAGGTCAGCCAGCGACAGAGTAGAAGAAACCGACCACTTGCAGATCAGTGTCATAGAGGGCTGGTGACCATTTGGGCTGACTCTCCAGCCTGCTGATGCCCAGGTCAAAGAGTCCGCGCCTCCCACCTGAACTCACACAGACAGGAGTGGGGAAAATGGAGCAGGACACAGGCTTCCCTAGCCTGGGCCTGGGCTGGGACCTCCTCACAAGAGTTATGATCTCCAGAACACCACAGACAGGAGAGGTCCTTTCTAGAAGACAGAGAGAAGCTTATGGTTTCTTTGCAAGGCAGGAAATTAATAGGTCCATGGAGAGAGAGGAAATTGAGATGATTTGTCTGAGGTGTGGGTAATTTGGACTAAAACTAGCAAAACTGGCATGTCCAGGCTTCCCAAGCGAGGTGTGCCTTTGCAGACACACTTCAATGAGTCAGACCAACTGGGGTTTTCAGTTCCAGCTGGTTTTGCCTGTGGTACGTAGATGCTAGCTTAACAAAGATACAAAGATGAAAACAGGAAAACTATGATGTAAGAATTAGTCACTGGTATTTACAAATAAAATGTCTGTGAAAAAATTATTTATGTTAAAATAAGGTAGCTTTTATAGAATAATTTACTTTAGAAACAAAAGGAAAGCACCTGAAGGAAAAAGAGCACTTTAAAAAAAAACAAAATTCCTTCTCTTTTTTTTTAAATTTTCACAAAACTAAGCTTTTTAAGCTCCACCTAAGTCCTCATTGCGATGCATGACTCATCACCTAATTATTACGTTTTGTGTAGTAAAATTTATTCTCAAATGGTACAGTAAAGAAGTTGTATTGACATCAGTCTTAAATGGAAAAGAAAGCTCTGAATGCTGATAGTGGGAGAACCAAAACTCATTAAGTAGTAATGTATGACAGCACATAAATTAATGATACAAAATTAAAGATAAATAATATTCACGTATATACTGTGAGCAGTGATTTTTAAGTGAAAAAAGTTCTCTTCACTTTCTCCCAATCAGTCCTAAAAAAAATCCCATCTTTCCTTGTAGGTACTTATAGCTGAAAACCACAGAAACTGTGAGATGGCACAAGAACTTAGCTTATTTCTAGAGGACTCCAACCAAAAGATGAATGAAATTCTCTTAACTTTATTGGAACAATTATGTGAAACCTGCAACTTGTTGCATCACCTCAATGATGCCAGGTTTCCTAAAGCCTTGCTGCTCCTCATGGAAACATCAGAAATTCTCCTTAATTGTTTCTTCACAGATTAGGAGCCATTTCGCTTTAATCCTGAAAGAGGCAGGGCTATCCCATTTGAAGAAAATTGTGACTTATTTTACCTATGCTGAATAGTCCTCTAGTTTCTCCAAAATTTGCAGGAAATGTGCATATTTTTCAGTCAGTAAAAGAGAATTTTAATATAGGATATGGTATTGCAGAAAACACACACAGAGAGAGAAATGTTAATCATTGTATTCTGCAAAAATCTCTGGATTCAGTTGGCCACAGACCAAACGTTCTGTATTTGGAGAAAAAATTGCCCTTCTGTTGAACATGTATGGACTTTTTTGTTTGTTGTTATTTCCTAAGTAATACAATATTAAACTATTTACATAGCAATTACTTTGTGTTAAGTATTGTAAGTAGAGACACTACACACAAAGATGTGGTAGCTTACATGCAGATACTAAGATATTTTACATAAAAGGTTTTAGAATTTGCAATATATATTTTTATATTTTTGTAAAAGTGGAGGGTTCTGGAACCAATTCCTTATGGATATCAACTACGTACTTTTTCTACATACTTTCCAAGAACATAGCTTTACATGATTGTTATAGAGCTATATATAATTTGAACAAAGAACTTCCAGTGCGATGGAAACTTCTTTTCCTTAGAGCTTAGGAATCTAACGCAAGAAAACTGACACCCCATGGAACAAATAATTCTATGCTACAACTCAACATTTTGTTGACAGTAGTAATCTTTGAATGCTAGGATGAATAAGAGAAAAGGAAAAGAAGACATAATAAACGCAGTACAATTGGAAGATAGTCACCTGAAATTCTATCCCTTGCCTGTTTACTCAACCCAATGCTTACGTCATTGTTTAATTAGCTAACTTTGTAGTATTGGGGATTAAAGTTATAAAGTGCTGATCTACAGAAAAACAAAAAATAATTTTTTTGCTAGAAGTGCTTGCAAGGTTGTCCAGGTGGGGCTCACGTTTGCCTCAGCCTCTCCAGTAGCTGGGATGATAGGTGTGATCCACCACACCCCGCCCAATGCTAAATTTAAAGTTTGTTTAGAAGAGTTCTTTAGCTTCTCAGCTCGTATGGGCAGGAAATATAAAATGTTATCTTCTAGAAGGAATATAGAATTGTACTTTCTGTGACTTCCATCCTTTCCTCCCTGAACTCCCTCTCCTAATTTTCAAATTTCTTTACCCTCCTGGCTGTATCTAAAGGAAACATTATCCCCGGTGATGGAAAACAAATCTACATATAATGAGAAACTGGATTGTTATGGGGGAAACATATTAGAGAATGGCGCCTCAACTTCCGCATATACAAGACTCACCTGGGGAGAATGTTAAACCCAGATGATGGGCTCCACCTTCAGAGACTCTGAGTCAATAGGACTGGGTGGACCCATAATTTTCATTTTGGGCAAGTTTCCCAGGGATATTGATGCTGCCAGTCAGTCACTATTTAAGTAATAGTGCATTTCAAAGTCATCCCTATGACCTGGAGACTTTGATGTAGCCTACACAGATTTAGGCATTTCTCCTACATTATTTCCTTTGTCATCATTCCATGATTACCAACAAGCAGCCAGCTGGTTTTACGTATCCTTAGGAAGTCCTGAGAAACATTCAGGCAGCCCATCAAAAGGAGCTTAGCTTGCTGACATGCCAGGAAATTGCATAGTGACCCTGCTTATACCTGGATAGTACCAAGCCTCAAGGCAGCTTGTCCCAACAAGGCCCCAAGAAGCAGGCGAGCTGCTCGTCTGATAGGTTGGCTCAGCAAGGCCCCAGGAAGTAGACAGGCAGCTGTACCCATTCATTATCAGCCCAGAGAAGTAGGTGGAAGTCCATCCTGAGCAAGTTGGTCCTCTAAAGCCTGCAAAGGAGTTCTACATCCATTAGACACTTATAGGCACTATGTCTCCACTACTAGACAGGTTGCAATGGGCCTACCAGGGCCTTCCAGAGTAGCTCCACTCAACCTGCATAGTCTTTGAAAATTGATAGTGCCTTGAACTTACAGTTAGGCACACCATATCTACAGGCAACAGTGCACTGATCCTGCTTTAAAAAGCTCCATCTCAGCTGCAGAAACAATCTCCCAAACCCCATAGCCTTGGCTGCCAAGGCACCAGGAAGCATTGTTAATGTTTGTTATAATTGAAAATGCTGCATGGACCCTACACTGTTATGCTCCCCTATGCCCAAAGCCAACATGGCCTAACCAATTTATTTCTTAGTACATCTCCAGGAGAAAGTCTAATTTTTTTTTAACACAAATCTACTCCATAAACTTGAAAGAAACAATTGATTTACCAAATGGGTAAATCTGGAATAAAATAAGAATGAAAAACACAAGGTAACATGATTTGTCCAAAGAAACACAAGAAATCTTTAGTTACAAAGAACACTGAGAAAAGATTGAGTTGCCTGAAAAATTCAAAATAATAACTTTAAGAAAACTCAGTAAAGTACAAGATAATGGAAACCATTCAATGAAATTAAAGAAACAATACATGACCTAAATGAGAAATTCATTGAAGTGATAGATTGTGAAAAGAACTAAATAGAAATGTTGTTATTAAATAAATAAATAGCTGAAATTTGCAAATACAATAGAATCCTCAATAATAGACTAAATAGGTAGAACACAGAATTTCTGAATCTAAGAACTATTAGGAAAACACAAAAACAAAGAACAGAAAAATAGGCAATCAGTGAGACTCTCTGGACAGTATTAAAAATGGAATTATGGATATTTAATAGGAAAAGAAAAAAGGCAAGCAAAACCCACTCAAAAAAATCTAAAAAATGTTTCAAATCTTGAGAAAGATACAGATTTCAGCTGCAGACTGTTTTGAGGATCCATAAAAGATTCACACAAAATGGTCCTCTTTGAGGAATATTATATTTAAACTGTTAGCAGTTATATTTAAACTGTTAAGGTCCAAGACAAAGAGAGACTCCTAAAACACAAAACATGTTCTTGGTGGACTATGAGTGTACGTCTCTGCAAAGACCTTATAATCTATGATAAAAAAGGATGATATATTCCAAATGTGAAAAGAAAAACTACTGACCAAGACTAATACTCTCAGAAAAAATAGTCCTCAGAAACAAAGGAGAAGAAAATTTTTCCAAGGCAAGGAAAAACATTGACTCTTGCCCGGAGACTTACAGGAAATGCTTAAGGGAGTCCTGCATTCTATGAAAATGAATGATAACCCCCAGCATGAAAATGTGAAAACACAAAGCTCACTAGTAAAGCAGGTGCACAAAGAGGAAGAACAAATGAAACCCTGTCTACATAGAAAAAGGGAAAGAAAGGAGAAAAGACATACAAAGTCACCAAAAATTTTTAACAAAATTATGAGTGTGTCTTTACTTATCACTGATAGCCTTGAATATAAATGGATTAAATTCATCCATTAAAAGAATTAGATGGGCTACATGGCTGTAAAAATAAGACCCAATGAAGAAATACATTAAGTCTGTCTGCTTTCTGGATGCCCATAAGGTGAGCAATTTTTTCCACCACACCCTTCTGCCTTGGTGACATTTTGGCACGTGTTATTTTAGGCTGCATGGCCAAAACTAATGAAGCCAGCTGATCATGGACAGAAATTTCTGAAACCACTTTTTATTTTTTGTAGAGAATTCAGGAATTCACAAGAAACTCAATGTGACTCCTGATGAAAAATTCTAAAAATTCTTATGGAGATTATCCATGAGCTGGAGAAGAAGACAGACATTGACATAAAACCTACGTAGACAGTGCTAAAAAGATACCAACAGAACATAGGAATCGCCTAGCTTCTGTGGTGAAGTGTCAAGCTGAGTTAAAGATGAGGAGGAGAAGTAAAAGAGAATGTGGTACACTGATATAAAGAAATGAAGTATATAGAGACCATTATTTCTCAGTAGAGTGAAATACAGAAATTCATTGCGTATGACGCCAAAGTAGCTGCAAATGAAGAAAATAGCACTTCTACTTTCTGGTGGAGAAACAGAGTAGCTTTGCGAAACACATACGGTATTATCACCTACAGTTTGTTTGTTTTTTTTTAGAGTTATCCTCTGCATATTGACTTAGTTCCAAAAGGCCCAGGTGATAAGAAACATATTGTCTACCAAAATGCCAGACAAAATTATGAACGTGAAAGAAAAAATAAAGATTCCAATCTCCACTCCAGGATCCAGGATACCTCAACACCCACTCATGATTGAGAGAAGCAATGTGGCTGAGAAAGTTTATGACACACTTCCTAAATATCCAGTAAAGATACCTCACTTCCTTTAGCCAAAACACATTGCATTCTTCATTGATCCATTCAATAGCCCAACAAAAGTTGCACAGAATTCTGAAAGGTTAAATAATTCAACAGATACTTCACAAGATTCCAGTTTGCCTTACTGGCTTCAGTTTCAACCAGATTAAGCATAAAGAAAAATCAGAAAGAAAAGATCTCCCCCCCCCCCCCACCCACAAATCGCTGGCACCAACAGGATGTTTGAGTTTTGTGTAGGGAGACATCATCACGTTACTCAATTGGGAGCACTGTCGGGGTTGGTTCTCATCATTACATAAAAGTTGCTGGAAGAAATGAGAAGGATGCAGTGGCTGACTGTGCGCACGTCAAGTCCTGCTCTAGTAAGTAGCACCAGCGCTGTGGCCCTGAGAGGACCAGAGTCGCCGTCCCCCTGACCACTATCTGGAGTGTTTGTTCATGGGAACCATTGTCGGTGAGAAAACTCTGCCCAAACCACTTCCACCTTAAAGGCCTAGTATCCAAAGCAGAAATCGCATCTTCTAGTGATATAAAGGGGACTGCAAAGTCACTTTTCCATTCATTTGCTACTGGGAAACTCTGACTCATGAGTGACAAATGATCAATTACCACTGGCTAATCCACGAAGATGCCAAGGATCTCCTACTTTCTCTAATATTAAGTTCTTGTTTACAAAATGGTATGTACATGTGCACACGCACACACACACACACACACACACACACACGTATGTATTTATATACGTACCGTGCTGCCATAAAGCTTCACCAACGGGTGTCTGATTTCCAATGTTTCCTACTTGAACAAATCCATGAATTTTTCTCAAATTAAAATAGATGGGTTTACATTTCTGTCTCTAAGATATATAGGTAATAGTTTAGCAATCAATTCAGTAACTTAAAAATAATCTCTTGTTATCCTGTTCCAAAAAAGAATAATTGATCCCAAACTTTACTGTAAAAGAAGGAAAGAAAAAGTCGCTTCCAGAATAAAGACATCCTGAGAATGAAAAGATGGAGCAAGGTATATCACCCAAATGGAAATGAAAAGGAAGCAGGAAAAGCTATACTTCAATCAGAAAAAAATAGAATTTAAGTCAAAAACTGTAAAAAGAAACAAAAATTCTTTACATAATGACAGAGATCAATTCACCAAAAGTAAATAACAATTACAAGTCTGTGTGTTCCCAGTGCTGGAGCACCCACATATCTCTAGGAAACATTATGAGATCTGAAGGGTAAGATGTACTTCTGTACAATAATAGTTGAGGACTTAGAGATTTCATTTTCATCAATATAGAGGTCATCCAGGGCAAAAAAAAAAAAAGCCATCAGCAAAGAAACATGAGATTTAAGATACACTCTAGATCGATGGACCTCACAGACAGTTCCAGAACATTCTCATGTAACAGCCGCAGGATACACATTCTTCTTCGTAGCAAATGAAATAGTAGGTGAAAAGGAAATACAATAACTGACAACACAAAAATTCAAATGATTACTAGATGGTGGTTCAACCAGCAGTGTAACCCACTGAACGGATGAAGAGGATGTGGACCGAGACGCGGAAATGACCTTCGGAGGAGACCTGCCTCAGAGAACGCAGTCTAATGGGTATAGAGTAGAAAAGGGGGGCGGGTCCCGCAAACAACGTAAGATCTCACTTATCCAATTATCGCAGAGACATCAATATGGCTTTATATGAAACAGTGGGAGGCAGGGTGGGGAGGAGAGTCCGTAGGCACACATGCGCAGGCCAGTTGTGCCTGGGTGAGCCTCAGGCTCAGAGCAACCAGGAAGTTCTGGGAGCTTAGTGCACTAAGCTCAGGTGTCCCGGATGGGAGCCAGGTATGCTTGTGTCCATCCACACCCCTCCACAATTAGGGAATATTAGGAGCAACTATATGTCAACTTGATTGAGAAATCTAGAAAAATGACTAAATTTCTGATATAACTTAACAAAATTGCATCTTGAATACATAGAAAACTTGAACAGACCAATAATGAGTAGATAGGATCAATAATAAGAAGCTTCCTCAATAAAAAAGCTCAAGTGAGAGGCTTTATTGCTGAATTTTATGAAATATTAAAAAGACTAACAAGAGTTATTATCTAAATTTTTCAAAAAATTGCAAAGGTAAGAACTCTTCCAAGCTAATTTTCTTTTCTTCCCCTTTCAAAATGAATTTTATTAGTGTGTGTGTGTGCGTGCGTGTGTGTGTGTGTGTGTGTGTGTGTGTGTGTATAATACGAGCTGGTATTAAGTGAATTTAGATTAACATGTATTTCTTAATACTTTGTAATTCAAAATAAAATAACAAGAGCATATGTATAAGAGGCTTCATAAAAAGTCAAATAAAGGGCTATAGAGGAATGGCACAGTGGTTAAAGCAAGCCGAAGGCCTTGAGTTCAATTCCCCAGCACCACATAAAGCTGGGCATTGTGGCACATGCCTGTAATCCCAGCACTTGGGAGGCTGAGGTAGGTAGACTTCCTGTTGCACTTAGTTATGAGGCTCTTTGCTGAGTGGAATGAGGAGAGTAGAAGGGGGCCAGGGAGACAGGATCATCCAGAGAGGCTGTGGGTGGGCTCACCTGGGTTGGACCTGTGACTGAACTTTCTGCACCTAGCACAAATGTCTCCTGGCTATGGGGCATCTGACGTAGCCATGGCCAGTTGTGAGGCGGTTGAAGTAGTTGCAGAGAAAAGAAGAAGAGGCAGAGGAGGAGAAGATGAAGAAAAGGAATATATATATAGTAAAATGTGGGGGCGTACAGGCCCTTTCCTTCTGTCTCACTTAGAGTTTGTAACAGTTGCGCAAAGTTTTACAGAGGAAGGTTTAAAAGGTGCAAATGCACTCTGGCCTAAGGTCGGGGACAGCCAAGGTTGACAAGGGCAGAAGCGTATTCCACAATTGGCCTTGAGCCAGATGTGATTTTTAACTCTTAAAAGGATTTCTCTTAAATGAAACCGAATCATGCTGGAGTTGCCCATTGTCACAGAGTAAGACCTCCTGACAGATAAGTCTTCTGTTGTCATTCTCACTCTAAGAACAGCTTCCTTACTCACAGATTCCATCTGGGACCCCTCACGTCACTTAACCAGCAACCAACACACCGCCTTTTCCTGGAATCCCTGGAAATTGCCAAGTTCTTCTTTCCAAATTCTTTATATAAGCAATTAATCTTTGAAATTTTATCTTTCCTCCCTGGCTCACTAAATGGCTCACTCATGGCTCATATTTCAAATCAAGCACAAACTTGTTTCTTCTTGCAGGAATTTTTAAAAATTGATTTGAAAAAAAGTACTGCCTTAGCATTTTGGGGTTAGTTCCTACGAAGTCATGGGAACTTTTAAAGAGTCTAAATAGCATCCATTCCTCTTCCCTGGCATGTGGTCGGGCTTGGCTGGCTGGGCCCCTCCTGGCCTTGTCCCATCTCACAGCTCTTCCGTCAACATAGTCCCCCAGAAATCACCTTCAACAGAAGCCACATAGAGACACGTGATCTCCAAGTGTCCTTTTCTATCGTAAGAAAAATATCATTTGCTCTCTGAAATGTTTTCATCCCAGGAAACAAAAATACTGTTATGCTCCAAGAGAAGGAAATTCTTAACACTTGCGTGTCTCTGTTTCTAAGTCTCTGAAATAATAGTACTGACCTTACGCAGTTACTGCAAGGTGTGAGTGACTTGCTTCACATAAAGTGCCCAGCAGGGTGCGCACACTAGGTTGGGCCCTCTGATGACTTTGAACCCTTCTTTCCTTCTGGGGCAGCACAAATACAAGAATTTTGTTTCAGACTTTTCTTTCTTACTGTGAACTTCCAAAAAATAAGTTATCTCCTTTTTTCCCTCTCTATTCTCTTCTCCTGACCCAATTCTAGGTTGTGCTATTCATATAATATACCTACACACCTGTCCTCCTTTCCTATTTATAAAGCTTGGCTTGTGAAGCACAGACATGTTTTTATTAGCATAAGCATTATCCTGAAAAGGATAGAACTATTGAATCCATCACAACTATCAAAGAATTGTTGGTGTGACCATGAGTACACAGGAGGGTTTGCCCAGAAAATTTTGATCAAGGGAATTTAAAGACACTACTATGTTTATCAGGGGAAAAAATGGTTCTCTTGCCAAATGTTGCATTAAAAAGTGATAGTGGCTCTCTCTCTCTCTCTCTCTCTCTCTCTCTCTCTCTCTCTCTCTATCTCTCTGACACACACACACACACACACACACACACACACACACACACACTTGTCCTTATGTAGAAAAATATTACTGGTTTACCCAAAGATGACTTCTACATTGGAGATTACAGACATAATGCTCTACCTTGGTCTTGGATCTTAAAGAATCATGTCATAAAGATATGTCAACCAAATACATTGCACAGACATTGTGTGAAACCCCATATAAATAAATCAATTGTAGAAACAATAATAAGAACCTAGAGGAGACAAGTAGGGATAGTTGAACACTGCTTTGTGGTATTAAAACTTCTTATTGATATTTTTATGTGTGTGATGACACTGTGGTGGCAATTTTAGGCTGATTCTCTGTCTTTTATAGAAATGTGTAAAATATTTAAGTGAAATGACATGATCTGATGGCTGCATTGTAATAATCTAGTGTGCGTATGGTGGGCAAGGTGGTGGGGGTAGAGACAAAAAAAATCAATGAATTAATAATGTTCAGTCGATGAGCACCTTGTGCTTCTCTCTCAACCTTTTCTTCAAACTTCCACAGTTAAAAGTGTTTTTAAAATAAGCCTTTGTTACAAACAAAAGAACCAAGCTGGACCTCACTTTTCCTACTGCTGTTGAGCTCATGTGTGTATGTAGAGGGACTTTCGTTCTCTGTAGTCTGTAATGCCACATCTCAGGCATAAGGACTTTGGACCAGGGTCATGTTGCTTTTCCCGAAACACTCGTGAAAGAAATAATATTTAAGAGGGATAAGTCATCCGTCTTGACCTCTCACTTTTCCGCTTCTTTCTTGTTCCATGGGAAAACACTCATTTCTCCTTCAGTCTGCCTCACTTTCTGTTCTCTCCGGTTTCTGCCATCCAAGAAGTAACTCATAGCTCTTTGTTTTTGTTCTTGGCCACTAATTTGGTCATCTAGTAATTAGCTTTCTAAACATGCCAAAGCATCTGCTCTGTACCAGACATTAGATTGAACACAGAAGACATACATGATCCCTTCCTCAAAAATTTTGCAATAATGGGCTCATGTTTCCTCAATTTATTTCTCAAGCTATGGTCTCTTTCTTCAGATCTAGATAGATGGATTTGCAAAGTAGGTGGTGGGTTAGCTCTTCAAACTAGCGTGTCAAAAAGAGTTCAGCTTTATTCTTCAGTCACTCCCACCCACATTTTTTCTCACCCTTTATGTTGGTACTCTAGTCACCCCAACGCTGGATTATCTTTCTTCATGTCTCTGTTGTCCTGGTCTGATTCCTGTCCCTTTCCTGCACCTACCTATACACCTCAGTTATGCCTTGAACACACCCAACCACTTCCCAGCATCCAATATTAAAATGGCTTTACTCTTCAGAACTGCTTCCCTGAATTTTTTTTTTTTTTTTTTTTTTGGTATTAGTTAGGTTACACACTGTAACAACAATAGCTTTCACTACCAATTTCTGTTTATACCTTAAATATATTTTGTAACAAATCTTTCCTTGACTACATATAGAGGACATGTTACCATTTAATTTTATGTGCTCAGAAATTGACCCAAGATCACACTCCTGGCCAGAATCAGGGTCAAGGCCAGGGTCAAGGCCAGGACCAGAGTCAGGGTCAGGGCCAGGGTGAGGATCTGTTTCCTAAGTGAGGATGCTGTCACTGTTTGAGGATTATGAAGCAAATTTTTCTTAGCCTCAGCAACATTCAAAAAAGAGCATCTGTGTGATGGCGATTGTGTTATCAAAAAAAAGAGAATTGTATAGAGAAAAAAATTGAAAATTTATTTGGAGAAATATTTAGAAAGCTAAAACTGGCCTTCTTTCTGTTACTGTTCTCTGACTCTAACTCTCTGAGGTGTCCTGGGTGTATATAGAGTACAATATGTCTCAAGTAGCACTTTTAATGGTCTCTGACCATTGTTTCATATCCTCTGTCAGAACTAGTTTTCTCCAAAATAAACGAAAGGAAATTTCACCTTCACCAAAGGGGCCTCTGGGCCCCGGGCTAGTTCTTAATTCTCTTCATGTCACCTGCCAGGTGCAGCCTTAACTTTGACACTCTTGGAGCGACTACTCAACAATGGGTTTGGTGTGAATTGAGTCACTTATCATTTCCAGCCCTTGGAGAAGCTTTTCTTAAGCTCACTGTAGCTGATGGCCCCAGAAGTTCTCATCTTTTGGCAGAGAACAAGTTGATCCTGTGTATAGTCCCGGGAGAATAGTAGTATGAAGTAACAGGAGCTTCCACTTCTTGAGCACTTGCTAAACTCAAGCCACCAAGCCAAGAATTTGTAGTAGGTATTATCTCACTTAATCCTCACCATTTCCCCAGGGAGTGGGTACTAATGTGACTTCTGTTAAAATTTTACAAATGGGAAAAACAAATGCCTGCAAGTTCCTGGCCATCCAGGTGACAATGACCAGCTTGGGGCCTCCAACCAAATCTTTCTGGGTGGCCAGACCCGCTGCCTTTTAGTCTTATACTCTTATGCATTGGCTCATCAAAATATTTTTTAAATAAGTGAACTCAATGAAATGAACGGAATAATATACCAGAAGGTAGCTGTGTCTGAGTCCACCTGATGATTTTTACAGCTCTATTTCCAGCACCTAGCACAATATCCAGTAGGCAGGAGATGCTTAGGAAATCTCTGCTGAACAGGAACAGGAAGGTACAATTGTGTAGAGCCGTATAAGGAAATCAGAGAAACAATGAAGTACACTTGAAAGAGAAGCATCCGTTAAACAGCACAGCCCCTTCCCTGGAGTCACACCAAGGAAAACCACACTACTCCTTGGGATACCAGGCATGATGTTGAGAACTATGCAGTTAGCCCGGCTCATAAGTTTTCTCTCAGCTTCTGGAGCGAGAGAACAAGTTTCTGTGGCTGGACTGGCATCATCTTTATTCTTTACTGCTGCCTTACTAACACACAGCTCAGCTGTGGCAGGTGTGAATTAGGTGTGCTTGCACAACCCTGACTTTCTTGAAAAAAAAAAAAAAGGCCTGTTAGTCATATATCAATGTGTCTCCTCCCAACTAGTAAAGATTTAACCTTAGATATTTGAGCAGGTGACATTTCAGACATATGGACAGATGGTTTATAAGGAAGGAAATAAAAAGAAAATGCAATGGTCATATTCTAAGTAAATTGCTAAATTATAAGAAAGGTAAATTAAGCATAGGGGACCATCCGTGAAGAGAGC
The DNA here is from genome assembly GCA_004027205.1 of Ctenodactylus gundi. Taxonomy (NCBI): domain Eukaryota; kingdom Metazoa; phylum Chordata; class Mammalia; order Rodentia; family Ctenodactylidae; genus Ctenodactylus; species Ctenodactylus gundi. Next base: position 135,708 of record PVKB01001275.1, on the reverse strand, counting down.
ACACAGGCACAGTGAGGTGACTTTCTTACATCACGGTAAGACAAAGATAATGAAACATATGTACTATGGGTGTGACTAACGAAGGGAATAGTAATTATCTAAGACAGTGGGGGTGATGTAAAAGGCTGCCGAGAGACAGATGTGGGAGGCTCTGGAGTTAACTAATTAGGAGAAACAAAAATGTGTTTCAGGAAGAGACACATTTCGTCAAAGAACGTTACTTTTGGGGTCCCTGACAGTAAATCTATTGGGTGACTGTGATTCAAGAAGATGGGGCTTGACGATTACTTCAATTTGGCATGGTAGCAAGACCTCTCTACCTCCTTTCCAAGGGCTTTGGACCTCCTACAGACGATAAGACTCAGAGAGCTGGCTGCCGAGGCCGTTCCCATCCACATGAAAGTAAACACCTGTGGGCACAGTGATTCTTTCGTAGTGGGTATGCCTGTAATTTGTGTTATTTTAACTTACTGGGTCTGGCTTATCTACATCCTTTTTTCTTGGGGCTCAAAGAGGTATGACACATAATAAAGCTGATAAAACCGAGCAGTTCTTGTTCACAGCTCCTGTCGTGGTCTGGCAATGGCAAGCATTCCAAACATGATGTTCCACAGCCATGGGAAACTTACTGACCTGTTGAGGTCCCGTCTCAAAAGCAAAATTCAAATGAATTAGGGACATAGCTCAATGCGAGGGGCTTGAGATTGATCCCCAGTACCACACACACAAAGACATCTGAATGGCTAAAGAGAAATCTGGTTAAAAAGCAATCTGTGTATTTTTGGTTCCAATATCAGAAGATTAACTGTTCCTTTGAAAGTCTGCAAGCTCTTACCCCACAAACTTTCTGTAACCTTATATCAAGTGGAATTACTGGATTTAAAGGCACTTACATCTCCAGTGGGGCTATGCTACAAAGCTGCCGAATGCCCGGGAAGTGGCACAGGAAACATCATTGGAATTTTGATATATCAATATAAAAATACTACAGTTCATTTACGGAGTGCTTTAAGTTTTTCTTTCCTTACCTAATTGTATAGAAATAATAATGATGATGTTTGGTATAAAATTCCTTTAAAAATATAGCTTAAGTGGTTGATTTGTGGAATTTAGAAGAGTATCAAACATTAGATAACATCAAATTCCCTGAGTTTCAAATGTATTGTGCTTAGTAAAGATGCAGACTCCAGGTCCTCTCTTAGAACAACTTCCTCAGAATATTTCAGTGGGTGAAGCCTAATGTGTGCAGTTGGAAGGCTGAACGAGATTTGGGAAACACAGCCTTCTCTTTTGCTTTACGGGGACCAGCTGATAAGACAGACCCTGGCTACAACACTCGGAAGTCCAGGGACCTAGTCCTTCATCGACCCGTTCACCTTTTCCCTTCATGTCTGCTCTTTTATTTCTAGTGTACATTTTCTGGTTGGTTTATTCTTCTCTGAAGTATCCAACAGCATCCCTCAGGTACAGCCCTGGATTTTGGGAAGAGATGTACAAGGCAGCTGTGAATTTGCATCTAGGCCTCCTCTCTGTGACCCTGGCCAGGTTACATCACTCTTTCAACTTGCCATTTCCACATCTCTAGAAATGTGGACAGTCATAACCTTACATGGTTGCTGTGACTGTCACACGAGATAGCAAGAGATAGTGCCTGGCATATATTAGGTGTTCGCAATTATCATTCACATCCTTTGAGTTATTCTAAGACGTGTGAATACCTCAAGCCTCAATTTCCTGTGCAAATACCTACCACCCTACTCAGTATGTATCTGTGTGGCAAGGCGTAGGGACAGGCAACCTGTATACAAGGCACAAGTTCTAGGGGATTTGTCTTGAAACTGCAAATAAGATGACTATTTTTTGCTCAGATTTTGTCCTCTTAGATGATTTCAAGGAGACACTAAAAGCCATGCTTGCTCTCCCACCAGTCCTGAGGACCGGCACTGGTGGTAGGGTGCCTGTCACCAGGGTTCTGGCATTAAAGACTCTACCTTGCTTTGATCCCCTAATGAGCTTCCTGACATGTAATTCATTTGGTGTGGAGATGGTTGTGATAGATACAATCCCATTCATTCACTCAACAAGCAACCCTGGAACACCCGGCTTACAGAAACTGGCCTTCAGAGAACTTAGATGTGATCTGAGAGTTCACCTCCAGTTTCCAGAACCCACGTTGTGACTCCGTTCTACAACTCTCAGCAGTAATCTGTGTCACTTAAAGTTCTGGCTGTGGATTGTAAAATGAGTCCCACATTTATCAGTCCCTCAGCACTGACCCTGATGGCCTGGTTTCAACCAGCCGGTCGCTAAGAGTGGACAGAAAATTCAGTAGCAGCCGCTGGGGACAAGCACCGGAGCCTCTATCCGCTTTCTAGACACAGTGGTCAGTCTCTGCGGGCAGGCCTGGGCTTCGTCTTTATTTTTAATTATAAGTTGCTAGTGGGTTTCAAGGTCAGTTCATCTCAACACCTTATATGGTTTCCAGGCACATTAGAGAAGACAGGTGAGCGTCTCCGTCATTTGGGATTAGCCAGGGCAAGGATTTTTCTCCAGCTGAGATGACAAACTCCGTTTTCCCTGATAAATACCCCCCACTTAGACATTGACTCATTTCTGGCTGCTTGAAGGACGTCTTTACCCATTGTATTTTAACCGGAACTAGGGAAACTCCGTTTTTGCTCCTGGGAACCGGGTCGCTGTGCTCTCCATGCGTGGAATCCAAGATTTTAGAGCCTGCCGGTGCCTCCCGGCTCGGCGGCTGTGATGTCCCTCTCGGCCGCTAGAGGGCGTCAAGAGCCAGGCGCCGCATGGGGAGACGCCTCCTTGGCCACCCCGCCACCGCAGGGGCCCCAGGCCGGCCAGCAGTCACTCCGGCGGGCTAGTGTGCTGGGGGAGGCAGGCAAGTCAGAGGAAAAGGCTGCAGACAAAACACGGGGCACTAGCTAAACAGGAACTTCAGATAAACAGCAAGCACCAACGCTAAACATTTGTTTTCTGAAATTCCTATTTAAATAAAATTACAACTAGGAGTGCTGTGATTTTATTTGATTAACCTAGGAACCCCAATAAAAGGATAAAGAAACCTCGAGAAGGCAGAGAACCCTTGAAGTGCATAGGGGAAGGAGAAGGTGATGTTTTCTATCTAACTGTTGCTTGACTATAAAGCACAGCTTCTGTCCTGCAGCGTGGAAGAGGCTGCTGTCTTCGCAGCTGGCCGGAGAGCCGCCCTGCACCTGTCGCTGTGTCTGAAGCCATAAGGAACAGTCTGTGACCTTGGAGTCCTTGAGTATCTTCTTCCGGGTCAAATGGAGCTCGAGGTCCTTTCTTTGTTCAGGAACGTCTCCTAAAGATGCAAGCATCAGGAGGAAAAAAACCCCACAGCTCTAGTTACCTTTCTCAGGATCACGTGGCAGCTTGTCTTCGGTGAGTCCCAGGCTAGAAAAACCCACTAAAGGTCCAGATGGGGTAACTGCGAGGAGGTCGTCTTTCAAATAGCAGCGGAAGGAGGAGGCCGCAGTCCCTAGTGGACAGTACTGCCAGGCGGTAGCCTCGGGACGGTGCATTTAGGTTGCCGGACAGGTTAAAGTTACTGCCACGCCCTTGTCATTGGCCTTTGTTTGTCCCCCCCGCCCCCAACACACACTAAGTAAACTATGAGCTCAAGAAGCTTTTTAAAGATTTCTCCGGCGGTTGGAACAGAGTTCTAATATCCTTGGGTCCTTGTAAAGCTGGGAGTAATCAACCACAGGGGCTGGTGGTCAGTGACCATCAGCTCATTTCTCGGGGACTCTGGTGCTTTGATTCCTCTGTTCAGTGTCCCTGAGAGCACACACAATACTGAGGAAGTTCTTAGAACAAATATCCCTGCAAACCTCACGAAAAGGAGGCATCTCTCTTTTACTGTCCCCACTGCCCAGTATCTGCAGAGTTTCCAATGGCAGGAGCAGGTTGGTGGCCTCGGAGAGGCGCCAGTCGCCAACCTGGAAGACACTGCACCCCATCCCCTCAGTTCCTGAGGCTCCCCTCTTTTTCCCCTTGATGGCGTTAACATTAAATCAACAGAGGGCACATTATCTTCATAGTGTTAAACTTTGTTTTTTGGTTAAAAAGAGACACACCTAAGTCGTTCCTTTATGCACATTTGAATCGTTATAATCCAATAGTCCAAATATCAAAATGTAATGCACGAATTTGTTTTTCTCAGAAAAAGGCAACATAGGTTATCCAAAGGGTCTGGCAAGGTTACTGATGGCGCCTTGCTAATTCTATCATTTCTGCATCAACAGTCCACACTTCAAATAAACAATCATGGGGTGTGTGTGTTTAAGATCAAAAATCCAAGCATTACCCCCAAAATCGGTGCCCTTATTTATTTATTGAGTTCTTTGTACACTCCCAGTCCGGAGGTGTCTGCCGTTGTCTGGGCATTCAGAAAACTAGCAAAAGATTTATTTTATTTAATAACTTGAAACTACAGAAGATAGTCTTAGGAGCTGGATTCAACAGCTCTCTTAAAAATCTATGTGTGTGTACATGTGTGTGCGTGTGTGTGTGCATGTGTGTGTGTGTGTGTGTGTGTGCTACTGAGGATCCAGCCCAGAATCTTCATGCTGAGTGATATGTCCAGTCTGACTACATCTCCCAGCTCCACACGCACACTTACTTGTCCCCGTTTGGTGCTATCTCAGTCACATACTTTCTCTTGCAATTCATCTTATTATCTTCAAAAGCAAAAACTTTTGCATATTGGAAAGATTCAGGAAGTCTTATTACTAACAGATTATCAAGAAGTCTTTAAAATTATTATTATGAAATACAGTATTAATCATAGCCCAAAGTCATGTAGAATGTAGTGTTTCCAGCTTGATGTATTTGTATTTATTAACTGATCGCATTCCTTCAAGGCCTAGAGAGATAAAGACGTTTGCCTAAATTCACTGATGTGTGGAAAGGTCAGGAGCAAAACCAAGATATGTAACCTGGCTCTCAATATTACAGACAAGGTGTAAAATTTTAGACATGTGATATTTAAAATAAGTAATGATTCACAAGTTTTAAAATTATTTGTATGTACACTTTTTTAGTTTAATTTTAACTTATTTTTTATTGATGGTGTATCTATTTCTGGAATTCAATGTGATATCTGAATACATGTACACCTTGTGTGATAATTATTGGCAAATCCATCCTTCAAACATTAATCATTCTTCATGATGGATACATGAAAAATCTTTCCTATTGCTCTTTTTGAAATGTGTATTTCACGTCATCACCTCAAGAGGCTATTTCTCCTCTCCCGCCATGGCCCTGTCCCTGGACACCACTGTCTCTGGTCCCCCTTTGCCGTGCCCTGCTTAGGCTCTGGTATTCTACTCTCTTCTTCCTGGGCTCACTACTCCGGTCTCTGCTTCTGTGAGTTCAGCGTTATGACTGCCACCTAAAGAACATCACTCAGTGTTTGTCTGCCTGTGCTGATGTTTCTCACAGCACAGTTTCCGCTTAGCTCACCCATATTGTTACAAATGACAAGATTTCATTTTGTTATAGATGAATACCTATTTCATCATGTTTAATACTACATTTTCTTTACCCAGTCATCTGCCATTGGACCCCTCAGTTGATCCAGTGTTTGCCTCTCATGGGACTAGCACTGCAAAAACCATGGAAATGCAAATGTCTCTTTGCCAGATGACTTCCTTTCCAACCGGATAGATAGCTGCAGTGATTAATTTCAGCTGCTGTAAGATTATTGGATCACATGGTAATTCTGTTTATTACTTTGAGAGGAAATTTCCATACTTTTTTGAGAAATGGTGCTAAGATTTGAACCCAGGACTTTCACACTGACCTACATATCCAGCCCCTTAAAAACTTTTTTTTTGTTTGAGACAAGAACTCCCTAAGCTATTAAATTGCTCATGCTGGACTTAAAATTCTAGTTCGCTTGCCTCAGCTTCCCAGAGCATTGGGATTATAAGCTTGTGTCACCAGGCCCAGGCATATGTTTCTAAAATAATAGCTATATTAATTTTCATATTTTTGTTTCCAGCAACAGTGCTGAGAGTTCACCTTTCTTCACCTTCTCATTAGGTTTTGATATATTTCCATTTGTATATCATTTTTTGAGAATTGTCTGTCTAGATTACTTGCCTATTTTATTTTATTTTGCCACTATTTTTATTGCTATACACATGCAATACATAATGTCTACAATGAACTTGAGTATTTTGTGCACATATATATCACATTAACTTTACACTCCCTCCCCATTTTTGGTCCTCCCCCCCCCCCCAACTCCCACTATCACACCATGTAGTTCTATAGAATGTCTGTGTTCTGGGTTTCCCAAATCAGAGAGACCACGCAATTACCAACATATTTAATCTTCTGCGTCTGACTCCTTTCACTCAATCTCTACTCTTTAGCTCAGTTTCCTGCCCTTAGAATGTATTTGCCCATTTTAATCAAATTATGCTGTTGAGTTGTTCGAATTCCTTGTAGATTCTCCCCTGTCAGATGAATAGCTTGCAGATATTTTCTATGGGTGTGTCTTAAACTTGTTTTTTCCTTTGTAGTTAGATGTAATTCCACTGGTCAATTTTTACTGTTGTTACCTCCCTTTGGGATCACTTGAAAAGGAGAGAGAGAGAGAGAGAGAGAGAGAGAGATTTTTTCTTTGTTGCATATATATGTTTAGTTTTCCCAGCACCAGTTTTTGAAAAAAAATGTTATTTCTCCAATGAATGTTCTTAGTGCCTTTGTTGAAAACCAGTCGATTGTAAATACATGGGTACATGGGTTTATTTCTGCGTTTCCTAATTCATTTTATTGGTTTCTGTGCCTGGTTTTATGCCAATGCTGTTGTATAGGTAACCATAGCTTTGTAGTGTGTTTAAAGTCAGATGTTGAGATGCTTCTAGCTTTTTCTCTGTGAAAAATCACTTTGGCGATTTGAAATCTATCTTGGTTCTAAATGAATATTGGAGTATTTTTCTTCTGTAAAAAGCCTTGCTGATATTTTAATAGACATTTTGATGGTTCGACTTTGCTTAGTTTTTGGATTATAAATACTTTTTAAAAATGTTTATGTGCTGAATTAAAACATGTCAATGTTTTATTATTAATCATCCATGGTTTAAATGGGTCTTCTTTAACAAAAAAAATGCAAAGTTCTTATTACTCTGTGCATCCCACCTTGGGCTAAGTTTTTGGAATAAATCTTTTCCTTTTAAAATGTTTCTACTGTAGTGAGTGATAGTTGTATAAATAAATAATAATTCTAGTGTACCAGTGGTAAGGGTTATAACAAAAACATGAAAATAGGTCATAGGATTACAGATAGCCTGACTGCTTTTAGACATGTGTAAAATATTTATAAAGTTACTTTAAGCAGGGTTTTGAGGGAAGTTTGACAGGTCAAAGGAAAAGAATAGATATGCCAGATCTTCGTGGCCTGAACAACTCTCCTCTCCAACCTAGAAAAGTTGACCTTTTCTTGTATCAAGCTGCCAAAACACAGATAGCAGCCTCAACTATGCCTTAAGGGTACAGAACTTGTTCCTGAGGGAAACTTATTATTTATCAATAGGTGGAATTCTGAAAGGTCACTAAGCTTGAGTTTGCATCAGATTCTCAGTATCCACTTAGAGCTATTCTGTTGTGTTTCGACAATGACCAAAGATTAAAAATTACTCAGAGTCTCATTTCAGAAACAAAAAGAAGTCCAAAGGCATCTGCATGCAAAACTATCCCTCTCGAGAATCTCTCTCAGTTTTATTAAGGGCAGAAAAAGTACAGCAAAATGAAAATGTATCTAGTGAAAACAAATCACATGAGAGACTTTTGAGGCAAGTTACATGACAGGAAAACTAGTGATTGAGTTAAAATGGAGAGTAGGTGAAGGCCAAATAGATAACCAAGGACAAGGAGCACAACCTTTTTGCTTATCTTAACTGTACTTCTCAAGAACATGGAGATGCATGGGAGAAGTGTGAAGTGACCTCGTTCTCCCTGTGGATAGCACAAAGCTTAATACTGCCCCTTAGGTGGGTGTGCCGTGCCGCACCTATGAGCTTTTACTCAGATGCATTCTTGCGCTGTTGCTTAGAGGATGCTTTTCCTTCAATATATTTTCTGTAATTTGTTCCCCTAGAGTTTTAACTCTTGCCATTCTACAATTATGCTATTTCCTCAAATATGAAAAAAAGAAGAGGCATTCGAGTCCCGATGCATCTATAGTCCAAGGTTGTGATGGTTGTGACAATTCTACTAGTTATTTTTTTCTTTATCTTTCAGTTTTCTTGAAACTCAAAATTGGCTTCCCGATGCCCCAGTCTCCGGTGGGTCAGTTACTTGAGATACAGTACGGGTCCAAGCAAGGGGATCGTGGAGTCGGCCACTGTGTGGTCTGTCCCACTAGGCTGTCAAAGCTGGGGCTTCCAAAACATGGAAGAGCCGATGTTATTTTTGTGTGTGTGTCTTGATCATTTTTACTTCCGATCCCTCTTCCCACCCTCTCATGCAGCCCATGGTCTCTTTCCCACTCCGCAAAGCTTAGCTTCCAATTTTCTCTCTTCTCTCCTCTATTTTGCTTTTTTCACTTAATTGTTTGATTTTCTCATATTCCAAGCCATGTTGTATTATTATTTGTTGTATTATTATTTCTTTTGCTGCACAGAAGCTTTTTGACTTGATGTAACTCCATTTATTGATTCTTGGTGTCATTTCATGTGTATTAGGCATTTTGTTGAGAAAGTCTTGCCTCTGCTTACGTCTTCAAGCGGTTTTCCCACTTTTATCTTTCACAAGGTTCAGTGTCTTTATTTTACAATCTAGGTCTTTGATCCGTGTTGATTTGATTTCGGCACTTAGTGAAAGATGTAGGACCATTTTTCTGCATGTAGATAACCAGTTTTCTCAGGACCATTGGCTACAGAGGCTGTCTTCTCTCCGGCTTATGTGTTTGGCCCCGTTGTTGAAGATCAGCTGGCTGGAGGTTCTCAGCGGTGTGTCTGCATTCTCAGTTCTGCTCCATGGGTCTATTTGTCTGAGTTTGTGCCAGTACCACGTGTGTGTCACCCTTGCTTTGTAATGTCACTTGATACTCGGTATCAAGAAGCCTTTGGCTTTTGCTTTGTCGCTGAGGAGTATTTTGGCTATTCTGTGTCTCTTCTGGTTCCATACACGACTTATTTTCTCCTTTTTTCTGTCCTACCAGTAAAATGTCTGTGTATTCTAGAGTGTCAAGCAGATCAGCCCAAAGGAGCACTGGGCCAGTCTGCTCTAGCCTGGGCTCATCCTTTTCTTATAGGAGGTATCTGGCTTCCTTTGAGGTGAAAGGCTCAGTAAGGCACGAGGGGAAATGCTCTGGGGCATTCCTGAGGGAACTTTCGCTTTCCTAATAAAGCAGATAATGCCCGTGTTTATTGTGTCATCCTGACTTGAATGTAGATATAATACCTAGCACTGCAGCAGCCCCTTGTGGCCAAGAAGACTAAAGCATTTTGACAGTGCGTTGCCTCTTAACAAAGCAGTTTGCTATGTCCTGACTCCTTAGCATATGAGGAAAAGAAATATCCTTTCGTTCAGAAGCTCTTCTGGGTCAGGTTTCTACCAAGCAGGAGGCAGTCATTAAGCAAGGATGTGGCACCGCTGGGTGGCTGGCTACATTTCTAGAGATCCGCCTGGCAAGGCGCCAAGAAGTCCCAGGGAATTCAGACAGTCTATGACTGATGCTGGTGGCTAAGCAAGATCAGCACAGTGTCACCTAGCTGCACCCCCACCTACAGAATGGCACCGAACTGAAAGGGGCGGATGGTGGGCCACAGAGCAGCGGGGCACTCTGCGTGAGGAGCCAACTTTAGGTTTCAGCCAAGCAGTGGTATAGTCTGCAACTGTTCTCAAAGGAAGGGGACAGATGGCAAGTGCCTTGCCTCACCCAATGGGAAGTGCCTACGACCGTATCCCCTAAGGTGGGGCAGGTTTGTGTGTGGGGTGGGGTGGGGGGCACATCTGTGACAGAACTGCCACTCTTGCCACATTCCTGAAAGGATGGCTGGGCCCTCACTGCGATGTGTCATACGGTGGTGGGTACCACATTTGTGCCCTCTGTGAAGACCCGTCTGGGTGTCAGGGTGCTGTGGCAGAGTCCTTCCCTTTCGTCTAGAGGGACAAACATTTCTCACTGAGAAAGTTCTATCCCAGGTGACATGGAGGAAGGGACTTGAGTTTGTGGAAGGACAACCTTTTGTTAGAGGAATAATATATTCTGTATATTTTTTTCCTCTTTGGCAGAAATAGTTCCCTTTTCTCGAGGAACTGGTTACTGGGACATGTGCCTTCATACAAAGGCAGTTTGGAAATGCATTGTCAGTGTTTTCAAGGACAGATGTCAAGGTCTTGCACATGTGTATGTGTGTGTGTGGATGTGTGCGTAGGTGTGTGTGCGTAGTACTATCAGTGAGACTCACAGGCTCTAACACTCTACATCATATGCTTTTTGCATTACTTAATTTTTTTGCTATGAAAAGTTTACATAACATAAAATTTAAGCTTTCTGCACTACATTAGAGCTGATGTGTCTAGTTGCACGTTCAAATTTAACCCCTCATCGAGGTCGATACGGGCTCAAGGGCCAGCCTTAAGCCCAGTGCTTGACTCGCACCATAGCCTCCCTCTGTGAGTACGAGCAGCCAAGGAAGGTAGGCGAGGAGGAAATCCTGTAATGACAAAGGCAGAGGCACAAAAATAAAAGAAAAATACAAGAAGCAACTTAATTCAGAAACTTCATACTCATTTATATTGAGGGGACTTACAACAATAGCTTGAGAGAGACCAAGAGACCAGGAAACCCGTTCCATCCACAAAACTAGACATGCTGGACGTCTGAGGGCTGAGATGGGAGTGAGTGCAAAGAGATAAATTTACCCCAGGAAGTAAAAGGAGTAAAAACACTTGAAGATTTCTAACTGAAAAACAGAAAAGGAAACAACCCAAAAATCTGAGGCTCGAACTGGCAGATAGACTTAGCTAGTATTTTGTCAATGAGAAGGGAGAAAATGAAAAGGAAGAAGTCATTGGAGAAATTAAGAGACATCTTAAAGACATGAAATCTTTGGTTTTCAAATGCACACCGGGAATGAGAAAATACCAGTGCCATGGGTTCCCAGAGATGGTACCCCACTCTCTCTGTGCCCTGGTCAGCTCTGTGCTGGCCCCTGGCGAGTTCACCCATTTGTTGCTGGGCCTGGACTCTGCCCTACCTGGAGCCTGGTCCTTGAGGGCCTCCTGAACACGTGAGGGAAGGTCAGCGGCTCCTATTAGCTTCCAATGCCGCTGCTGACTGACAGAAGGCGGAGCTTCACTTCCGGCTCCCCAGCTGCTGCTGCTGACCGTTTCAAAGCTATCCTCCAATGCCCTACTGCAGAACAAACACCCTCCTCACCTCCCCCTCCATCCTTGAGAGAATGCCCTTCAATTAAACTGGTTCCTGGTGTCAAAAAGTTGAGGGATCACCGATCTAAAGCCTGCATTTTATTTTGGGGTTGAACAACACAGGGATTCTTGGCTGGGCCTCCCTTCCTCAGGGTTGGGCCCTGTTTCTGTAGCAAAGTTGCTGAGGACTTGCTTCAATTCAAGTGAGTCCTTCTTTACTTCTTTAGATAGGAGAGGAGCCCCCGTCTGACCTCAGAGATTCCTTCTGTCTGCAGAGGAGACCCCGGGGGAAGCTGCGCTCCTGACTGGTCTTCATTTATTCTGAAATTTGGGGTATGGGCCTGGTGGCTGGGTTGGCTCTGGTCCTAACCCTGCTGATTCCTAATTTATCCTGCTCTCTACTACTGAGTATGCCATGCCTTAGCTAATATGCATACTTAAAACATCATCTCCTTATATCATGGTTAAAATACACCCCAAGTGTTACTTCTGAACCATATATTTAGATCGGGAAGATCTATAGGCCTTAAATCACAAGATCGATCTCAATAAATCAAATTACTGGACAAACAAGGTGATATTCCTTGAAAGCTTGTTGGCAAACAACATTTCAGGGAGTCATTAGTTGAATACATGAACCACATTATCCAAGAGGTCATTTGAATGAGAAGGATGAGAAACAACAGAGAGAAAACACACTAAAGGGCACAGAAGAAGCGAATTAGATAGCCCTGTCCTTGTGCAAGTGCTCAATGAAGGTCACTGTGTGTCAGACACTGATACACTCAGATAAAACAGGGTCCCTTCTCTCCAGGAACCTGTGGTCCCAGGGGAAGACAGCAAACTAGAAATCCCTTTTTACTTATTTTATTCCACAAAATACATGGTATGACTATGTACCAGATAGCTCTGAAGGTTTTCAGTAGAAACTCAATCCTCACTACAATCTTATATGGCTGACATTATTAACATTCTCATTTTTCAGGAGAAAAAAAAACCTGAGGCAGAGAAAATCTAAGTACTTTGTACAAGGCTGCACACTGGCAGGCCACAGAGGCAACCGCACACACATGGGAGGCCCCAGGTTTGATGTCTGACTGGTGCCTTGTGCAGCTCCTGGGCAGGACTGGGTTTTCTGGAGACAGCAAAGCTGAGTGAGGAGCCAGAGGGTCGTGGGGTGTCTTAGTTCTGCTTTTTTGTTGCTGGGACACAATACTCAGCATTCACAATTTAAGAAAGAAAAGGTTTACATTTAGCTCACAATTTTAGAAGTTCCCAGTCCATTCTTGGTTGGCTGGCAATGGTGGAAGTATCTGATAGAGACCAAACCAGTGAGGACCTGTCCAAGACATTGCACAGGAAGCAGAATGAACAAAGGATGGAGCTAGCATATATCCTTCCAGGTCATGCCTTGGTGGCCCTCCCTTTCTGGGTCAAGCCCCAGTTTTCTACTTCCAAAAGGGTCCCACCTCTTAATAGCACGTGGCTCCATAGGTATTCCACAATATTCAAATACATGAGGCTTTTGGGGGACAGTCCAGATCCAACACAACATGGGGACATGTACCACCTTAGTAAGAAAGTGGAGGAGAGGTTTATGTATTTTATTTTTTAAGGTGGCATGCCTATGTGCTTGGGAGCAAAACAAAATAAACAAAAACCCTCAATAAAATAGATGGCAAAATAGAGGAGAAAGCCTTGTCCTGCCCCTCCTCCTGATTCAAATGAAATAAAAAGTCTACTGCTTGTCAAATGATGTTTGATCTTTAAATTATAGCAAAATTGCAGTGGCCAGGAGCAGTGGCCAGAATCCCCTGGCTTCTTAGGAATTCTTGTCTCCTTTTATGACTATAAATTAGATTCTGTAGGTGACACAATTTTCACCCATTTCAGCTATGTGATACACGTCTCTGCTCTTTGAAAAAGGTGTTAATAGTTTGTCGCTCTGTGGTGGTTCCTGTGCTCATGTTTACCATACATATTTTTAAAAATTTGATAGTTGTTATTAACCATCACATTTGCAGGACCCCAGGCAACAGCCACAGGCACACTCTAGCCAAGTAGATGAAATAAACGTTTTATTTTTCCTTCACTTAATTATCTCTACACTCCAAATCTCTGGGTTCCCACAGTCCTTACCAGTGTCTCTACTCTATTTGCATCACTTGGTAACAAAATGGCAGGACGAAAGTGCCCAACCCCTCTTAGTCCTAGTGCGCTTTCTACAATTAGAAGAATCTTACAGAGCACTGAGTGCCAATGCTTTCCTGGATGTGGAAAGGGCACAGCTGGGCAGGCCAGTGTCCTTGCATAAAATGACCTCTGTTAAATGCCATACTTTTTTATTAGGTGATCTATAGACACAGTGTGAGGAGCCGAATCCTGGTATTGAGACGATTGTCATCAACTTTAGCGAGAGCAAATATAACAGAGCAATGGGAGGGAATGACACTTAGGATATAGACACTCTGTGACCAGACACAGGTCATTTATAAGCAGGGTGTGGGCTACTGGGGATTCTAACAGGTTATAAAGAATAATCATGGTATGGTAGTCCCCACTTATCTGTGGCTCTTGAACCTTAACTGGGGGTCTCAGAACATCATCCCCACAGAGACGGAAGGAACTCTTGTACTTGTAAAAATTGCAACAAGAATAGCAAATAATGCCTTGGTTCTTTAGAATGCGCTTTGAGATTCTTCTCAGCCAGTGTTTACAACTGGTATTTGAAGAGAAGTCTTTACCGTGTGCCAAGTCCCTGAACACAATAGGAGGTAGGGGGCTTCTGGTAATATGAAGAAACAAAGAAGAAAATCGGGAGTTGGGAGGCGAAAGCTGAACACAGAATCTAAGTACCATCACCTCTCGGGATCAGTGAGGGACTGGTGTCCAAGACTGCGCAGATACCGAATCACCTGCTGTCTAGGGAACAGTTGCAAGGAACTAGTCTGCACGTGTTCAGTTCTGTTTCATGCAGAATTCGTGGATATGGAGGATGCAGTACTTGAAGTTCTCCAGAGAAGCAGAAACTGTAGATTTATTCTAAGGAACGTTCTCGTGCTATTATGGAAGCTGTGAGTCTATATCTGGCAGGTTGGACACCCCCAGAAGAGATGATGGTACAGCCCAGTACAAAGGCGAGCCGGAGGCTGCCAAAGGCTGCCTGGAGGCAGAGTCCTCTGCTCTTGTGTGACCTGACTCTGTTTTCTCTGAAGACCTTCAACTAACTGAAGAAAGCCTGCCCACATTACAGAGGGAATTCCGGCTTACTCAAAACTACTGATAACATCTCAATTTTAAAAAATCCCTTCATAGAAGCGTTCAGAATGCTGTTTTGCCATGTATCTGGGTTCAACTATCCAGGCAAGTAGGTACTAAAGATAAAAGTGAAATGAATAAAGATAAAATAATAAAGATAGGAGTGAAATTGCCAGGTTCAGTTTTCTAAATATAAATCTCTTTTTATAAATTTTTCCAGTTGCTCTTTGTAAGAGAACCTCCAACATTTTTTAAAATTAGATGTTTTATTTTGAAAAAGAATCAGACCTATAAAAAGCTACAAACTATTACAATTATGTTCTATAAAGCTTTTATCTAAATCCACCCATATTTACACATTCCTCTTTCTGTGTATATATAAAATTTCTATTTTTATTCATGCGTGTGTGTGTGTGTGTGTGTGTGTGTGTGTGTATGAGACCATTTCTAAGTTGCAGAGAAAATTGTCTTTCACACCAAAATACTTAAGCATATAATCTCTTCTGAAAAAGAACTTTTTCTACAATAAGCCAAGTGTAATTATCAAAATCAGGGCAATGACTAATGATATGTTATTATAATCTAATACACAATCTACATTCAAATTTAACCATCACGCCCAAAACATCTGTTAAAACAATTTTTTCCCAATGTAGTATCCAATCTAGGATCACTCATGTATTCAGTTGCCCTGCTGCATAGTCTATTTTGTTTTATTTTGATCCCATTTTATTAATGCTTATACATGTGATACACAATGTTTACATTGAACTTGAGTATTATGTGCACATGTATATTGCATCAGAGTTACAAACTCATCCCCTCTTCCTTTTTTTGACCCTTTTTCACCCTCCCTTTCCCCTCTCACTCCTACTACTCCCCCCTCCCATTCAGTTCTATGAAATGACCACATTCTGAGTTTCTCATGTTAGAGAAACCATTCAATATTTAACTTTCTGCATCTGACTCACTTCACTGAACGTGATGGTCTTGAACTGCCTCCATTTACCTACACAAGCCTCAAAATTATCTGTCTTTAAGAGAGCAGTACTCCATTGTGTACATATACAATTTATGTATCCATTGGTCTGTTGGGTATTTTGGTGTCTTCCACATTTTAGCTATTGTTAGTTGTGCTGCTATGAACATTTTCTCTTCTATACGATGCTTTTAACTCTTTTGGAAAGACTCCCTGTACAGTCTCTTTTGAACTGGAGTGCTTCTGTGCCTTTCTGTTTCTTTCCTGTTGCTGGAATTGAAGAGTCAAGGCCCACTGATCCGTGGGATGTGCCCTGTTCTAGGTGCATCTCTCCTTCCCCAGGGGACCCCCACTGAGCTCGGGTGCTTTGGAGGTTTACTACGCAAGAGAGGGACACTTGGTCTTTTATAAATGCATCCTATTAGTAGGTGCTAGATGTTATTTTTTTTTCTGTTTTGGATGATGTTAAGTGTGATCACTTGATTAAGCCGTGGCTGCCATATTTCTTTCCTGGAAAGGCATGTTTATTTTTCCTTTTGCAATATGAGGAGTTACTGTGAAACTGTAAGTCTCAAAAAACTGCCCAACAAGTTTAGTATTGATTAGTTTCATTTCAACCATTATTTTTTACCATGGCTGCAAATGGTGGGGTTTTTTTGCATGTTTTTAGTTAAGCCTTTCGGAAGAACTTTCTCTTTTTCTCTTCCTTACTGGTTGGATTTTTTGTTAGTTTTTTTTCTCATTAGATATTCATGGATTCCTTTTACCAGTATATTATGGTCTGCTTCTTTCAATAGTAATTTAGTTGCTTAACCTTCTGAGGCTGCCCCAGCCCTGACAACACAGCTCTTATGTACTTTAACAGGCTCCCCTTAATTTTAGGATGCTTCCTTATTTTCTCCTCATCATGTTTTGAGGTAGTCCTTTCCATTTAGGTATCTTTCTATTAATAAAATGTTAACTTATATTGCATTCAGATCTTCCTGTCATTAATTTTCAAATTTGATTCAAATTTTGCCTTCTACAGTAAAATAAAATTCTTTTACTCTCCTCTAAGTGGTCTACATACACATATTGTAATTTTGCTTTTAGGTTTACCTTTTTTTATTTCCTGCAGCCTAAATAAACACTTCCTGTTTTATTCAATACATATAAAGATCATGACAGCCATGTGGAAGCTATTTGATTATAATCAAAGCTATTTGATAATAGTAACAATCAAATAGCTTCGATTATAATAAATAATAAGAAGTTGTGTTTATGCTGAAGAAACAATTCGGGGGCCTGCAGGGAAGATCTAGCTACAGTACAAAGTCTGCAATGATTGAAGGCAAGTACAATAGGGACCAACGGGACAAAAGTCCCTGATTGTCTCTTAAGTACTTGGGGTGAAAGTTAGAGGAAACCTGACAAAGGAAGTGGCTTTCACTGGGAATTGAAGAATGCCAAAACAGAAATTGAAGCCAAAGTTCCAGGTTGAGGGAACTGCATGAACCAAGACACTTCAGAGTTCATAGACTTGCTTAAGATGCCTTTTTTCTTTTTTAACCTACTAAACTTCCTAATAGATCTTCCTGGTCCCAAAACCATTCACTACTGTCCCTTTAAAATACAATATCCAAATTTGAACACAACCCTTCAAACATTGTCATAATTTGGTATGAGAAATAAGCGAATGTCTTGTTTCTTTTCTAGTTAGTGTTAACTTCTCTTTGTGTGGATATAGTTGGATTTCTTAACCCTGGCTTATTTGTGTAGCAAAATGTACAAGTGTTCACATTACACACAATGAATAAAGACTATAAAAAGTTTCATGTCAGGTCAGACCAGGGTTTACCACAAAATAAAATATATGTTATATATTATTTAGAGCTTCCTGGACTTCAAAATTAGAGTAAAAATTGTGAAACTCTAATCTTTTTTGCTAGTAGGTTTGTATTAATGAGTCAGATCTAAAAACTACCTTAAAGCAGAATAATGACTTGGCATAAGCCTTAAGAAGTTTAGACTAAAAGGAGGGAAAACATGTTTGTATAATTGGTTGTAGGCAAAATTCAATTGAGTTGATGAGAGGCTGAGGGAAGTTTCTCAAAAGAATTTCACTGAAGAGGATGGTGTTGAGTTGCTTTTTGTTGTTTTAGTAGAACATGAGGAATCAATAACAGGGTAAAGAATGTGGATGCTTAAGGCTTCATTGTGTAGTGGCCACAGGCTCAATTGCATTCCAGGTACAGTATCTAGTTGAATGTTCAATTACTTACAAAGAAACAGGCATGAAATGTATAAAAGCCTTACGGGCTCTTTTAGATGCTCGTGTCATCTCAAAATATATTAATATGTGTTGAGAACCTAACCCCCAAAGTTTTGTTATTTGGGAAATAATTAGGTTCACTCGAGGTCATGAGATTGCGACGCCATCATGAAATCAGCGCCCTTTAAAAGAGACACCTGAGACCTCGGCCGCCTTTTTCCTTTCTCCCCACCCCTTTGCCTGTCTCCTCCTCTCTTTGCTGTCCCTCTCCCATACCTTCTCTCTCTTCCTTAGTCTTCCGCTCCCCTCACCACTCTCTGCCATTCTAGGCATAGAAAGAAAGCAGCCAGCTATCTGCAAACTAGGAAGAGTCCACACTAGCCACTCGATCTTGGAGAGGAACAGGGACAGCATTTCCTGCTGCTTACTAAGTCATCTTACCACGTCTTTTCCCTCTTAATGTCTTTTTTTTTTTTTTAAATAGGAGAAGAGTTCATACTTGCAATACGCTCTTCCATTACGAGGGCTTCTACCAACAAAGATTTCACACTTAACATGTCTAAAATTGATCTTGTTTGCCTGCTCCTGCCTATCCAAATTCATTCTCCTCTAGTCTTCCTCATCTTAATAAGTAGACTGGATTGATTAGTCTTTATCAGATCCAGCCCATTTAGAAATCATATTTCTGGTTCAAACCAATCATCTCCAGTTTGAGGAATCATGGGGGAAGGAATGGTCAAAAATTACAAGCAAAATCTTGTAAGCAGTTTAAATGCTTGAGGTCAGTCTATGTGGTCATGGAAAAACTCGATTGGTTGAATTTCAGAAAACAGTTGCAGCTTTGGAAACTGGTCTCTGGTATCCCTGATGTTATTTATTTTAACACTTAGTTCCTGAGAACTCTGTAAACCTTACAGCCTCCCCCTCATCTACATCCAGCACCTGTGATGCCCAGAGCTGGGACTGACCCTGGGGTGCGTGGAGGCCAGTACACTCACATGCTCTGCAGACAATCTTCAGACAATTTGCAAAATTCACCCTCCATTTTGTGTGATATTTGTGGAAAAGTTCATTTCAGATCTGTCCTTAATTGGACATTGGAGAGATTGCTAAGGGAGACACTTGCTTCCCTTTTCTTTCACTTCTCCTTTTTAAAGACAACTTCTTTCATCCTCAAGTCCTAATGCCTTATGATCTCTGTCCAAGACAAACCTTCCTCTAGGATATGATCGTGAGACAGTCACTCACACCTGAGTTCAGACATGGCCGGATGCATCTTTTTCTTTCCCTGGATACACACACAGAAGGGCAACCCCTCCAACAAGGAAATTGCTCCGAGTTCCTTGGTTAGTCATTTGTGAAGTAGACTTTCAGCTATGCCTTATTTTATTCCTGAAAGTATCGCATCTTATTTGGCCAGGTGTTAAAGGGGGAGAGGGGACAAGAAAAAGGGAAGGGTTAAAATTATCTTGGAAAATTCTTCTATCAGGGTAGTTTTCCTCATATAACAAAAATACCTACCCGTAGTTTAACTGATAATGTTATTTAATAATTATGTAACAAGAAGAATAAAGGGGGCCACTTTTAGTTAGACAGTTCCATATTGCTGGGCCACGGGATCTACTTCTCGAACTGGCTTGTTCTCTCATCCGAGGGTCTAGCTAGAGGTCTGAAGAAGCTCCACACATCACGTTTTTACACAGCAGTATTCAAAGAAGGAAAGGGAAGGGAGGGACAACTGTAGACTCATGGTCTTTCCGTCTTTATGCAAAGCCCTCAGGGAAAAGTCTTTTCCCAGTGCCTCCCAGCAAACTCCACTGACACCAAACTGGGAAGACTGGGGCTTTCCAGCATTCCTAGATGTAGAGAGTTGAACCAGACCCATTATAATCCATCCCTAGAGTAGGTGCAGAGTCTGGAAATCTGAGGTTTTGTTAGCAAGGAGTCAAGAGGAAGTGCCAAATTTCAGTCAACTGCACCTGCTCCAACCTTGGAACTACTTTCCCATAAAGCTGTTCTGAGCAGACTATGGCCAGGCTCAAACAAGACTGAGGTTGAACACTTGGGTTTATTTCCCTCCCTGCCACACCCTGGCTTGTACCTTTCAGACCGTCAGCTTGATAGAGGAAGACGCCATGTCAGAGAAGGGACAGTGGCCGTCCACACGGGAGCGAAGCAGGTTGCTGCTGCTGCCCGGTGTTCTGCTTTCCTGTTTTCACATGCCGTCTCACATTTTTATTCTTTAACCCAAATTCATTCTGCTGAACATCTTTAATATCATCTACAAACTTGTTAGAAAAAGCAAGTTTGTTTTTCCTTTCGTCGTGCCATTCACTTGATGGAATGGCCCGCACGTGATTCTATTCAGTTTTGCTTATTAATTCAAAATCTCTCCTCATTACAAGCCATCGTGCTAAGAAAACACGGAATTTGATGGCAGGCTACTTTCATTGTACGCAAGCTAATGTTTTAAACATCACACCATGTTTGATTTGTAAATTTTAAATTGTTTTCTTTCTCCAGCCTGGCCTCAGAGTTCTATTAAAATTCTCAGACAGTCTTCATCAAGGGAAAGCAAAGGTTTTGCATGACAGATAATGTAAGAAAAGTAATAGTTTTAAAGGACAAACATTTTTTCATCAAAATGAAACGGTTTTATAGATTCCGATTCAGAAAAGGTCTCTTCTTTTTGGATGTATATATATAACTTCGGTTGTATTCAGTAGCAGAACATGAGTTTTTAAATTTTCCCTTTTTTGCCACTGAAATATTGATTGGCAAATTTTGTACTAATCTGTAACAACTGCACATGACTATGGGTTACAGTAGAATACATCAACATGCGCATACAGTAGGTTCTGATCATATCAGGGTGATTAGAGTTTTCATCTCTATCATCTCTTGTTAGGAATCCTCGAGTTCTGTCTTATGGTTCTTCGTTCTTCTGTGAAACACTGGATCTTGTTCTTTTTGCACGACTGAGTTTCAGGATCCATTTTTCAGTCTCCCGCTATCTCGCCCTTCACCACTCCCCACAGCGTACACCCGTCACTCCTACTCCACACTCAGATGATCTCTTTTCGCTTCCACTGATGAGACAAGCCATAGCAGCTAACTTTCTGGCTTATTCATTGAACGCAACGCCCTCCAATTCCATCTACTTTGGTGCAAATGACAGCAATTTATTTTGTATAGCTGACTAACATTCCATTGTGTATAGAAACTACATTTCTTTTAGCCATTCATTCATTGATGGACACCTCAGTTATTCTGTATCTGGGCTATCGTCAGTAGTGCTGCAATGAACGTGGGGGCTGAGGTTGTCTCTTTGACATACTGATCTCATTTCCTTTAGATATACACTCAGGAGTGGGACACCTGGGGCATATTTTAGATCTATTTTTTGAGGAATCCCCATATTGCTTTGCACAACAGCTACAGTAATTTACATTCCTACCAGCAGTGCATAAGAGTTCCTTTTTCTCCAGATTTTTGGCAACATTTTTAATAATAGCCATTCTAAGTGGGGTGGCATAAAATATTGATTTCAACTGTTTTTATCACAAAGAAATGACAAAGGTTTCAGGAGACAGATATGTTTGTCCTGATTTGACCAGCACACAATGTACACACATATTGAAACATCACATAGTATCCTTAAATATGTACAATTTTATGTCAATTAAAAATACAAATAAAAATAAAAATACTTGTATCGTGGCATCTTTGGAAGGAATCAAATTTAGATGCATACTTCTAATCTTATCTTTTATATTTGAATGGAGTTCTAGAGCTCATGATATCTGTTCTCATTATCTCATGTTATCTTTCAGTTACCCACCAGTAAATTATTATTCTCACTTACAAATGAAAAATGAGGTTCAAAAAGAATATGATAACTCACCTAAGATCACAGAATGTTAAGTACATTGATAGGGCTAATGCAAGATTGCCATTATCCACCGAACGCTCTACCATTGCTATTCAATGTCAATCGCTATTCTGAAACTAGAAATAATAAATAACAATCAGATCTAACATTTATTGAGCTCTAAGTGCTTGACATTGCCATGAATATTTACATGTATTATTTCACTGAAATCCCTCAATTCATTTATGAAATAGAGACCATCAAATCTGCATTTTTCAAATGTGGAAACTGAGATATAGAGATTTGCTGAAGGCCGTACTGCTAGATACAGGAAATTGTTAACTCTTCATTGGTTAGCAAACAGAGGCCTCTCTCTGCGTGGACTGTGGTCGTCTCCTCTCTTCTTGATTTGGTCAAGGGGCTCACCTGAGCCAGGTGGAGGAGTCACGCCAGGAAGCACTAGGTGCCATGGTCTGTGGTTAGTCTTTGAAATGCTGCTGCATTTGTCTATAAAGCTCGTGTTGCCATGACGGAACCTAAACAAGGGCTGACCAACCAAGCTGCCCAGTCTTGGGCACCAATCTTCTTCACGTCCTTGTTTCTGGGACACAACACTTGATACCCACAACTTAAGTGATGAAAAGTTTATTTTACCTCATAATTTCAGAAGATAGCAGTCAATGCATGATTGGTAGGCGGTGACGGAAGGGCGTGGTAGACAGGGGCTTGGAAGAGAACAGCTGCTCATTCCATCCGGGTGAAGAAGCAGAGTGAGAGAAGGACAGCAAGTGGTGGAGATCCACACTTCGGGTTTCTCCTCAAGTAGCCCATCCCTCCAACCAGGCCCTGTCTCCTCACAGCGTGGGAAATCATCACTTGATTAACCCACTTGATCAATTAACCTTCACAGTCCAGCCACCTTCCAAATACATGAAGTTTGGGGGAATACTACAGATCCAAAACGTAACAATTTGCTCCAGTATTATGTCTACTGCATTATGCAAAGCATGCATTTAGTTTATCTCGAAGAATCACCACAGTCTTCACAGTTCCAGCACTGATGACATGTCAAAGTCCAAATTCTCCCCCAAGCCGCTTCTCAAACTCCTGGCTGTGAGTCCCTGTGAAAATCTCATGGTCAGGAAAAGTCACAGATTAACCCCACTTGTCTGCTAGTACTTTCTGTCTTAGTCAAATTCTCATCACTGGGACGCAATATGCAATACCCCTAACTTAAGGAAGAAAAGGTCTGTTTTAGCTCACAGTTAAGAAGTATCCATCCATTCATGGGTGGCCAACCCTGTTGAAGGACTTAGAAGACTCTATAGTCAAAGAAAAGTTGTTTATCTCTTCATGACCAGGAAGCAGAGTACCAGCTGGAAGGAACTGTGAGCAATAGTCATATCCTTTCAGGCCATGCCCAGTGATGTGCTGCTTCCAACCAAATTCCACATGGTCCCGTCTTTACACATACATGAGGCTCTTGGGCAATAATCCTGATACAAATAACAACATGCACCACGGGAACCAGAAACCTCAGTATGCAGTAAATTCTGATCATCCCTGACATTTTGCCTCTTTGGTACATTGGATTCTCTCTCTCTCTCTCTCTCTCTCTCTCTCTCTCTCTCTCAACTTTTTATTTCCAAAATTGGAGAAATACCGATCACCAAAAGTTTATACAATTCAACATTCAACCCTCAAAAACAGAAAAGGTCGGACTCTTTTGGCTGTAGCTGGAAAAACTACATGGAAAGGCTCTAGTTCTCTTGACCTATATAAGAGCTATCCCTGAACAAATTAATAGCAGCTAAAGAGACAGATCATGCAAGATTATAGGTCTTACTTACTTTCTCATTGTGGTTAAGCTCTTTGGTTCCATGAAGGCATAAATTAGTATTAATTTCAGAAGTGGGGTCAGGGGGAGATACCCAACCTCTAGATACACTGAGAGGGATACGCTGAGGGGTCTTCTCCAAGTTTTCTTGTTAAATAGCACCAATGTGTTCTTTTGGGAAAAGATTTCTATTTCATATTCCATTTTTTATACCAGGCATGTTCAATTTGTGGACTATTTTTTATTTATTATTTCTTTGCACTTGAGTTTTCAAAATTTGTATAATAAATATTAAAGGAAACTTTATTACTTACATACATTAAGTACACCGGCCCAGAACAGTTCATTTTCATTCAAAATAACAAGGACAAAGTCCAGCCCCATCCTGGAAACCCCTGCTGACATACTTTCACAATCAATTCATGAAAACTTGTCAGAAAGCCGGTAGCATGAGCAAAACCCCGTGCTGTCCCAAGGTCTGACAGTACCTTGGAGAGCAGCTTGTTGCTCCACCTACCGTCCCTGTGGATAATTCAAAAGCTCTCTTGCAGTGGATTCAATTAGACAATTTCAAGGCTTTTATGTAAAAAGACAATCTGACATTTAACAGAGATGCTTGTTAGTCTCCACTTGCAAAGTGCTACTGAAAGCAGCTCTTGTTAGATTAAAATGATGTTCTTAGCACCAGACTTGTGGAGGTATAAAGATTATTTCTTTCTTTTTAAAACAAATTCTTGTTTTCTCTGGAGCCAAGTAAGTTTGCTCTGAAATGTAACTGTGCCCCTTCTACCCAGAAGGCTCAGCATATGCTCCAGAGTCCTGATCTGTGTGGAACAGCTCAGCATGATCACGTCTACAGATGGCTGGAGAGAGACTGGCCTCAGCAGATGGGCTTGGGGTTCCCCTGGGAATGCAGGCCGGTGCTCATACCGTGACTCCAGGAACTTATTCTAGGCTCTCAGTTCTGAAAGGGCAAACTTCTTCTCTGGGCCACATTCTCAAATTTCAAGTGTGTTGCTTTGCAAACCTCATCAGATGGAGTGCAGCAAGAGAAAAGTTAGATATTTTTGGAGATGGAAGCAACAACCTCTTATCAGTTTCACATGGCTCCGGTGTCTCCCCAAACTTAAAAGCTTTTGAGTTGTAAACTCTCCTAGCGGCTTTCATGGCTTCTCTCCCCCTGGGCCCCCGCTCGCTGTCTCCAGTCTCCCTTCTCCGAGGGCGCTGACTCCAGCGTCTGATTTAGTCACCTCCTTCTGCACATCCTGTAACTGCTGCCTTCCTAGGACTCTTCCTTTCTTTGCAGAAATAAACCTGGAGAAATGAACCACAACGGGGAACCAGGTGAATAAAAGACCGGACTTCATTCAGGGCAGGACCAGAAATGTTCTCTGTCTAGATTCCCTATCTCTTCTTCCATTTCTCTTCGTTGTTTTCTCTTTATATGCACGGATTGTCTTCCTTCATCTTCTCTACCTCTGTGCAAGCTTTTTTTAAAAAGACTTTCTCTTGTCAGGAAAGCTAAAGTCTGTTCAGTACATTTAAAATCTGGTGATAGTTTATTCAATTAAAACAACATATTTTCAGCAAGGGACTCAAGGGATTTAATGAGACATGTGTGGGCGCTAGCAGGCAGCACACAAAATTCTACCTCTGCTTTGTCTTTTTAACATAGTGAACTTGTTGTTGGTAAGCAGAAGTCACGTGGGCCACGCCCTGGAGACGTGGAAGCCTTAAGAGCCAGGACATGCTTTGCTATGTCTGTTTCCCTCACCATGGTAACTGGACACATTTCAAATAGTAGTTGCCCTGCCAGCCTGGGTCCAAACACAGGATGACTGAGCAGAAATCACTGTTGAGCTGCACTAGGCATGTAGGATAAGCAAATAAATAAATAAATAAATAAATAAATAAATAAATAAAATAAGCTGTTATGTTTTATGCTATTGAGATTCTTGGATCGTTTGTTGCCACGGCATAAAGTCTTGTCCTCACTGGGACATTTGCGGGTGCTGATAACAAAGCTGACAGAATAGCTTGTCTCTTACAGATTAACCCTTGTAGAAAGCTTCCAATTGCACAGCTAAACTGAAGCTCTAACTCACGGAGACCATGCAGGTGGCCCCATATCACAGAGTATTTCTGGTGCTGAGCATCTTAGTTTCACTTACATTTCAGACAGGAAAGAAGAAGGACACCAAAGCAATTACTGTGCTTCGCTGTGACCTTTCCTTCTCCCATCTCGCTCTCCAACACTCAGCTGGGCCTGCAGCTTCTTTACTCATGACCTTCAGGGACAGAGGCAGCGCTCTCCCTTTTATTGGTGTCTAGAAAGCAAGGACAGATCTCTCCCTAATTGCTTGCAGCACAGCTGAAATGATGCTGTACCTTGAAGCAGATTTTATTGAAGATTTGAGGAAAATGAAAGGGAAAAGCAATATTTTAAAGGGAAATGTTTAAAATATTGACTGGGCACAAGCCTAATCCAATGTTTCTGATCTGTTTCAGTTTCTCTGAAATTTTGACACACAGCCCCGCATCAAAATTCAGGAATTACTTTATATTAGACCTCAAGTTCCAAAAAAAGAAGGAAAGATTCTCTCTCCAAAGTTGCGCACAGAAGTCTCATTTCACTTCCCAAAATGACTGATCCTAGGAGCATCTGTGCCTTTTGAGAAAATGCCATCATCATCTTCATATACCTTGATCTTATGCCATATCCTCAATCAGACCACCATCCAGAAAGAATGAAATAGGCTCTGCTGAAGCAACAAACTTGACAACACCCCAAAAGCTGTCAACATGTGTGTGTATTTTTATTTGTGTAAAGTCTGATCTACATTAAGTAGTGTCCCCTCCCCATTATGAAGTAACCCCCCAGAACGGGTATAACAGAGAAAGGGAAGCTGGACAGCTTGAGGAACACTGTGGCCTACATTATACCATCTAGACGTAGCCAATCAGAACTCAGCTTCCTTGCCCCAACTCACCTTAGGGAGCCTGGGAAATGAGCACAGGAAATGAGGAGTACACCCTGTGACCTAGGAGGAAGAAATTCATCATTGAACACAAAGAACATCCATTTCTCCAGGTCTTAGTGCATCAATCTGCAATTGCGCCCAGATCCACAGGGGTTTGTACTGAGCTCAATCCTACTACTTTTCAGACTTTTGTCATTGAGCTCTTTAAAAAATTTCTAGAGTGTGATATCATCCAGGACCACCTTGCTAACGTTCATTAAGGAATGTAGGTCAAATGAAGGCTCCCAACACATAGTTCAGTCACTCCTCAAGTAGGACATACCCCTACCACAAAAATGAACAAAAAGTAAAATAAATTGAATACAGAGAAGAAAGAGTAGAGAATGGAATGCTAGTTTCAAATTTTTAACAAAAAGTTCTTATGTTCTATTAATATATGGTATATGTAGGAGTCCCTGGTCTGAAGTTCGAAACAAGAGAAACAGTGAAAGAAATGATGCCTTTTCTCATAGGAGGAAGTTGATAAAGCATCTCTCAAAAATAGCTCTTAAATAGTTAAGAGTATCTATGTAGAATTCAGAAAAATCTTTAATGTTGTTACTCTTGTGTTTATTTCTTAGAAGTCTTGGAATTTCATAACAACAGACATTTTCTCATACCTTGCTCTGTTCTGGTAAGTTCTAATGTCTCTGTGAAGTTTTCTCTGATTCTTGACAAAGTGAATTCCTCCATTTTGGTCATTTTGCAGAATTGTCCTTCACACATTTTTATATTATTTTTGCTTATATGATAATGTGATTTTTCTTTTTGTATCTTCATTCTTCATTGATTAGAAACTACCTTCCTGAGGGACTAAAATCAGTTATGATTCTTGTGTCTGGCCCAGAGCCTGGCACAGTGCTTAACACACAGAGCTTAGCGATATATGTCAACTGCAAAGAAGAGTAGTGCTTAAATATCATTGCTGCCCCCATTATCCCTAGATTTTGCATGTGTGTTTGTATGTTGTGGGAATGTGGGTCATAGGTGTATTTGTATATCATCACATGTGAAGAGACTTGTCTAAAATAATTCTGAACCTGTCAAAATCATGTAGGTATTGAGACAAAACTATTTATGTGGGCAATTACATGATGAAAAGAATATCTGATCTTCTTAAGGCCACTTGTTAAACCAGCATTTAAAATAAATTTGTTTGACTGAGTTTTCCTTTTCTGGATTTCCCTCTTATTTTATGTGAGGTAAGCATGATAAATGCTACTGAAAAACAAAAAGATAAAGGGAAAGATTTTAATTGATTCCCTGCAGAATCATATTGTTGCAATTGCCTTTACTGTTATCAGCAATATTTTTGTCATTTTTTAACTCTGTAAATCTTTTTCTTTCTGTAGGTCAGAAAACATCTTCTTCAGGGCATATATATGCATTGTAATAACAGTGCATGATGCACATAAGACAAGTGCTTCATTTTTTATAATATCTGTAATAACTTGAAAAATTCCTGAGGGCTTGATAATTTTTTCCAGTAATCTTGTAGAAGCTGGCCCCAGCATATCACTGGATAGACTTGCTTCTCAATCTGTTTTCAGTACCCAAACCTTTCTCTCCCAGCCTAAGCTGTAGGCAGGACCGTGGCAGCCACTTACTTGCTGGCATTCCCAATCAGGTACTTGTGTTGTCTGATTGAAATAAGTAGATTTTTTTCTTTCTCTTTTCTTCTTTCTTTCTTTCTTTCTTTCTTTCTTTCTTTCTTTCTTTTTTCTTTCTGGTGAATGATGAGGGAGTACCAAGGTTTATATGACAAAAAAAAAAAGTAGAGCAGAAAGAAAGCCAGAGGATTCTCAGGTGTCTCAATTCAGAGCCTTTTACAGCATGTCTGGAGCTGTAGGTGATGAGTTGGCTTCAGATTTTTAAAAAAGGTACACTTAGCTGACTAGGTCTATTTATAAAGGCCTACTCACATATGGCAACCTAGGCCCTGTCTATGCCTCAAGTTCTCTAAAGTCCAACTTAATTCCAGTCACTCATTCTGTAACCAATTATATTTTCTGTCTTGTCTGTCTCCTCAATTTTCTCAATTCAGCAAACCTTTGAAATTTCACTTTATGCCAAAATTACCTCTTGATTTTTGGATTCAGAGTGGTAATTTCATATTAGTAGCACTCTGCCTCCTCTGTCCACACTCCACTGCACCAAATCTTCTTTTGTTTTTCAACATTAAAATATTTGGTAGGAACTTGATTTGGTGGGTTTCTTAAGAATGTATTTCATTTTAGACTGTCTACTTTTGATGAACAGTGCTCAGAAACAGAAATTATACCCATTTAAGACTATTGTCATCTTAGTGAAAATTAATCATGCCAACCCATATAAATGATGAATGTTTTTTTCATAGCCTTAGTAATGGTGATTATTTATGATTACTTAATTAATTAGTTGGTGGGTGATATGGCTTGGATATGGAGTGTCCCCCAAATTCTCGTGTATTTGGATGTAGCAGGATAGCTTTAACTGTGTATTATTGGGAGGTAGGGCTGGCTGGAAGAGGCAGATGCTTACGTTTGAGGTTTGATCGGGAAAGACTGTGTCAACTTGTTGAGATTGGGGATTGCCCAAAGCGGAGCTTGTAGGTTTGTGTTATTTACTTGTGGGGCAGGAAGTGAAGAAAAGGCACACACTTTGAGGGTGGGGGTCCCGACAGGCAGCTTCAAGTGATTAAAGGGAAAAAGAAGGAACACTGTTACAGTCTCTTCCTAAGAAAGCTCTAGCCTTGTCTGAGTTTTGCAGACATCCCCTTGTTATTGTTTTACTAGGCTTCTATCTACAATAAGGTGAGCAGGTCTCCACCCCCCCGCCCCCCCGTGCCGTGTCCCTCTGCCCTTGCTGGCTGCTCCATGAATGGACTGTATGTGTGAGAGACCTTCTGAAACTGTGAGCTAAATAAATATTTCCTCCTTTAAATTGTGAACTTTGGGTATTTAATCACGGCAACAAGAAAGTAACCAAAACGGGGTATAGGATCACGTGTGTGAGCAGCAACACATGAGATAGCCACTGTATTTTAGGGCATGATTTCCTCCCTAAGGAGGAGCAATAATGATGGTCATAACGTGTTCAAACTATGGCCTTGCCCTTGTGACTTAGCATGTCCTTCATGCTTGATAAGCTACACAGAATATGTGCCAAGATTCACATTCACAAACATCACCTGCAATCATCACATCTTTCCTTATCGTATTTCCTGAGTTATAAGTACATGGTACATGAGTTCCAGCTGTTTTGTGCATTAGGAGTAATGAAGCCATAATTTCAGGCACCTTACCCCCGAAACCATTAACTGTTATTTCCGACTCTTTAATTCACCACCAAAGTCATTGTCATCTGGACAACAGATGGCAGACGCACTCTCTACAACTTTGTTTCTAAGTAAACAGCATTTCATCAAACAGCTCTGTAGCGAGAACATGCAATAT
The DNA here is from genome assembly GCA_004027205.1 of Ctenodactylus gundi. NCBI lineage: Eukaryota > Metazoa > Chordata > Mammalia > Rodentia > Ctenodactylidae > Ctenodactylus > Ctenodactylus gundi. The sequence goes on along the minus strand of PVKB01001275.1, from coordinate 105,625 downwards.
TTACTTTCCTCTCAGTTTCTCTCTGCATTTTGCCCAACTTCACAAGCATATTTTGGATAATACCAATGTAACCATAGAGCAAGCATGTTGTCTCAAATGTGACCGAGGGGGAAGACTAACCCAGATTATGGTGAAGGAAAATCTTTTTCCAAGAGAGTTTTTAAAAAGGTGCATTTAGCTTTCTCGGTCTCTTTATAAAGGCATACTCATCATTTCAATTTCTATTTTCTCTGTTCATAAATACCTGACCAAACATAGTTCATTTAATTAACAGCTCTCTAAATGGATTTGAGTTTGCTGCCTGAGGGGCTGAGGCACTACTGGCAGAAACTTGCAGGGTGTTTGGCAAAGATCCAGAAGTGCCAAACCACGAGCTTAATCTGAAGAAACAGAACAGACATCAATGCAGCAGCAAAGACAGGGGCCTCTGGGTGCCAGGGAGAAGGGTGGTGGAGAAGTGCCACCCATGGGAGAAAGGCTGGCCCCCTGATGTACGTAGCTCAAAAGTCAGACTAGGCAGACATAAGTAAAACCATCTTAGTAAAATTTTCCAAGCAAGAATTTTAGTAAGTACGTATCTTTAGAAGTCTGAAACATACAAACGAAACTTTAAAATGAAAAAAGACAATGAAAACATTCAAATTAATGAGTTGACTAGAACTATTAGTAATTTGTGCCTGTCTACAGCATAAAGGCTTTAATTGATATTTCTGATTTTTATTGCTAACAGAGTTGATTTCCAGGCTGTAAGATAACTGGGGTGAAGGTCGCTGGAGGAAGGTCCTATTAAATTAGCTGGCTGTGCACTTTGAGAAAGCAATTGTGTGTTTTGCACAGCTGAGATGAAAGTGAGACAGCTACACTGGCTGGAAGCTTGAAATGTTTCTAAGATGAATCACAATCTTTGATCTGCTTTTTGTATCCTTCTCCATATTTCTTTTCTCCTAGGTTGATCTGATACATGACCAACAAGGATCAACTGAGGAAAAGAGAACAGATTTTTCAAAATTGATTGTACCACGACGAATAAGCAATGGAGGCTGCTGTATCATTACTTTTCCTGTGTCAGTTCCCAGAAGCATCTGTTCCTGGCCTAGTAACTACGACAAACCAGACTTCAATTCATCTACAACAATCATTTATTAAACGCATGCCCTGACACAGCAGTGCGATAGGCGATGTGTGGCTAGCTAAAATGCAAACACAAAAATTTGCATGGAAATGGAAAACAGGGTGTGAGGGTACAAATTATGCTTTGTGATTTTGCAAGAAAAAAACGCACCCACAGAACTGATTGTAGCTGAGCCCTTTGGTTTTAGAGCAGTGGTAAAGACCTAAAACCATTTGGATTTTCCTTTTTTTGCCGGTCTCATTAACTGTTTTTCTTTTTAAATCAATTCTATATTTTAAAATTAGAACGTGAAACACACACACGCACAAATCCATTTTATTTTCTCTTGAAAAATAAGACTAGAATAAGTGAGACACGAATTCTTCAAGACAGCCCTCTGTGCCCACAATAAACTATGGAATCACCCCAGACAGCTTACCTGGTTTGTCCTAGCTGCCTGGCTGCCTGTCTTGGACTCCCTCGCAGGCGCTGCTTTGGACTCTCTGCTAAAGGCTGTGGAACATCAAGCAACTCTTTGTCTGCTCTGTGCTTTCGTTTTTCCATCTCTAAAGTGAGGATGATCATACTATACCTACCTCACAGTGATGATATGGAGGTGAAACGACCACTAAGTAACAAGTGCTAAAATGTGTGAGCTCTTACTACGAATTTATTATTATTTGTTGTGTGCTTGTGGTGTATTTGAAATGCCTGAAACAAGATGAATTGCAGGTTTTTTAATGTGGTACATGTACATATACATGATGAAGTACATTGGCAATAAAGCTTCTTGTGTGAGTGGAACAAAACTGTGGCAGTGTCGCGTGTAGCTGGGTTGTCCGTGTGAGGAGCTGTTGGCTTTACAGCCCGCCCTAAGCTCCTCTGCAATGTACAATATTGATCCAGACATGGCAAAGCAAAGGATGTACCAAAATTGTACCCAAATTGCCTCAAATCCACTGAATTGACCAGAAGGATGGCACTTTTTTCACAAGTTTTTCTGTATTTATTCATCAAGTTAATATCTGTACTATAGAAGTAATTTGACTACTAATTATCTGACTCAATGAGATTGTAAAAGTGTACTTGAGTTAAATCTTAGTGTTCCATAAATTCACATCACTTTTGTATTTTTCTAAATTATTAAATACTTAAAATTTAAATAAAATGAAAAAGTATTCTCCTGAAAGCCAAAACCTGTTCTACTACAGAGGACTTGTAGCAGCTTCAAAATGTCAAAGTCCTCACAATATCACAGGGACGCTTATCATACAGATAAGGAAGAAACTCAAAGCAATCAAAACAAAAAAGGTAGCCAAAGTGATAACCAGAGTGAACGTTTGTGAGAATTAGGATGGAAAAGGATGTAGCTAAAGGAAGATAAGAAGAAAGAGGACTGGGGGTACAACTCAGAGCTTACAGCACTCACCTAGCAAGTGCAAGGCCCTGGGTTTGAATTCCCAGCACCACATAATAGCTGGATATGACAGAGCATGCCTGTAATCCCAGAACTCTGGAGGCTAAAACAGGATGATTGCCAGATGTCTGAGGCCAGCCTGGAAGAAGAAGAAGAATTTGAGTTCAAACATTCCAGACAGTCAAGAGATGCCCCATGTTGATGAGCTGGTTTTGTTGACTACCGTGTTTTCCTTCATCATGTTCAGTTACCAAAAGACAGATTTTTTTTCAGAACTGTAATCTTGATAATATGTACAGAAAACCAAATACAAAATAAAGGAAGAGGCCCAGGTATGGAGACTGAAAGACAACTCCAAGTGGTCAAATTATTCTGAGACTCCATCACAGCCAACACTAAAGTTCACGCTGTTTGTAAACTGTGCCCTGTGAGACGTCAGCGGATGGCTTGGGCACTATGACTACGTCCAGAATTCCTGAGAGTATAAGACCACGCAGGACGTGAAGAGCCTGTGCTCATTTTGTGCATGCAGATCAGACACAGCACACCCTGCCGATATCTTAATGAACAGAAAATTCAGTATTTCTTCCAGGGTGCAGAAACATACTTTTACGTGAGGAAGGTTTACTTCTATGGATTTATGATGAAACCTGAGATTTTGAAATAAGGCGATTTTTAAAGGATTCACATAAATTACTGAACTCAACCCCCTGTTGTACAAGAACTTGGAAAAAATGTGAAAAAGAAAATAAATATGACTTATTTATCTAGCACTTTACAGAAACAGAATTGAGCTAATGGGGGAAATGTGCAAAGCGAAGTGATAAACTTGCACCAGGCTGAGATTCCAGCACCAGGCTGGACGTCCTGCGCTGCGTCACTAAGGTAGAGGCTGCACGGATTTTGACAAACTCTGATTGCTCAGTTGCGACGCACAACTGTTACAAAAAAAAAAAAAAAAAAAAAAAAAAAAAAAAAAAAAAAGACGAGAAGTTGGAAAATTTAAGACATCTGCATGCAAGTTTCTTTACCCAACGAAATGTCGCTCTCGTCACTGTCACTGCCACAGAGAGCACCTGCCGCTGGTTACGTGTCAACGTAGCGGGGACGGAGGGATGACAGCCAGGCTGTCGGGAACAACTTCAAAGCCTGAATGTGGAACCTGCCTTGCTATTCTCTTCATTTCATTAAATTGCAAGTTACTTCTCAGGGCCAAAAAGTTATCAATTATTTTATTTTTTAAAAGCTTTTTTTAAAAGACTTTATTTTTTTAGAGCAGTTTTATGTTCACGGCCAAGTGGTGGGACAGACAGAGATTTCCCGGGTGCTTTCCCTGCCCGTGTACACGTCGCTTCCCTCAGTACCAACATCCCCCACCAGAGGGCGCATTTACTATCACAGTTGCCGAGCCTGTGCGGACGCTTCTTTATTACCCTAAGTCCGCAGTCTGTATTAGAATTAACTGTCGTGTCGTGCCCTCTATAGGTGGACGCACTTGTAGTAACATATGTACACTGTATACACGGTACCACACAGAGTAATTTCACCGCTCGAAGACTCCTCTGCCCTTTGGAATCACAGTGTGTGGCCTTTTCTGAGCGGCTTATTTTACTTAGTTAATTCGTGTAAGGTTCTTTATTATGTTTTCAAGGCTTGGTGGTTCCTTTCATTTTAGCACTGAATCCTATTCCCTCTGGATATATCACAGTTTATTTATCCACTGACAATTATGACTACTAGATGTCCTAAAGACACCTTGATTACATCCAAATTTATCAAGTTTATGATGAAAGTGCTGTAAAAATCTGTGTTTAGACTTTTTGTGGATGTAAGTATTTTTAATTAATATCTTTTTGTACATATCAAGAGTGACTATGGGACTTTATGGAAAGAGTGTTGTTTTATAAGAAGAAAGCTGCCAGTCTGACTGCCCTAGTGCCTAGTTATTTTGCATTCCAACCAGTCAAAATGAGAGTTTGGGGGCTGGAGGAACAGAGGAATAGCACCGTGGTTAGTGTTGGCCCAGCCAGGACAAGGCCCTGAGCTAATGCCCCAGCCTCACATGATCTGGGTGTGACAGTGGGTGCACGCCTGTAATCCCAGCACTTAGGAGGCTGAGGCAGGAGGATTGTTGTGAGTTTGAGGCCAGCCTGGGCTACATCGTGAGTTCAGGAGCAGCCTGAACTGCACACCAAGATCTTGTCTAAATAAAAAAAAAGAAAGAAAGAAAGAAAAAAGGAAAGATTAAGAGTCTCTATTGTTCTAGCATTTGAGATAGTCTTTTATTTCAGGGGCATTCTAATAGATGTAATGGTATTTCACTGTTGTTGTTTGAATTTGCATTTCCTGGAACACATCTGCTGTAAAACATTTCATATGCTTATTTGCTATCTAAGCATCATCCTCTTTGATAAGGTGTATATTAAGGTGTCTGGTTTGTTTTTTAAATCAGTAAATATTATTGTTGAATTTTGGGAGTTTTTTGTATGCTTAGAAAATAGTCCTTTATCAGTTATGTATTTTGCAAATAATCTCTCCTGCCTATGATGTGTCTTTTCACCCTCCGGGCAATATCTCTTGCAGAGAAGTCTTTAATGTTCAGTGAGGCCCTGTTTGTCAATTTCAGTTCTTTCTTTCATGGATTGCGCCTTTGCTGTACATAAAAAGTCACCATCAAATTCAAAGTCATCCAAATGTTGTAATGGTATCTACGTTCTAGGAGTTTCATACATTGTGTGCTACATCAAGGTCTGTGGCCTATTTTGGGTTATTTCCATGAAAGGTGTAAGGTCTGTGACCACATTCAACTGCTTGCACATGGATGAGCAGTTCTGGGACAGATTGTTGAGTTTATCTCTTCTCCATTATATTGCCTTGTTTGCTTAGTTAATTATTGGTCAGTTAGTTATATTCTTGTGAGCCTATTTTTGCCTCTCTTCCTGTTCCATAGATCTATTTGACTCCTTTTGGACAATATCACAATTATTGCTTAATAATCTTGAAATCAGGTAGTATTAGTCCTCTGACTTTGTTCTTTTATTTCAACATTGTGTTGGCTATTCTGCCTTTCCATATAAACTCTAGAATAGTCTGACTGAGGATTGTGTTGAATCCAAAAATAAAGTTGGGCAAAATAAATATCTTGAGAAACATGAGACTTCAAATCTATGAACATGAACTATCTCTCCACTTATTTTGCTCTTTGATTTTATTCTTCAAATCTTCACAGTTTTCCTTATATAAGTCTTGGGCATATATTGCTAGACTTATGCATAAGTATTTAACTTTGGACATACTAGTAGAAAAAGTATTATGTTTTTATTTCAAATTCCAGTCGTTTTCATTGCTGGTAATAAAATATGACTGGTCCCTGTGTATCAGCTTTTTATGTTTCAAATTTGCTGTAATTGCTTAATGGTTCCAGGAGTGTTGCTGTCGTCGTGATTTTTTCAGGTCTGCACAGAGACAATTGTGTCATCTATGAGCAAAGACGGTTTTATGTTTTCCTCTCTAATCTGAATATCTTTCATTTTCTTTTCTCGCTTTATTGTATTGATTAGAATGTCCAGGATGAGGCTGAAGGAGGTAGTAATAGGAAGTTGTTCCTTGACTTGCCTTGTTCCTGATCTTAGAGGGAAAATTGCTAATTTTACTTCACTAAATATGATGTCAGCTATAAGGTTTTGTATATATTCTTTATGAAGCTGAACAAGCTTCCCTCTATTCATCTGCTGAGATGTAATGCTTTTTTGTGAGGTGAGTTCTTGTTATGTTGTTCAGACAGATCATTAATTCCTAGGTTCAAGCAATCTTTCTGCCCCAGCCTTGCAAATTTCTGAGACTTCAGGCATGCTCCACTGAGCCTGGCTTGAGATGTAATAAATTTTTAATGTGCCTTGGTTTTTTAATTTAGCTCTAGTAATCTGTTTCTTTGATGGTCTGTTCAAATCCAGATGGCAACATATTACCCATTTACTCTCTCTCAGGTGAGAAACTTGAAACTATGCTAAGGAAATTGAGAACCAGGAAACAGTTGAGTTTTCTTCTTAGTAAGATGATAGCAACAATAAAAACACTTCATATAATTTTATAAGCAGTAGGTGGCATAAATCATGTGATAATTATGTAAAAAGCATTCATATTCTATAATTGTATTCAGTGACTTAGTCTGTTTCATATATTTTGTGCGTGCAAGTGCTGAGAATTAAGCCTCCAGTGTCCTAAACACTCTCACCAGGCCATATCCCCAGCCCCTGTAATCTTTTACTAATCATAAATAACCAAAAAGGAAAACTTACAGAATAGTGAAAAGAAGAAAAAAATTAACGTCATTCAGAATTTAATCACCCAGAGATAATTAAATTTCACATTGTGATGTCTTTCCTTTGATTGTTAAAAAGACATGCTATATGCATATATATTACAAATACATATACACATACATACACACGCAGTGAATTTTGTATTTGTATTCTGTTGTTTATGTATGTTGATTGTTGGTGGATCTTAAAAATGATCGAACAATTACACCTTTGTGACTATAATTTCTAACATCATAGAAGTTCTTCCTGAGATAAAGGAATACAATTGAAATTTAGAAGAAAGTGTAAGTATGTAAGCTGAGGGCCAAGAAAATGTGATTAAAGATTTCAAAAGTGCTTTTGGTCTCAGCCAGCACTAGGTTTCCCAGGTCTCCTGTGCTGGGCTGTTCTAGGGATGCCCAGGTGCCCCAGTCCATGCTGAGATGCTCAAGAGAGGGAGCCCTGGCTTTGCTCCTCAGTTGCCACCACATGGGGATCCTTCGCCTTTTAGCAGCCATTTGCGCGGGGCAATCAAATACCATTATCTCAAGAAATTGACTTCTTAAATTGTGAATTTTACATGTTTTTTTGAGTAGTAAACTTTGGACAAAATAAAGGGAACAAAGACCGGCCCTTTCGCCGTCACAATAACAAATCAAGTCTTCCTCACCATGTCTGGCAACTTTTTATAGCACATTAAACTTTGGGGGTTTGGAATAACAGTTCGTTTTGATTTAATGAATAGGGGTAGATTAGGGAGAAATTAAGGTTGATGGCATCACACACACACACACACACACACACACGCATGTGCACGCACAAACACACACACAAACTTTTTTGGTTTTTTTTGTAAACAGAAACGTAAGTGAAATTCTTATTCCATGCACCTGGGTGCTGGCGTTTTAATGAATTGCAGCCTTTTTCCCTATGACCCTGGGTATGTTGCAAGTGCTGACGTTTTGGGTCGACACTGTCCCACCAAAAATCTCACAGGTAGTAACAACGTTCTCAGCTCTTGTTGATGGCAAGACCCAACATACTTCATTTAACTAATCTTCTGGAAAAGAATGTTTTCAGATTGTTTAGTACAATTTGCTTTATTGCTAGCTACCAGGCCTGCCTTTTTGCTAAAAAAAACTAGAAAAGAGAACTAGAAGATAAACATTTTTTCATAAAAGGGACAGCCTGCAAACACATGTGAATGGAAGCAATTTAGACCATATTCCTTCCTGTGATTTAGAACGAAGAGCCGAAAGGCCAGGGGTACAGCCTCCACAGCTGCTTCCTGTTTCTTCTTGATTGTTTGTTCTCAGAGGAGGGAATCAATACTCTGAAATGGAATTTAAATGGAGTGAATATTACTGTCTGAATCATTCAATTCAGAATAGGCTCCTGAGCACTTAGCATTAAATGGTAGCCTCTGTCCTATAAGCAAAAGTTAATCAAACTCTTGGGCAGCTTCTCAACAAATGTCTAATTTGCTTGCAGAACGTATCTTACACAGAAATAAAAATGGTTTTCCATTTCCCAAGCTCACGGCACACAGCAAAATTCTTCAGGAACCCTACATTTTAATATATATGCCTTTCCCTCCAGCAATCTTACACTCCCTTTCCATTCTTTCTAGGCTCACCAAGATCTCTAACTCTTCAAATATAAAACGCCGTTGTTTATCAACTCAGTAGAGAACACACACGGTAGAGCAGTGGACCCGTTGGCTCTTCGCACTTTTGTTGTGAGGTTAAAAGCTGTATGCTTTATAAAGTAAATAGCATTGTTGTCCTTGAAGTCTTGAACAGGGAAATTTTCTTTTTAAGGTAATTTGGAAAACCTCTAAGTAGAAAGGAAGCAATACAAAATTGAAATATAAAATCAAAAAGAATAAAAGAACAGATTTTAGAAGGCTTCTATTGAGTTGGAAGAAACTTTGGCCAACATAGGTATTTCTAAAAGTTTACAAATGTTTTTCCCAAGCAAAGCTGAATATGTAGCACCAACACTATCTTATAGAGCAGATGACTGCTGCTTGGTTGAGGCTTTGGTCAAGCACTATTATTGTCAGTTTCTCCAGAAAATCATTCACCTTACATAGAGATGGTTCAGTCACTAGAGCCTGGACACAGGGACAACTGGAATGTGCAATTGAGATGTTCTACTAATGAATACATGTGTTTCTCCTCCTTCTTCCTGCACCACAGAAGCCATGTGGCAGTGGCTTACACTCACAACAGTAGATTGATTCCACAGGGCAACTCGTATCTTACCATTTGTAGACTTATTTTTATGACAACAGCCAATGAGAGGGCTCTGAAAGAAGAATGCCTTTTCCCAAAGGGCTGGGAAGTGGGTGTGAGAGAAAATAATTGATCAAGCACAGTATTACCTACTAGGTTACCCATGATTGTGAATGCTGGAATTGTAGAAATAAAAAAGGGCAATATTAGTGTCCTATAAGGTCTCTGATCGTAGCTTCAAGTTGTGTCCTTTGTCCTTTGGATTTATAACTCTCCTTCAAGATGATGTCACAAACTGGCAGATGGAGCCTCCAGATTGCAGACAAAAATTATGCTCAAATGTGTCTAGCCATTTCCTTTCTTCTGCAACTCCTCAGCACAGAGGTCTTCTAAGTCAGAATTTTCTACAGCATGTTCATTGGGCAAAATCTGCCCTAAAGGAGAAAACAGACACAACACATAGAGATCAGCGAAGAGGACAGCAAAAACAGAGGACATATATGTGAACAAACCACAGGAGAGAAGTAAGAATCAATGGCTGGCAACTGATGGCTTACAAAGCTTATGGTACTCGAATATTGTGAAATTCGGTGCATGTATTTGCCTGGACCATTTCCTCCATACTTATTATTCTTTAGTTCTTTTCCGTTCACCTAATGGGTTATGATTTATGCTAGGATGGTTATCTACTTTGCCAGTGATCCCAGCATTCCTCTGTCACTTGAAAAACTGGCAGCCTCCTTCCTCTGATTGCCGGAGACGAGGTACACCAAGAAAACTGGCTCATTTGGAGTTTAAGCTTCATTAGGGTGTATTTTCTGCAAGAAAATTGCATCTCACTTCCAGATGGAATGAGTTCTTGTCCTGTCCACACGGGGCTATTAATGTTGCCATTCATAATGTGAAGACGCACCCTTGCTCTGAGTTGACAATGTTAGGCTTGATTAAGACTTTGTGTTTCGGTTTGTTCGGGTTTTGAAAAGCTTAAAGGAACACACACACACACACACACACACACACACACACACACACATAGTTATTTATATTACCATTGACATTGTAAACAGTTTACTTCCACAAAAGTAATTTGGTTTAGAAAATTGCATGTAATAAGTTCTGTATTTGGAATGTTAAGAAATGGGTGAATAATTTTTAAGAAAAAATTAATTTCTTTTATCATCCAAAAATACAAAATAATTAGAATATTGATTTGTAAGACTACTTTTCCCAATGTATTTGTATGTGTCTTAAAAATACATAATGTTCTCAAAGGAAGAAGTTTCATTTGATAAGACCTCTCTAGTGATGCATGACCTATGGACAGATGGCTAAACTCACATCGCCAAGCTCTATTCAACTTTTGTCTTAAAGAAAGAGCAATTATTTTAGATCCTAAACTTCCTCCATTACTCTTGAGAAGATGATATTCAGAATAAGATTTTCACAGAGTTTTTGTATACGTTATGTAGAAACTTCATTTACAAATTATAGCTAAAGGTTTTCAAATGATGGTTTTGCTTACACACGGTGACTACACGAATGAAATGTTGGTCGGGAAAACAAACCAGCGCCTCGCAAGCCAACGCAAAAGGCACGTGCTGAGAGCAGGGAAACCGGAACTCGGAAAAAGAAACCCTCGGTGTCAGTCATGAGTTTTCAGCGTGAGATACAGCGAGCCCATCTCAAGCCTGCGTAATCCTTAAAAGACATGTATTACCTCGGAACTGAAACACCCAGGAGCTGCCTTCAAACACAGCTGGAACTGGGGGCACAGGCATGTCACCAGGCGCAGCCTTTTCCCGTTCCTTAGCGCTTTCTGCATTGTGAAGACTTGACTCCCAGCTCTGCTTTGCGGAGCTCGGACAGATTCCAGGTGCACACAGGTCTAACCATTAGTGTGGGAGGAGAAAAAAGCATGAGCCTGCCTTTCACCTGTACTAGCAAAATTGTCAGTGGGTCTTACTTGCTGTGTTCAAGCCAGCTGCCACAGCCTGGAGAACAGCGCAGATGGCAGAGGACTGCAAGGGCTGGGCTCTCCCAGCCCCAGCAGGAGAGGACAGGGCCCAGCCAGGGGAGACGGGCAGTGTGAACTGGGCCAGTTCACTCACCTCTCCAGCCTCATTTCTTGGTAGACAAAAATGTCACTCGTAGTGTTGTGAGGATCAAATGAGAAAATAAAATACCCAGCGTACAGTAGATTGTCCTAAGTTAAAGATTGTTTATACCCCGTCCACTTGTTTAACTAGTGCATATTGGTTATACAGATTCATGGGCTTGGTTTTGGCGGATTTGCACACTTGCATAACACACCGTAATCACTCCTGCCTTCATCGCCCCCTTCCGGGCTGGGTTCACATTTTGGGAGGAAGTTTCAGTATGTGGCGCCTACGTTGGCCATCTTCCTGGGAGAACCGCCATTGCAGAAGCCGCAGAAGCCGCTGCCACCGCTAGGTGGCAGTAGTGCGATGGAAGGCAAGGAGCAGGCTTTTTGGTCGGTGGAAGATTTCAGGATTGGAGGAAGGGCCAACCAGCAGTTGCAGGGAACACTGAAGCGCCCGAACCTGTCTGTGTGACTTTGACTACAGTCTTCATTGATCTGTGGCCTGCATTTCCTTAACTAAAACTGGAGGCTGCGTCTCCATTTGTCTTTAATTTTCTTTTGATTCTATAACAAGAGAATCCTGTTTTGTAATAATTTGCGCCCACAATCTCAGGAGCCAAATATGGCCCAACAGTCTTTGCGGTTAATACATACTGTTTTAAAATATGGCTGTATGGGGGATAACCCATTCATTTACTCCTAAATTGTGGCTGCCCTGGGGGGCCGGAAAGGGTTCGGGTAATTTTGTAAGGTGACTAATGGGCCCGCAGAGACGCTCTCGTGTTATACACAGCTCAGAAAATTGTCCTTTGAGGCATGCAATTCGGAAACCTCACTATTAAAAAAAGTCATACTGAGCAGGCTTTACAAGTATTTCTGTCATATAATTATGTTTTAATGCCAAGTTCTTAAAATGACTTAGAAAAGAAGAGGCAGCACAGAAAATTTCAGGTCTGGAATGTGTTAGAAGTATCTGGGGCAGCGGGAGGATGCGTCAGGAAACGGGGACATTTAATTGGGTTTAAAACAAAAATGCCTCTTTGTTTTTTGCGTGAATCAAACCTTTACAGCAAAATTGAGATAAGATGATGTAATAAAAATTAGCATTTGTCTAGTATAATATATTGGTATTGCACATTTTTAAATATAGAATTCTCTAGTGTACGGGAGTTATGTGCTGTTCTCTCCTGCTCAGTGTAAAAATCCTAGTAAAAGGGGCCTCGATTGATATTCCAGGGCTGTTCACAGATTTCTTCATTCCATGGACATGTGGGGCAGCCCAGTCTGAATCCTTGACCTTTAGTTCTCAGCATGCTCTGTTTTTCAGGATAAAGCCTTCTGAAATTTTAAACCAGGAAGGTGGAGGTGAGGATTTCTGGTTAGGTGTGAAGCAGGTGTTTTTCACCCTTTTTAAGTCAGACTATGATATATCAGGGTGCCTTATTTAAAGAAAGGAGGGACAATTAACTAAGGTATTTAATTATTTGTTTGGTTTTATTTTCTGATGGAGAGATATTCAAGACAAGAAGAATGGTTTCATTTTTATCTGTTTTCCTTCCTCTATTTAAAGAAGGTAGACATGACCAGATTTTCTTTTCCCCTTGGGTGGTTTATTATGGCACCAGAGCCAAAGGTCTAAATTCCTTTCAGTCCCCTAGAGGGCTTAAGGCACAGCGTGACCTACCATTTCTGATTCTGCAAATCTAGAGTGGAGTCTGAAATTTTCATTCCCTTCCAGAAGCCTGGAGCCTGAGCTCACAGAGAAGGTTGTACTTGTGTGTGGGCACAGCATAGCCCAAGGCCTTTGTTCAAGAAAAGCTGCTGAAATGGAAGGAAGGGCTAAGCCCAACGCTGGAGGCTAGTGCTCCCTCCTTGGGAGGCCCCAGGCTCCCCTGAGCTCAGCTGAGAATGGGCTCGAAGGGGAATGGGTTGTTCCAGAACCAGGCAAGCCAACCTCATCAAAGCCGTGGATGGGGAAGATCCGCACATCTGCAAGATATGGAGAGACTTGCTTATTTTTGGACATCAACAAAGTCTCCCAGATTTTTATGTAAACCGAGAGAGGAGAAGAGACAAATAAATGAGATTTGGTGTCTTACCAATTCAATGGCCTAGAGGATGGCAGTCAGATTTAATTTTCTTTGAAATATTAGATATTTCTTGCCTACCCAACTTTGAATAAATGTCTTGCCTACAACACAAGTTTCCAGCTGATGTCACACAATCCATTTGTATTAATATGCAGAGTATCCCAAAAGCTGCAATATAAAAGGACACATATAAATATGAAAATATATAAAATATGACTGTTAATTTTTTTCTGTGTAGGAGACTTTTGGGGTACCCTGCATTTGTGACTTCAAGCTTCGTGGCTACCTGGGTTCACTTGGGAGCATGGGACACATCTTGTAAACTGTACTGTGCAGATCTCAGTCAGCCCCTTCTCAACAGTGGACTGCCAGACAAGCGCACAGGGCTGGAAGCAGGCCAGGCTGTGAGGAAAGGGGAGCTTTTCCTAATTTCCTCATGTCGCATATGGCTCTTGTGTAATAAGACACAACAGGTAAGTGCTGTTTAATTTAGGCATTTTCTCCTTGACTTCTGCTTGATTTCACTGCCATAACTAATATCTTCACTTATTTCTCCCACTATTAGATATGTTTGTGATATCCGATGTTTTCTCTTGACTTTTTCTCACAGAAATTCTGTCAGTTGGAGAGGCATGTGAATTTAGAAGCAGTTTCACTTTTTAGTATGCGAAGACTCTGGAAGTGTTAGGCCCATCGCCCAGGAGGATTAATTAGCCCATCACCTTGTTTTCCTCTAATTTCTAGCTAAGATACACTGCCGTTCTGAGAAAACTGTAGAAAAGCTAGAGGCGAATGAGCAGAGGTCTACAAAGAAAGGCATGTTTGGCAGGAGAAGGGGCGGGCACAGGTGTGAGATGGCCAGGGACTTAAGGCCCTGCGGCCTTGAGGGTTGAGCACAGATGTGTGTGAGAAGGTAGAATAATGCCGGGGTCCCTCAGTCCTGCCCTCTTCCCTGGCCCTTTCATCTCCTTCGTCCTGTCTCATGTATCTGCAGCTGGCCCCTGCCCCTGAGACCCAGGGCTCAGGCTGACAGGCCACTAAGTCTCCCAGTGGAACAAGCTTTGGGAGGATCACACGGAAACTACAGAACTGCAGCATTATTGCTTAGCAAATAGATTCCTCTTCCAAACAACAGATTTAAATATGATTTAACTATGATTTGCCATTCACCAAGAGGGGCCCGTCTACAGTTACACAGCTCTAACATGAAGGACTCTATTTTACCCTAGTAAACACAAAAAAGCTGAGCCCAAAAGGAAACCTTGCTCTAAAATTTCTATAGGCGTTTCCATATGTATTTCTTAAAATTCTTGTGTTTGGGAAACTTGGTGTCATTTCAAATGCTAGGTGGTAATGTGCCCTGTCTTCTTTTCCCCTGTGAAAACAAGGGGAGCCCCGGGGGACAGTTCCTCAGAAGGCTTAAGAGGCAGCCAGCCATCAGGAGCTCAGGCCACCCTGGGTGGCGGGAGGCCAACCATGGGGCTCACACGGCCTGCTGCGAGGAACTGTTAAATTCCTGACCTAGTTTTTGAAAATATTCAAGGAGAAAGCAGGGACACAAATGCTAGCTCTAGCCCAGCTCCATGGGAGCTACTTTGTTTTCTTGTTTTTTCTTTTTTAATTTTTACATTTCGCTGTAACCACATTTGTTTGAGCAGCAGGTGAAGCGCTTTTTAAAGGACTGTCATCTCCAAGGGAAGTCATCTGTTTTACATTAATTGTCCATTAGTCTCCAAGCCTCCATCCATTAAAATCCTCAGCCACTCATTACGGAGGGTGTGCCCGAGTCCCGCTGTCAGCTTCTCAATGCAGAGCTGTTTTTCTGAATCCGACTTAATTACTCTAAGTGCCTGCTCCTTTGAGCGCTCCAATTAACGCTCACTTCCTCCGCTAGGTTGGACAGGCGGCCAAGGTGAGGACTGTTCAGCCGCTGTTTACTCTCACCGATTAGAGACCTTCCTACCTTAAACTTGCACGGTGGGCGTTTTACATCCTGTTGTTGCGTTTGCTGTTTCCCCGGAAGAGCTCTAGGTTTGTTTTGAATAGATTGAGTCTTCTGTAGGGTAAATGCACCAAAAATTTACAACCCCCCCGTGTTACTGTGATGAGGGGTTTAAATTCCATTTGTTCTTGGTTAGTTTAAACATGTAATTTTTAAATGCATGCGGCACGTTGAACAACAGCTTGGACGGAACTGACTTTGTTGATGAAAAAATTGAGCTTTCATCCTTTCAATTTACAGGGTGGGGGTGGGGGGACAATAATTTAATTACAACAGCTCCCTTAGCCTGACCGACTCACCTACCTTTAGCCCTATGGCTGCTGTTTTGAAAAGCACACTTGAGTGGAAGAAGAGCGAAAAATCATTAAGATGATTTTTGACAGGCGTGGAGGCAAATGAATCTATTTCCTGAGACTCCGAGAAGCAAATTAGAAGATTATCATCAATATATTAGGAAAGAATTAAAAATGCTTTGCTTTATTTCTTTTATAATTTGCCACATTCCCATTTATCAATAGTGAATGTTATGTTTTTTACTAATATTAAAAATAGCCATTCAGTTACTATAAATTCCTTTCAAGATATTATGATAGTAAAAGGGTGGTGACATATTCCTATAATCTCAACCTGAGGCAGGAGGCTGAAGCAGGAGGATCACCCAGTCTAAGCCTGAGTTATCGAGTGACTCAGACAGATCTTGTCTCAAAACAAAAAATAAGGAGGATGGGAAGGTCTGAAGGTGTAGCTCAGTGCCAAGGCCCTGGGTTCATTCCTGGCACCACAAAACAAGTATACAGCACAACACAACAATAGCAAGTACTAAAGTACCCAGAGTGATACCAGTTACAAGTATTAATGAAAATTGAAGACAGAATTTTGTGTTTCTTATTTCCTGACGATTGTTAGGTAAGTGTCCACTTTTGTCATAATAAAGCTATTTAAGCAAAAACAAGCAACTATCATTAGAAACATTTAAAATAGATGACGTCTGCCTTTGAGGTACTCTATTATCTTTCCAAGTTCCCCCTAATTGGCCAGTACCTGCCCCCGCGCTCTGTCTTCTCTCCTTCCCCATGAGGGGGCCAATCCTGTGTCCTATGTCCCGTGGCTGTGATCAATGACAAGGTTTTATCAAACAGCTGTTGAGAATAAGACTTGGACCATTTCAGACGGCTATCTCTTTATTGTCTTCACCTTTGGTCTAATATTTTTGAAAGTGGTCCACGTACAAAGCCTGGGACTATTTTGGAGTGGGTCCCTCCCCACCCAAATGATGACCTGTGTCTTCTTGACAGTTAGCCTCCCTGCTTAACTCTGTAGGTACAGTATCTACACCATGGGTACCAAGAGTGGCCCCATTCATCTTGGGGTGGGGAAGCCTCTGCACCATTAAGTCACAGATAATTTTGTTTCATTCCATTCATTCAATATTCCCTCCCATCTGTGATACACTCTTAAAACACTTACCAATTGTTTCTCAATGGTTTTTAGGGAGAGAGCTTAAGAAAAATAATAAAGTACAGTCTAACAAATTGAAAGGCAGATATTAGGGGTACAAAAATCTCCTACACACCCCATTCCCTTCTTCACAGTGCTTCTGAATCCTAGTCAGTTTTTACAGTATAGTTTATATATATATCAGTTATGATTAGAGGAGAGGTGCCAGATTCACCCAGCTGACCAATAGCAAGATGGTAGGATACTGATACAAGCTTATTTGGTTCTGAGCCATCATCTTTTGTATCGTCTTCTTTGTCACTGTTTCAATCCTCTAGAGTAACAATGGTCCTATTTTTGGTTTTCTAATTTTGACTACAGTGTTCTGCTTGAAAGTCTAGATTTCACACAGGTAAGATCTTGCCACTAGGGATATTCTCTCTGAAGGGATGTTCCCTGAAGGATTTGTTAATGCACTTGCTCTAACTCCCAAACCCCTCGTGATTGTGGTTGACTCTGTCCATCATCTGCAGGAGGCGTACCATGCATGACCTCTAATGCTCCCAGTCCCCTCGCCATGAGTGTGTATGGAAGCTGGGTCACTTCTCAACAAAAGAGCATGGCAAAGGTGATGTATTATCACTCTTGTGGTTATGTTTATAACAAATATGAAGGGATTTTTTTAATGTACAATGAAAGTCCTTTGTCAGTTGAACAAATGAGTCTATCCCAAATAGGCCTGCCTTCATAATAAAGTCCTTTAAAAGGAGGTCTGGGCCTTCTGTTTATAGAGACCTGATGCACAGTCTCTCTTCTCTCAGTTGCTTGCCTGAAAGAAGCCCAGTGCTATCAGTTCTGCGTCACAAGGAAATGAATTCTGCCAACAGCCTGGAGGACTTTAATGGCAAATTCTTTTCATGTTCAGCCTCCAATTGAGAAGACAGAACAGCCAATGTCTTGCGAGGGCTTGGGAAAAACAATTTAATGTTTCCATGTTCAGATCCCTTACCCATAAAAACTGGTAAATAATATTATGCTAGGCCAATAAATGCGCTCATGCTAATTACAGGGACAGTGGTTACTTGCTGTCCTGATTCTGCGGGTGTCTCACTTCAGTGTGTTGCTTCTCTTATGCTGCCTTTCTCACATTCAGGAGCATGGTCCCTCAGCCCTGTGCTCTGTGCATTTTATTCAAGTTTAAGGGTCAACTCCTGACTGACCTTGCTGGTTTCTTTTTCTTTTTTCACTAATAGGTTTAGGAGTAGGCTTGCGACCTAATTTTACCCTATAAAACTTGTAAGAGTTGTGAAAAGCTGCATAGACTTGGGAGAAAATTATCCTTGTTTCTGAAAGACACCAGAAACTACACTCCATGCTGTTTTGTCTCTGTATAATTCAGTTGGAAAGCTACAGCTTTGTTTGAGGATGTCTTGTCTAATGAATACCAAGAAAACAGCCTTCAGGTGGGACGAGCACTGAGAGCCACAGTGGGGGTCAGGAGGACTCCAAGCCTCGGAGTGTGCACAAATTCTGCATAGCTTAAACCAGCTCAATTCAATGTTTTCTCTCTTGTGAAGCTCTCATCTTTCCAACTGACAGGTTGGAACTATGCAACTCTGCATTAAAAGCTGTGATTGTGCTGGAAGCAGCAGATTATACACTCTACATTTCTCTGTTCAGAGGACCCCTTCTTCCTGTGCTTCAGGCATACAGCGACAGTGCTGGCCTGTAGAATGGCACGTCAGAGCAGCACAGGATGCAGTCACGGATGACAGAACACACCCTGGAAGGCCACCCACTGAGCATTCATTTGCTTGGCAAAAGATCTCATAGAGAAACAAGACATAATGATCTTCTTGCCTCCAAAGTATTTCCACGTCCAGACCCTTGGCACACACTGCAGTCATTGTGCTCGCTATGCATTCCATGTGTGTGTGATCATTATGTCTTTACTTGCAACTATTGGAAGGTGGAGGCTTTCCCTGTGACAGGACACACTGCAGTGTGAGTTATGTGCACTCAGTAAGCACTTTCTCATCAGCCGATATCTCTATCTTTTGTATTGTTAAGAAAAGAGGAACATAAGAAAATGAACCTTTTTCCTCTGAATCAGCCAGAACTTGATCATAAGCAGGACTCATTATAGAGTTTTTTCATTAGTGAGGTTGACAGAGAAACTGAAGCTTATTCAACCATTAGAGGGAGTGGGTAAGGAAGGGATCAGAAGGTTGTTTGTAGGACACGTGGAAATACAGCGATCTCAAGGGCAATGCAATTAAGTTGCCCACAGTGAGTGCTTTTCAGGAGGAATCCAAGTAGCCAAAGATCTGAGCAGTGGCCTGGAGCTGGCACCAAAAAAGAGCCTTTCCTTCTGCACCACCTTGGAAAGCTTGCGAGGATGCCTCTCATTGGCCAAACCTACCTTGGAAGTGCAGAGAAAGAACCGCAAATGCGATTGCCAATTTTCCTTTGAAATACAGAGAAAATTGGAGATAGGTATATATCACAATGAGCCTAAGGGGTCAAAAGACCTACGAAGGGCCCTGCTTCCTCCAAATATTAATAATAAAATAAAAGCAAAGAGCAGCCACTGAGGAACTATTTTTAAATTATACCAAGGACAAGATCATTCTAGAAAAAAGCATTTGATATTCAGTTAATTGCTAGAATATCTGCAGTGCAGAAGTGGAGACAGGTTTTTGTGTCTATTAAATTATTTCATGCTCAAAATGCATCCAGGCGCCTGGAATGTGATGCCTGAGCCGGCCAGATATAGCAGCATTGATCTTCCTGGCGTTTTCGTTAGAAGCCTGAGATCTAGAACAGCTTTCTGAAATCTGCTTTAAAGACTGATGCACTCCAGTAAAAACCTACATATTTGCTTTCAGTAATATCAAATGATAATAAAATGACAGAAATAATTTCAACCAAGAAATTAACAGCTTTCGTCGCCTGAATTTAACAAGGAAGAAATATCTTTGGAGAAAAATAGCATCAATGCTTCCAGATTCACACACGTACACACACGCGCACACACACACACACATACGCTCTCGTCCACACCTGATGATCCCATTTGTCCATCTGCGGCTAACTTAGCTTTCTGAGATGGGCCTGGGATGAAGGGAGAAAGACCAGTTAACTGACCAGAAGCTACATGCAGCGTGCAGCAGGACACAAATCTGTGTGTTATACACTGGAGACTACCATATTTCAAGGAGAAGTCAGATAGTTTTGTTAAGAAGAGGCGTCCAGTTATGGGCTTGAATCCTGAAGATCTCCTGAAAGAGAACTTCCAGTCCCTTCGGCACAGGAGTTCTGGAAACTTCGTAGGTGCTTGCAGTATCTATGGCAAATCTTCCAACATAGGAAAGCACTGAGAATTCAGAGGCCCTGGAGAGCACATTTAGGTCTGTTCTCAAAGTTATAATTTGCTTGAAGCTCTGATAAGATAATTAGGCCTAAAATGGCCAGGGAAACTATTAAAGAAATATAAACTTTGGGGCCAATTATTTATTGTTTTCCCTATCTTTCTCACAAATTACCATAAATAGTTATAAAAGGATCATCCACGTGTGTTTGTGTGTGTGACAGTGGATGATGACATTCTGCTTATTAAATGAGCTTTTGGTCCCACAGGCTGACTGCACTACAGCCGGGCCACCTCGAATTGGGGTTCTGCCTAGCGGGGCCTGACAATGGCAGCTCATACCTCACCGCAAATTGGGGGGAAATTTTTGCTCAACCAGTACCTTCAAATCTAGGTCTGTATTGTAACCAGCAGGGTGACTCCTCGCCTGCCCTCTAGGAGTACGGCAAGCTACCTCCCGATGAGCTCATACTTTCTTTGCACTTGTTCTCCCAAGGTGGTGCCTGCCGCCTAATTTAGCTCATGCCCAATGACTCAAGCATCCTATAACTCCCCTGTGGCCCGTGTAGCCAGCCCATGGAGGTGAGCACAGCCCAGACAGCCAGTTGCACCCATTGTCCAGCCCCCATTTGCATCCATGAGGGCATCACTGGTTACTGTGCAAGGTGATACCAATTGCCATGTCATTAACTGACATATGGATACAACTGTTAACAATCACATTAAGCAAAATAAGCCAGACTTAGAAATTTAAATAGCTCTTACATGAGAAACCTAGATCAAACACATAAACAAGTACATAAATGTGTAAGGGACAGAGGACAAGAAACTAGAAGGTTGTTTTGGATTAAGGGAAGAGGCTTCATGAGAGGAGGAGGAAAGGGACAGTGTGATTGGTTGAAAATCATCATGATATATCCAGCGTATGTACCAGTTTTTCAAAACAAATCTCACCCGTCTGTATTGCTAACACGTTCTTCAAATAAAGTGACACAGATTGAAATGAGTTGTGGTTTGGAGTTCAGTGCTTTCTGTTATGAGATTATCTTCTATCTTTTGAGTAGAAGGAAATAGTATATGGGAGCATATACACTGGTGCTTATGCTTTTGGAAAGCCTGAATTTGGAAACAGACTTCCTACAAAGGAAAAGAGTATAATGATGAGCATGACTGCACAATACATTCAGGATTTTGATGTGTGACAAATTATGTGCCTTATTCTTTGACTTGAAAATGTTAAGTCTTTTTATACTAAATAACATTCTGTCTGAGCAGTACTCCAGGCTCTCCATGTGCCAAAAAAATTGGGGGGAAACTAAGAGATCTACCAAAGAAAGAGATTTGATTTGGGGCAAAAGCATAGCAATATAATTGTTGTCATGTTCTATGTTTACAGAGCTCACAAAGCAAATATCTTCTAATGATTATCAATTTTTTGTATTGCCGCTATTGGCCTAACTTTTAAGTATATTGAAAAAATATATGAAAATAGTCATTGAGTGTTTATTTTGGTGTTTCACTTTGTTTTCCACATTCACATCTGGCGGTTTCCATAAGCTGTATGCCCTGCAAGGCTATAAAGTTCAAGTTATTGATTAAGATACGAAATGAGTGGCGAATCTTACAGCATAAAGATTGTTCACCGGCCACGGGATGCCCTCACGGCTCTGTTCCACTCATTCACATAGGGCCGTCATCCATGAAAGTAGTAATGGGAGGTGAACAGCACCGTGTAAAGACAATTGAGTGATTCGTACAGCCAGTCCGCACACCTATGCTATGAACATTGCTTCTTCTGTGCGCTTAAGACGATACAAAAGTCATTGATCAAAGTGAAATAATCACAAGAAAAAACAGGACAAGTGTCTGCTCAACTCTGTCATTAGCCACTTGGGAGCCAGCCCAGAGTCATGGCTGTCATTTAGAGAGTGCTTGCCACTATTTGGCTATGTCAAATGCTTTTCATGAGGGGATCCTCAAAACAAAGTAATGGTTAAAAAGAACTCAAGTGGCCGGGAAGGATGAGTTCCTCCTCTAGGCAAGTCATGCACTCTCTCTGCTCCTCAGTTTTCTTACTTGGAAACCAGGAATAATAATATCCCTCTGGTGGTTAGGGCAGAGCTTCAACTTGATTGGCTTCTGGACCCACCGTGGGGATTATTGGTGGAACACACTTCTAGGTATGCCTGCTCTAGTGTTGGAAGCGTGGCCTTAGGCCCTGTGTGTGGTCCCTCAGCCCTGTGCTCTGGCATTCTTCCGTTCCTCCATTTCCAAACCCGGGAGCTCTGTTCCACTATGTCCTGCTGCCATGATGGCTCTGCCAGCTGATCAAAACTGTTAATAAGTTAAACTTCTTCTTTTGGTTTCGGATGCTGGGGATTGTGTCTCAGCCACAAGAATGCTGACTAGTACATTACCTCATGGATTAGTATACAGAGAGAGTGGTTAGCAGAAGGCTTTGCACATGGAAAACACTCAATATGTTAATCACCATTACTACTTTATCTGTGAAGGCCATCTGCCCACAAGAGCTATCAATTTGTATAAAGAGAGGAAACTCCACAAATCAGTCTGAAAACAGTTAAGGCTTTCCACACAACGCAAATGCAAGAAGAATTATAAGGAGAGAAGTGGTTAGAATAACCTTTGCTAAGAGAGGAGGATTTGACTTGAGCTTAAAACAATGAAAGGAGGGACAGGAACAAAGCAGGGCTTAGATATGACAATGACTGTATTGAGAAAAGATGATGTGGAGAAAATCATCCAATGAAAAATGAGAAAAATGACATCCAAGGGGATAAAGAAACATAAACCATGGATGGTACCACTCTGGACATCAGCCCTTTCCTGAAAGAATCTGGAAGAATGCTGCAGGACTGTGGTTCTCAAAGCATCACCCAGAGCATTGTCCAGAAATGTTTTAGAAGCGAAAATTCTCAGTCTCAATCCACTATATCCATGTGACTCGAATGCACAATGAAATCTGAGGACAACTGGTACACTAAGAGACTAAAAGGCCCGTTCTTTTCTTTGTTTCCCCCATGGCAGCTTTAGCACAGGCTGGTGTGGGTCTACACCTCCAGCCTGTTCCCTGTAGCCCCAAAGAAGGGTGAGCAACGACAACAGAAAGCATGCTCTCCCCACATCTCGAGTGACTTTCAAATATCCTGTCCTGACATCTGCCACCAATATTGAAGAGGAAGTTTCCCCTTGGGAATCCTGTAAAGTGGATCTTGATCAGTGGAAATTTGGGTGAAGCATCCAGACAGACGGCTGGTACCTGGCATGCAGCGGCAGATTTATTTTCTCCCCAGGGTCTACTGGGGGAGCTTTAGCATAGAAAATTTGAAATGATTTTTTTTCTCAAAATAGAAGGCTGTATGTAACACAGCACTTTACCTAATCTTATCAGTTTCAGAAATGTGATGTTTTTTTCTGAAACAATCCAATTCCACTGTCATTATTATCACTCACTGGCTGACACAGCTTTTGAATCTTTAGCAACTCAAAAAATAAAGTGAAATATGAAAAATTTAAAACTGCTGTGCTCATACAGGTGGCCTATGGAGGACGAGCATACTGTTTGCTAGTAAGAGCAAACAAATAGCCTTTCAATATAAATCACCATCTGTGAGGGGCAGAGAAAGTCACCTGAATTCCCTCAAGAAGACAGCCTAGAACATCCTGCAACTACTTTTGCACATTCAACATGGAATTTGGGTGTTGAAAAAGACGATTTATCATTCCCTAGCTTCCTTAGTTTCAAATTTATTTATTTGATTGGTGCTTTAAACTCAGAGACAAGTCTAAATTTATTCAAGAGTGCTTCAAAATATTCCAGATTATGTTAAATTGCACTCTTTTTGCTGTTGCTGATGTTTCTTTGATACACGAATTTTTCATCTTAGATGTAAACACCTTTTGTGGGAAAATAAAGATAGAGGTGGTATGGAAAAGACAGAAAATTGGGCAGCAGTACTTAAATTTCCATTTCCATCAATAGGTAGGTAAAGAAAATTAGTTTATTATGTGTAACTGAAAAAAAATTATCCAAAATCCTAGAGGGAATCACAGTTATCCCTGTGTTCTTTTGCCCAGAAGCTGTCTTTTCTAAAGCATTGGAAATCCATATACACTGTAAAACAAGAAATTAAAGCAGTCATATGAAACTGGCCTCTGAAAGTCCTCTTTTTCAATTTAAAATGCATTACCTAATGGATGGGGTAGAGTGGGAAGCTGTCATTTGTTGGTTAATAAAAATTCTAACTAATGCCATGCATTCTGAAGCTCATTAGCCAGGACATATTTTTCTTTTCAGAGCTGAGATGAGGGAGACAAGAAGAAAACGAGGACAAAGGTCTGGGAATGGAATGTGGCCACACCTGTACATCACATCCAACCCGATAGCCAGTTCCATTTTGTCTACTTCAGCGTGACACACTTGTGTACCAATGATGGTAATTTTGTTTCATTCTTTTAACATGTTCTGGCCCAGGACTTCATCAACCATCTCAAAGATTACTACAACAGTTAAGTAGCCAGTCTTCAAGCCATTAGTTTTACCCTTTTCCCTGTTTTGTACAGCCTGTCCCTACCAGCTTTCCATCTGTGGCTATTTACTGCCTTAGGAGTAAATGACTCTATGCATTAAATGTGTGTTTAATATTTATATACATTATATACAAACTCTCCACAATGACTTGGAAGGTCTCCATTCTACGTTGTTAATCATCACCTGTATTGCTGCCCGACACCTTGGCCATGCACTATATTTCAGTATTAAACTATATTTGGCCCAATACTCCCATCTCTTAGTATACTTCCTCTGTCCCATCTCACAGCCTTTACATGAAGCAAACCAGAAGATTTGATGTCCAAACAGACCTTCTAGTCTATGTAGATAGCCTTTCCCCTGTGGTTATCCTTTTTGGCTTATGCCAATGTCAGGCAAGAAAATGTTGATGCATCTTTTATAACTTAACTCAAACAGGTAGGGGAAATGTCTCCATCATTTTTATCAAAGTCTGAAAGCTTATTCTTCATCCTTATCTTGCCTCGCCTCCACTGGAAGGTAAACAGCCCCAGGAAAGTAACTTTCTTGAATCCAAGAGTCTAGCACCCAGCTCATGGTCCATCCTCAAAAATATTTGTTGACACAGTAATGAAATATTTTTTCTTCAGGAATCAATGATTCCAGTTGCTATTTTTCTCTAGTACTAGAGCTTCCATCATTGCTGGCTGCCCATGAATGGACTGTGGGAGTCTTGTCGAAACTGTGAGCAAAAATAAATCTTTCTTCCGTAAGTTGTTGGTGTTGAGTATTCTGTCACAGCAATGCATATGTAACTAAAACAACTACTTTGTCACTCTAGGATTCCTTGAATGATGGTCCAGAAAGTGTACTGGGCATCATCTGGTGTTCATCGAGGGTTTGAAATAGATGGTGGCTGTAGAGTGTTTTTTTGCTTCCCAAAATAGACTTGGACAATCTCTAGTTACTTGGTGAATTCCAGGAAATTATGAAAACTTTAAGGTCACCTATCACTAAGTATTTTGTTTCTTAAGATTCTGCTAATTGCAAGTAGAGATGGCATCATTCCTTGGCAACTAGCACATTTCATTTCTAGAGGCTGTTAAAACTAACATATTTAAATTCCCCATGCCCTGGAGAGGAGAAAGGCAGCCTGTTAATTGCATCAGTCCTATCGGACTATGTCTCATCTACAGGGAAATCTGCATATCAGCCTTAGTGCCACTCATGGGGGGAGTGTAAATGGGACAGTTTCCATTAGGTAACTAGTGTGCCATGTGCATCAACACAAAAGATGCTGCTCCTAATGGACCAGTAGGGCCTCATAAACCACTGCTGGCTATCATGAAGCGTGGCCGGGGGCTGCTTTGCAGTCATGGGCATGCTGTGGCACTATGACTTTTTCCAAAAACTTAGGTCACAAGATGAAATGACTGAAATTTTCCATTATTGTTACGAGGTGGGTTTTTCTCCTTTTTAAATTCAATGTTTTAGGGAAAGTTACATAAATATTAACAATTATTGATTTGATCACTTTTCTCAGCAAAACAGACAATTCATGTGTTGTTTTCCTTGTTCCATTGGACATTAGAATTTTCTTTCTGGGTCCAACAATATGCTTCTGAAAATCTATTTCATTATTAAGAAAGGAAATATGCTATTATTTTAAATGATAAATATGCTATTATATTTATTATTATATAGGTGAGAAATGCATTAGTTTGTATAGCTTAGTATTTACTATTAAACTATGCTAATAGAATTATAATTTTTGGCTTTACTCGGATTATGTCTTTTTTTTTTTTTGCAGTGCTGGGAGTTGAACCAGGGCTTTGCGCACACTAAGCAAGAATTCTGATATTAAGTTACATCGCTAGCCTCACGAATGCCAATTTTTTAGCAGTATTTTACTTTTTTCTGAAACACAGTTTAAAGTACTATATCACACACACACACACACACACACACACACACACACACACTCACACACGAACATTTTTTACTTCTCAATTAGCAAAATCTAAAAGTGTGATAACACACTTAATTGCAAAAGGTGTCAAGGAGACAAGTGTTTTTACACTGTAAGATGTAAACTGGCAGAATGTTTGAAGGATAGCGTGTCATATCCACCTGAAGCTATAAATTTACAAAGAATTGTGTAGGGCTGAGGAACCTTGCCCTCCAAGCACAGAGATAGGATGAGGGCTGGGGCAGGCTGAGCAGAGAAGTGAGGAGTCTGCATAAAAGAAGTGAACAAGCATAGAGTGAAATGGGAGTCTGGTCAGCAGCTACAGCAGCCCACTATGGCTTCAGAGGTCAAGTGGGAAGAGGAGGACATCCAAATAGCAGGAGGACAGCTTGACACATGGTAGGAGAGCCCAGTAGGATAAAGAACGTGACCGTGGGGAAGCCCAATACAAGGTATCAAAACAATGGAAGCTGGGTATGGAGGTATGCCTGGAAGTCCCCAAAACTCAGGTAGCTGAAACAAGAAGACTGCTGAAGCCTAGGAGTTAGTGACCAGTCTGAGCTACGTAGCAAAATCTTAATATTAAACAAACAAACAAACAAATAAACAAGTTCCAAACCCAGCGGAGGTTTGGTACAAGGTTTCAGGTCCCTAAGGGAGAATAATATTACAGTAGGGGCTTGTGCAAGTTTGTAAACAAACTGAGGCTAACATGAGGCAGGATTCTACTGTTACCTTTTTGTACTAAAATGAGCCTCAGATACTTGGGCAAAAGTTTAATACAAGGTCTGGGGTAGAGAAAAGAAAAGCTGAGGTTGACCATTATATTATACCAGAAAAATGGAATTTCTCAGAGAATTATAGGAATTTCAGCACACTGTCGTGCCAGCTTGAATGGGTTCCCATTGCGCAAGTCAGAATAACCTGAGCATCAAAACAAGTAGTGATTTAAATGAACTACAACCTATAAATAAACTAAATCCATGCATTTGTGAAGATATAAATGAATGGACAAACGAATGAATGAATTTGACAGTTTGAAGAAGAATGAGATAAACATATGAGCTCAAAATAACTTCCCACAAAATTTCTATTAATAATAAGGGTCCAAACAGTCACTGTATAGTGTTGAAGCCTAGCTGACATGCCCCGGCTCAGACAACATTAACACTGTCACTAGCAGGGCAAATTGAAACCATGTGCCATCTGATAAGGTGTAAAGATACAACTGCAGAGAAACTTCTGTGATGTCCGAATCTGTCTTGGGGAAGCGTCCCGCCCCAGGGACATTCTCTCAAGTAACTGACCTGTGATCTAACCCATCAAGGCAGTAAAGTCAAGGAAACCCTGACATACTTTTGTAGAGTCAACGAAACTAAGGAGAAATTAAAGGTAATATGCGATTCTGGACTGAATCCTTTTGCCATAAAGAACACTTGGGACAACTGGCAAAATTTCAGTGGAATCTAAGATAAATAATGTATCCACATTAATTTCTTGATTTTGGTGGCTGTGTTTGCAATTAGGTAAGAATGTCCTTGTTTGTAGATAATAGATACTACAGTATTTGAGGGCTGGGGCATCATGTCGACAATCATTTTCATATGGTTCAAGAAAATACTACTTCTTTTGTTCTTGCAACTTCTTTATAAGATTGAGATAATTTCCGAATAAAAAGTTAAAAGATGTATATCCAAATTCTACTTTTACAAGAAAAATACACGTGAAGGCTTTTATTCTATGAACACGTTCTTCCACGTATGCAAAATATTGTATCTACAATAATATTTGTTGTTGTGTGGGAGCAAAAGATAGTACAGAGTAAGAACCCAATAAGTCAGAGTTTTCTGATTGTTCCTGCTGTTGCTTATTCTACAGTATCCCATGTGACAATAATGCTTATATGGAATAAGGAGGCATTCTAATGGGTTGGGGACACCTTGGCTTGTGCAGGGTGTCAGAGCATAACATAGGTCTCTAAATAAAGTAGACAGATATCCAATTTCCTCTTCACCTAGTCTAGTCTAGTTAGTTTTATATTTTATTTAGAATACGTGTTCCAAAGCTAGTCTTGCTACTCATATTGAAGGAATGAGAGGAGATCTCATATTTTGAGCCTCACTGACGTGAACATTACAGAGCAGTCTTACATTACCCATAGCAGATATTGTGGTTTGGATCTGGAATGTCTCCCAAAAGTCTCATGTATTTGGATGATATGGATTATCTATGGAAGTATGTGCTGTTAGGAGATGGGGGCCTGGTATGGAGAAGTGGATTATGGACATGTGGTGGACTATAGATATGTGGTAGAAGACAGGGATGTGGTGGATTATAGATTACAGATGTGTGGCAGATTAGGGGTTTAACTGGAAGCGATAGAACACTGAGGCTGAACCCTGAAGGGATTCCTGGAACAGGACCTGGAAGGATATATGCTATTTCCTCCCTTCCTTCTGGGGACTTGCCTCCTGTTAGCAATGCTGTGAGTAGCTGATTCCACCTCTACCTCTGCTATGTGCTTCCATTGTTTCCAGCTAGCCATGGAGACTTCTGAAACTGTGAGCTAAGATAAATTTTTCCCTGTTAATTTGTGCATGTCTGGTATTTAGTCACATCAACGAAAACGTACCTAAACCAGCAGAGTTCCATACTCACCTTTTAATTTGGTTCGGTTGTTCTGCAGTGATTCTAGGCATCATCATTCTTCAGACATTCCCCAGAGGGTTCCTGTGTGCAGCCGAGATTGAGAATCACCTCGATAGTGGAGCTGCACAGCTGGCTTTAAGGACCCTCAAAAGAGGCTATTGGGGTGGCTGAGTCAATGTTTTCAGAAACTGTTCGTTCAAATCTTGTTTGATGAACCTTTACCCATCTGCTTGCCTTTTGTACTATTGCTGAATATTTTTCTTCCAATTAAATCTGATTTGTTTTTCTTCATAAAGAAAAGGGAAAAGCAAAAATAACTACTAAATTTTGTCCCCCAAATATTACTGTATTTTATAAATTTAGTAATTAAATGAGACAATAAAAACAATAGAAAATAAGTTTAATCCGTTGGCAGAAAAAAGAATACCCAAAATACAGTTTCCTCCCCTGGATTAAAATTATGATTAGTCCTTCATAAAAGATAATTATTTGGTTACATTTCGTAGAGTTGAAGAAGAAAACAAGTTTCTAGGTGACTGACACGATCAGACTTTTTGGTTTTAGTATTAGCATGTCCAGAGAAATCCTATCAGTGTGTGCAAACCTGGAAAGGACACACAGGATCATTTGACAATTTATAATCAAAATGTTGCACAACTCTTTCGTTCAGTGAAATGAAGTTTCAGGAAGTGACTGTTTGTGAGTTCCAGCTGCGGTTATTGGTTCCATGGCTGGGCTCAGTTCACCCGCCCACTCGTCTTTGTTGCTCTGCTCACCTCTAACCCCAAGCCTCAGTAACCTCCATGTAAAATCAGCAGGGCACACCCACTGTTCTGGAAACGCAGCTATGGTGCCTGTAAACCAGTTATTATGCAAGAGTGTCCATCTTACATGCCTCTCTAATGTCTTGTCTTTCTGTAGATTTAAGAAAACTTCTTCTGAAATTACCAAATACTCTCTGAACTCAGCGTCTGCAAAAATGGGTGTCCTTAGGTACTGGTTTTTAAAGGGGTAGACTTTCTTCTTATTATTGATTTTTTTTCTTTTCTTCCATTCAATTCTGGCCTCTTCTTCTGGGACTAGGGGCAAGAGTCTCTAACCAGTATTATTTCTCCCTCACTGGTGCACAGAGCGAAGAATCTAAGACACTCCCTGGCCAGAAGAAGCTCCTGAGCATTATAGAATAAACCCCAAGTAGGATTTAGAAAACTGAATCTGGACCTCAACACTTACGAGCATCAGAGAGAAATTCCTAAATCTTTCCAATTGCTAGTATGCTAACTAAAGACTAGCTTCTTTGGTTCACCTTAAACTGTCTAGTGAAGAGAAAAATGAAATAAAATGTATGAAAACCCTTTTGTCAACCATAAAGTATAATGAAAATATTAAGAATTGCTATGATGATTTTTTTTACCAAGACTCATATATTTCATACAAGTTATGTTTACAATTTAGAAGAAGGTTTCTGAGCCTCAGCCATATTATCAATTTTGGCTTGGATAATTATCCATTGTGGCGAGCTGTCCTGTGTATCATAATGCATTTAGTAGCATCCCTGGCCTTTACCCAGTGGTGACAACAAAAATATTCCCATACATTGCCTCATTTTACTGGGAGGATAAAATTGTGCCTGGTAAAGATCTGCTGCTCCAAAAATCAAGAAACTTCCTTTGGAAGGATAATGTATTTCTGGCAAATTCGACTGAAATAAACCAAGTAGTATTTAAGTTGTTGATTTTCCCTCCTAAAACTCTAACAGTTTATAAAACGTAAAAGTTGAATGTTACCCTCATTTCCAATAATACAGAATAAGTTAAAACAATAATTATAGCAAAGCCACGCTACAAAAAAACTGTATAGAAATTATAATACAAGGGCATATTCTCTATGCCAGAATATTCAGTCTTGATGTTACTTGCCTGGTCTCATGACACACATAGGTAGAGGTCAGCTAGCCAATCAAGCCATTAGTAATAAAGTGGGATGAAATGTTATTTCTACGTTAAGACAATTAAAAATCCGTCTTCCTGCACAGCATTTACTGTTCCTTTGGTACCAACAGTGGGAGGCCCATGTTGAAGAGTCTGGTCTCAGATGGAGTCCCCAAGTCACTACTGGAAAGGGGCTGCCCTCACTGGTATTTGCATTATCAGGAAAAACAAAGCACATAAACTTTGGAGCCACTAAGTCTAGCTAGAGTTTTATTTGTTATTACTGAGTAGTTTCTTTTAACTGGTACAAACATTCATGCTAATTAAAGAACTGGAACTACAGAAAGCAAAACATAATCTGTGGGCATGCTTCAGTGATGGGTTGACTGGTGATTTATTCATACACTCATTTCACGAGGGATAGACTGAGCCCATGGGTAACAATGTGAAAGAAACTAGAGCCCCAGGATGATGTGCTATTGTCTTAACTTGGGGGATACTCACAATACTTTTATATGTCGGAAGAATATAGGTAAGATAGGTTTTATATAAAAGTTGAAAGAAAAGAAGAAAAGAATTGCCTAAATACCAAAAATAGAAAATTCCATGTCTGTAGTCCGAAAGAAAATAACTGGGCACACTCCCTCATGTGCCTTTTGACAGAGCATATTTTGTAAGACTTATTTGGTACAATCTAAGATTAAAAACACAGAGCACAAGGATGTTCTGTCGTGACTGCGCAAGCCCTGTTGTGAACATGTTTGTAGAAGATTTCATTAGATTGTTAAGCTTTCTCCTCCTAAAAGTGTCACCTCTGTTTAGGACTAGAAGCCTATAATCTTTCTGCTCTATTTACTGCATGAACATTCATTATTTTAGATCAAAGAAAGCAGAGGAAACCACTCACATTTCCCCAGTGTTGCTCTCATTAAAATTAATTATTTTCCCAGTTCAGCCCTGTTTGTTCACAATCATGTCCAGTGAGAAAACGGGTCTTAAGAAACCCAATTATGTCTCAGGCAGTTGCAGAATCAGATAAAAGGGCTGGGGGCTGGGGCTTAAGACAAGCCCAGCAGGGAATAATGTCACATTTCCAACAACCTGCCACATCGAGAACGCTCCTGCTTGGGATTAGTTTTGAAAGTATTTTTGCCTTATATATATATATAGAAAAATTTCCACTTTTAATGTCTAAAGCTGAAAATAATGGACCTTTAA
The DNA here is from genome assembly GCA_004027205.1 of Ctenodactylus gundi. Taxonomy (NCBI): domain Eukaryota; kingdom Metazoa; phylum Chordata; class Mammalia; order Rodentia; family Ctenodactylidae; genus Ctenodactylus; species Ctenodactylus gundi. The sequence goes on along the minus strand of PVKB01001275.1, from coordinate 73,261 downwards.
TCAAGAAAGAATGCAATTGTTTTCTGTATTGCCTAATAACGTATAATTTAATTACTACATCCATCAATGAAAGAGTCACAGTCCATTCTGGGAAGGATTTTGGAGATAGTGTACAATTGTGGCTTTGCTTGCTTTATTTAATGGACCTATGAAAATACATCTAAATGATTTCTTCAAACAGAGGGATTTGACTCCCAGGTCACAGGAGAATCGCTGTCACATTTATTAGGAACACACACACTATGCCCAATTAGATGTTTTAATAGAAATAATTTCATAGAAAGGACTCTGACAGCACAGCTTAATGTGATTTATTTTAATTCTCATGTGTTAATAGAAAATAAAGAGTTTTGCATCCCGAAGACAAAACTAAAGTGTTTAAAATTTCAAAGGAGTGGTAAAAGTGAAAAATTAGTACTGTCTCCCTGTCACAGACTCAGCTTGGCGAAACCAGCCCGAGGTGGGCACTGCTCAGAGGCTGAGCCTGAGGCGGTTCTGGAGAATCAGGCTCGTATTTCCTCCACTTTGACCTTTACTACCCAAGAGCCATGTGTTTAGTGGTACTGCCCTCCAATCCCTCAAAAACAAGGATGATCCCTCTCCTTGGGGGTGCAAGCCTCGCAGTGACCGAGGCCCCAGAAAAGGCTCAAGACCAATCTTTTCAAGAAAAAGAAGAGGGGTCTGAGTCTCTTCTAAAAGATCCTGTCCTGGGCAAAAGCAACCCATCTTAAAATAATTACATGGGATCAGACATGTACAAGAAACTGATCAAACTAGCCATTTAGGACCTGTCTGTTGGGCTAAATCAGGTTGTGCTGTTCCCACATGGACCCAAGGCACGTGGGCTTTTTCTTCATTTCTCTTCCACTTCTCTCTCTTCTTTGGGCACATTTTTTTTTTAAAGAGTATTAATTGAGAACACTGGCGAGTAGTGACTTAGAACAGTGAAGGGCTAGTTACCATTTGTGTGTCCGTAAATGTATTTCCCTTTAATCGCGGTATTGTTGTTAATAATTCATGTTTTTATTTCTGCATTTCATAGAAAATCGAACCCATCAGCGCCGCCCCTCGCAGTGATTCATGCGCTGTGAGCAGCGGCCGTGGAGAGCTGAGAACCCGCGCACTGGCCTGGAGCCCGGGTCCGCTGACCCAGAGCGGAGGGGAGGAAGTAAACATCCTGAACCCAAAGCACACGTGGAAGCGCGCACATTCCGTGACCCCGTTCTGACTTTGACTTCGCAACCGCCCATTTTCAGCATGTTTTCCTGACAGTTGGACCCAGGCCCCGAGGACTCTCAGAGGAGCAACTGGCCTCTGCGTAGCGACTCGGAGATAGGGTGTGCGCCCCCTCTCACCCGCCTGGAGGAGATGCTGCGGCACGAAACGACTTGCAATGACTTCCACTCTTTTTTTAAGGTAAATAACTCGTCAGCCCTACAGAGGCCAGCAGAAAGCACAGCGCCGCCCAGCGGTTCTGCTGGGGCAGGGCTGCCATCTCTGTGACTTTTTGCAACCAAATGTCCCTTCCAGGAAGATTCATCGTGGCCATTCTAATTTGAACCAGGTTCTAAAACGATGTCGAACCAACGATGGGGTCTTTTGTTTGTTTCGTTTTGTCGTCAAGGATGTAGAATCTTGATCATTCGTTTCATGTTCTTTTTCAGTGAGGTTTCCCTGCCTCAGCGCGATTGGTATTTGGGGCCAGATATTCGTTGTGCTGTTCACGGAGGAGGGCTGTCCTGGGAATTGCGGGGCACGGAGAAGCTCCCCTCGGTTCCACCTACTCGCTCTGAGCCATCCCTTCTTCCCAAGGTGACAGCCAGAAAAATATCTGCAGACCGCACTGAGTATCCCTGAGGGCACGGTCGTCTCTAGCTGAGAATCATGGCTTTATATACAAAGTGTCTTCCTGACTATATTTATGTGCAAAACATATGGTCAGCATTATTTTAAAAGAAGAGAGAGGAGGAGTGAGGAAGAGAGCCAGAGAGAGAGGGAGAGAGAGAGAGAGCAAGAAAGGGAGGAGGTAACCTAGCTCAATGTCTTGCACTCCAAGCAAGACACACACAGACATAAGGAGACACCAAGTGCTTAGTATGATGGAATTACATTTCACATACAAAGAAAAACGAAGATCAATTTCCAACTCTTTTTTATCTAAAAGAAGTATAACTTAAAATTAGTGCCTTTCATTTTAAATTATTATCTTTTACATGAACCCTAGATAAGAGACTGATACTATGTTCAGATTCTATTTATTTTGTAAATTGATTTAAAACTCTAGGAGCAGAAGTGGGGGAAGGGCGGGCGGGGGGGTGGGGGGGGCTGAGAACCAAACCAGTAACACCTAGACTTTGAGAAAACCATGTAAACATTTGAACTTCAAAAACATGGGGCTTGTAGCAGTCCTTGGCCTCTTAGGAACTCAGCTGCACAGCAGATGAGCAACCAGAGTTTTGGCTTCTTCTGAATTTGCAGCTACTCCCCATCCCTGAGCTCTGCCTCCTGTGGTAACAGTGGTGGCCCTTATGCTTAGGACAGGAAACCTACAGTGAGCCATGCACACTGCTGGCGAGGGATCTCGGTTGCACTGAAGTCAAATGTATAATGAACGTGCTACTCTTGAATTTGCCCACAGCCATACCCTACCCCAATGGGGATGGTGGAAAACTGTCTTCCAGGAAGCTGGTTTCTGGTGACACAATGGTTGGGTACCGGTGTTCTAACGTCAGTTCCTTCCAGGAGTACTGCCTTGGAAGTACTGCCTTAGGTCTATAAGGTTCTATCCAAATGGTGAGGAATGTGACTGTGTGTCCATAGGACACACTCCAAGATGACCTTCTCAAGGGAATGACACTTTTACTATCTCATCAGTCCACTTATGGTGAAGGCTGTAAATTTTGAGAGTGCACAAGACATAAGGAACATTTTCCCTGTGGCTTAAGGAGCTGGAAAGGAAGGCGCCTGAGACAGGGTGGGATAGTGATGTGGCGCCGGGGGCTGGGCCCCAGGTACTGAGTGTCCTTTGGTCTTACTAGGGGAACACAGAGTCAATCCACTGAACGCTGCCTGGAGCCAACTTCCGGGTGTGCATCCAGGACTGGGCTCCAGCAGTCCTGTGCTTCGTGTGATCTCTCTGTGATCACCATCGTGAGACCTAATTTTACCACTGGAGCCTTTGTATTTTTATTTGGCTTATTATATAGCCAGCCCCACTGGCGAAGGATGTTTTCTGCCAGGTGTACTGATGAACCAAATGATCTCTTTCATTTTGCTGGAAATTGTCTCCCCTCCGTCCCGTAGCAATAAGCATTCCTATCCCTGAGGTACATTCTGGAGCACTGACCATGCCATAGGCATAAGTGTGTGCCAGGCACTGCACAAGACAGTACACATTATTAGTCTGTTCATCTTCAGAGAACCTTAATAAAACACGGCCCACACAAACCAATCTTCAGCCTTGTAGAGCCTGACTGCCTTACATAGGCAGAACCCTCCTGGGCTGCCTATTCCCCGGTGGCCCCTGGAAGCCCTCTGGCCCACAGGCTCTCTGCTGCACTGCCGTGCCATGCCACTTGGAGCCAGCAAGCCTCCTTTTGTTCTTCCTCTTCCAAGATCTCTCCTTTGCTTTTGTCCCTTTCTGGATAGAGGTCCCCTTTCCCTAAAGCCTCAGGCAGCTTCCTGCCGGGAAGGCCTCCATCCAAGCAGCACAGGATAAAGCTTGTGTGGCTCCCACTTCCTCTGGTCCTATTAGCATCCTTTTGTAAGATCAGACTCTAAATCCACGTAGCATTCCATCTTCACATACTCTCCCTCCCCCCTTTTAAGTCTCAAAGAGCCAGGACTGTATTTTGAGACACCCAACACCTGGAGGATGACGTCATGGATCTAGGCCACCATAGAGAGGGACCCCCAATTCGCAATGACTCAACTCAGAATTTTCAGCTTTCCCATAGTGCAAAAGCAATAACATTCAGCAGAAGCCATACTGGCAGCTTTTAATTTTGATCTTTTCCCAGGCTGACGGGAGGTCGCACAGTCCTGCGATGCTGGGCCTCCCTCAGCAGGGGGCGGGGGCTCCGGGGCGGCAATGCCCCAGGGAAGAGGAGCAACACTGCAGTGGGATGCAGTCAGCAAATTACAGGATGTGTTCTACGTGGCTTCATAAAATTGTCGTTACGTTAGGTGACCTTGCCCAGCTGTCGTCTATTGTAAGGATGCTGAGCCTGTTTAAGGCAAGCTAAGCTAAACCGTGAGGTTCAGTAGCATTTTTGTGCATTTTTGACTCAAAATATTTTCCCTCCAGCGTCTGACCCCTCCAACTTGATCCTGCGCCTCTAGTTCTTCAGGAGGAAGCCTCCCCCCGCCCACTACCCAAGTCAGTTTTTCGGTAACCTGGTGAGGGCTGCAAGCTGGAGGACACCCCACTTCTGCACTGCAGGATTAGAGAGAAGCCCCAGGCATGGGGACAGAGCCAAGGAGGCTCAGCCTGCGGGGAGCTGGGCCTTTGCACCCAGCCACAGTGAGCCTGCAGAGCTGGAAACAGGGCTGGGAGCGAGCCGGCAGAGACCGGAAGAGTTAGCCAGCTGAACTGAAGAGGGCAGGCAGCACAGACCTAAAGGACAGAGGTGCCACCACAGGGCAGGAAGAGAGAGCCCCTGAGTGGAGTGCGCCAAGATGAAGCTCACGAGGGAAGGACAGGAGACCAGATCTCCCCATATTTTCCTCCTATGGATGCACCTACGTACCACCTGGGCTATGGGCAGGACCCACCCGCAACTTCTCAGTCGCTAGAGCTCCTACCGGCCTGCCCTCGGCTTCCCCAGCCTCTCGGGTCAGGAGCAGAGGCAGCCTCTAATGAGTCAGTGCCACCCTGTGGCCACCACGACAACTACAGCACAGGCCCCTGTGGGGCTCGGGTAAACCTTTGGGGCCTAGATTAATCACAGGGAAAGGGAGGACGAAGGGAGAACTCCAGAAGAAGGAAGGCATTGTTGTAATAACGAAATGGGAAGCAGCCATTTTGAATAAAAAGAGATGTGACGTTTTATACCTGTTGTCCTAGTGGAAAAGGAACTTAGAGTTCTTCCTCTCTTCCAACTCTGGTTTCTCCTTCCCCCTCCCCTGCTTAGGTAGAGGAAGGGGGCGTTTCATCGGTTTCTTTTTTCTATCTGTCCTTTCAAACCGCCCTCCCATGAACATAAACCATGTCCCATTCTAATAAAAGAAAAAAAAAAAAAACCAAATGGTGTTGTCTAATCTCCTTTTTAAAATATGGTAAAACATACATTGATGTAACCATTTTAATAATTTTTAATTGTACAGTTCCGCGGCATACAACATTTTTATCTTCCCAGACTGAGACTTTATCCATTCACAAATTCCTGGGAACCTGATTCGTTGGCACAACCTGTGCACCCCCCACTCAGGGAAGCCGGGGCCGAGGGATCACAAACTTGAACCCAGCCTGGGACCATTGTGACGTATCAAGGACATCCGGCCTCAAAATTAAAAATTAAAAAGAGCTGGGAATGTAGTTTAACGTGGAAGCCATGGGTTCAATGTCCCATACGAAGAACACCTGGGTCTATCCTTCCTCAGTCTCTGGCAACCACAGTGTACTTTCCACTCATGTTGCCAAGGAGGTGGAGGGGTATACACTTACTTCTAGCTGGTGATAGGATTTTTAGCCAATCTTTATTTATTCAATATTTTCTTGCAATAAAAGCAAGTATAAAAAGAAAAAACTTCGATAGTCTTTGGAAAAAAGGGTTAGGTGTTTACTAAGCATAAGGCTTTGTCTCCTAATGAGATCACTGGGGGGATGGAAGTCCCATGAGAGGGTCAGGATGGGACTGCCAAAAAAAAAACAGGCTTTGATGAGAAGCTTGGGCCATTCGGTCTCAACTTCTGGGGAAAGGAGGGCAGGAAATGGAGCTCATCACCAAAGGCCAATTATTTAAACACTTGTGTCAATTTTCTGTCTTTACTGAGACCTAAGTCATTGGTAGAATGGATGGGGGCAGTGAGTTGTGGTCAGGCACATGTAGCTAGGGGACAAGTGGTAGAGGAAAGAAATGTTCTATTGCAGTATTTTAGAAGCACACACTGCTACTCCTTCGTGGTGAAGACGTTTCTGATGTACTAAGCATTGTGTACAGCTCAGATGTTCTAAGTGTTATGTGAGTTGCCAATAAGTTAAGAAAAAATTAAGAACAGTGGTCTGGGAATTTGATTTTAGTAACAATAAATGGAAAAACAGTGAACATTCCAGACACGGGGTCCAGAGCGTGACCATGGGAATAGGAAGAAGGGAAGCTGCTGGAGCAAGAGAGAGCTCCAGGAGAGCTTGAGGCTGGGTTGGAGGGGGCTGCCCGGGGCAGGGGTAACAGACCCTCACAGGGCCGAGGCACTTGTGAGCTGCCTTGCCTCTTCCAAAGGAGGATGCAGTGAGGGCACCTCTTCTACCTTGCACCGTAGGGAGGACATGCCAGCCACCCAGCACTTAGTCCTCTCTGCCTCTAGGCGCCAGATTGCTGAGAAAGGAAGTTCTGTTCTTTGTAGTAAACTGCCATACTATGGTATTTCGTCATGGCAGTTCTAACGAATTGAGCTGTAGGGGCAGGGGGTACTGTGAGAATCCGCATGGTACCTAAAACAGGGACGCAAGTGGTGTTTTTTGTTTTGTTTTGTTTTTCCTCACTGATGTTCTGTCCTTGACAGACGCCCACTGCTTCCTCTTGTGTTTTTCTCTGCCTGAATTCATTTCCGTCTCATCTTCTGTCTCAATTCAAACGGCAGCTTCATGGCCAGTTTCCCTCTTGAGGTTCCCAAACTCAGCACACGTACCAACATGTGTGTTGTTGTTGGTTTTAAATAATGTTTTTGACTACTTTTATCTCCAAGTACTACACAGTCATTATTCCACTCACTTAGCATCTGTATCCGTGTATCAGTTAGGGCTCAAGCCAGGAAGCAAAACCAGCAAGATACAGATTATATATGAAGAGAACTGGTTTAGGCAATTAAGGGCTGGCTGAGCGAGTCCGAAGTGTGTAGGACAGGCTGGCAGTGGAGGCAGACCAGAATTCCTTCACACGAAGGTTTTCTTTTTTTCTTTTTCTTTTTTTTAATAGGGTAGTCTCAGGCTTGTTTTAAAACTTTTCAATGGATTAAATCAGACCCACGCAGCCTTTCATCAAGTCGCTTATTACAGGTTCATATCAAAATGTTACCACTGTAAGTCTGGGCCATTGTTTGATCAGCTAACTGGAACTGTAGACTGACCAAGTTAATATATCAAAAAACAAAAACAAACCAAAGACCGTGACAAACATATTGTGGATATGTAAGAGACACTAAATATTATCATAAATATGTCACCCATGACATTTTTTGGAGGCTCTGTGATCATACCTCTTTTTGCAGATATAAAAATTAGGGTTCAGAATGGGTAACGACTCTGATATTTTGCAGCTGGTAAATGATGGAGGTGAAGTTCCCCACTGCTGCCCACCCCCCAGACTTGGGGACGTAAGACCCACTCAGGTGAGCCCCTCTCCTGCTGTCTCCTGCAGTGGAAGAGGATTGAGTGCTTTGAAAGCTGAGACCAGCTATACTTGCTTTTGTATTCCTAGCACCCAGCCTGGCATATAATAGGGACTCGATTATTGAATCAGCTAGTTAATGTATAGGGTTTAGCATATTCTGGGTTTTCTCAAGGAAGATCAATGAAATCCATTTAAGTGGGTTCCTTAAACTGAAAATTCCCCCCCCAAAAAAAAAACATTTTCTTAATTTCTATTTAAGTGCTCGTTGGTTATCTAAAGGAATTAAATAGTTATTTAGTTCAGAACTGAAGTGAAATAGCTCAAGCTAAAATTTTTTTTCTAAATCGCTCCTTTAATTTTCTACATTGTGGCTTTATCCTTTTATGCATATGAAGTCAAATTTCATATTTAATTAAAATTCAGTATCTTTATGGAAATACATACAAGAGCTATTTTCTTAATGGGTTCTCTTTGCAAATTAGATAGAACATGTTTAAATTTGCTTATGACAAAAGCAAAATTGGGGATTTTCAATACCATGAGTATTTTACCGACTATGGTATAGTAAAAAAAAATGAGTATTTGGTCTCTGCGTTGCCAGTTTCTGGGACATAGTCCTAAAACCCTTGGACTCTCCTATGTGATGAGCCTGTTGTCTGCTAATGAGATCACTAGGGCCTGGAAGGCCCTAGATAGACTCATGATGGTGGCTGGTTGCCAGAAAGACCAAGCTTTCATGAGAAGCTTGGAATGTTCAACCTCACTGCCCAGCTTGTGGGAGAGGCAGACAGAGACTGAACTAATTACCGAAGCTGGTGATTTAATCACATGTGCAGATGTAAGGAAACCTCCAGAAAACTCCTGAGAGACTGGGCTCAGAGTTTCTTGGTGGATGAACATTCCAAGGTACCAGGAGGGTAGCTCAGGCCACCTACACAGTGCCCTACACTCTGCCCTGTGTATTCCTATCTTTTGGCTGTTTATCTCTGTCGTATCATTTATACGAAACCAGTAAGAGCAAGTGCTTTCCTGAGTTGCATGAATCTCTCTAGCAGGCTATTGAACTTGAGGAAATAGGTGGGAACCTCCGATTTACTGATTTGTACTTGGCCTATTTAATGTATGGGTGGCTAGAGACTGGTGACTGCACCTGTAGTGGCAAACTGACCCATGGGACTGAAAGTTTTAACTTTCAGGATCTGACTCTGACTTGGGGTAGACAGAGCCAGGGTTGCACTGAACTGAATTATTGTAGGTATCAGAAGTATTGTGAATAAAAACAGCTCATTGAGATGAGATGTAAACATGACTAAACTCCAAGTGTGTGTGTGTAGATTAATCAAGAAAAATAGTCAGAATTCTAGATTGACCTAGTAGGAAGAAAAATGCACAAAAGAAGTGAGAAAAGTCCTGTTTATCTTTGATGTTTCTTTTAAACTCAGGGATGTCTTATAAGTATCTGAAAGAAATTAGGCAGATTTCAGAAAATTCAAAAGCCCTAGCATGTTAAAATGGAAAAAGATTTGGGGGACACTCTATTCCCTTCTGACACATTTATAGATAAAACCCAAGACCCCAATGGGGAGAATTAAAGACGCCACTTACCAAAGGATAGTGAGAGGTATGAACTCGCGCCCCTGGTCCGACCCATACAGCTCCCTACTAGGCCAGAGCCCAGAGGGAGGAGCTGTTGCCGGCTGGTCCTACGCCCTGTCTCCACCAGCCAACCATCTGCTCTTGACCCACTTGCAGCTCTCAAGCTGACTTAGGGGTGTATGTTGGTCGTCCTGCGGCTCAGCCTTGAGTCAGCTTCTTTCTCTGCTCTGTCCTCAGCACACGTACCTATATAGTACACCCCGTGTGCAATATATGTGTGCATAAAATTCTCAAGCTTGATGTCACCATTGTATAGGAGATATATATGTAATATATATATTATATTACATATATATTATATATGCCATATATAAATAAAAATGGGGGAAAATAAAGCACTATTCAAACACTAGTATACTATATGGATTTACCTTTTCTGGGTATTTCATGTAAATAGAATCATACAATACATGACCTTTTGCAACAGGCTTCTCTCACTTAGTATAATGTGTGTGTGTTTTTAATAATGTTAGCACTTCATTCAATCTTTAGGGTTGAATTTCTTTGTATGTATATATTATATTTCATTTCTTATTTTCATCAGCTAGTAGACATTTGTTTGTTTTCTGGGTTATGTGACAACAAGGATTAAAGCCTTTTAAAGGGTTAAAGCATTTTAACAGAATTTTCAAACATTTGTTTTTTTAAATGTGGATATCCTTTTAAAAAGCAAAGGAGTGGCTAATTAGGTATGCTGAAGAAAAATTCAATTCATTGCAAATTATCTAGGAGCCCCATGTGCCGTCCCAGCTATGGAGAATCAATCCTGCTCAGGAAAATAATGTGCCCCAGCTTCTCCATTAAATTGGTGCCTGTCATTTAAAATTATACACGGGTGTATACATACCTACATGCAGGGTAAGTTATTTATATGTAAATAATACATATACCTGCCTTTTTCCCAAAGAAATTCATTTCTTATAGACCTTAAAATCTGTCTTCTTTACTTATACTTTTTAATATTTTTATCAGAGCTCAGCTTTAAAACTTTCTTCAATCACCAAGTGGCAAAAGTACATAGGTCCTTGAAGCAACATGGAATGCAAAACAAAGAGAAAAATGACCATTAAAGATATTAACATGCTCCACTATTTTTCCCTTTCCTCTTTTCAGTGCTGATGTGTAGCTTCCATCACAGCTTTTGGGGCCATTGAGCACAGCCATGTCACAGGATATGTAGACTCCCAGTGGCCCAGATGACAACAAATATGAAAATAAAAGAAATAGCTGCAACCTTTCAGGTGACAAAAAATGGAGTCTGAAAGTGAAGCCAAGTTTCCCCCAGGGGAAAGCTTGCACAAGGGATGTATTGGTTAGTGTTCCAAAAGAAATAAAATAATTAAAATTATATATATATATATATATATATATATATATATATATTCATTAGCTCTGCTTACAAGTAGGAAGAGAGAGTCCAAAATGGCCACCTGAATGTGTAAGAGCTGGAAGGTCCAGACGTGAGATCGGAAAACACCAATCGAAGATGGCAGGACAGCCAGTGGGAGTCTGTGCCATGGGTGGACGTTCAAAAGCAATGACAGAGGCTTTATAACTGGAATAATTCTGCAATGGAAATTGCCATGACAGAGACCAGAAAAAGCAAAAGTCCAGCAGCAGCAGAGAAGTCAGGAGCTCACCCAAGAGAATGAGGTAATAATCTTCCCACTTGCTTCCTTTTTATTTAGGTCAAGCTGCCAGTCTAGTGGTTGGGCCACCCACACCCAGTTTGAGTATTCGTCTCTCATTTGCTGGCCATACATCAATCTCTCTGTCTCTCTCTGTCTCTCTTTCTCTCTGTCTCTCTGTCTCTCTCTCTCTCTCTCTCTCTCTCTCTCTCTCTCTCTCTCACACACACACACACATACACACAAAACTCTGCCCTGTGGATTAACTAGGTATTTCCTGATCCCACTCAGTTGACATGATTCTTTCAATGGTCACAGGGGAGCACATTGATATTAAATAATAATCCTAAAAATATTAAATAATAGTCATAAAAACCCAAGGAAATGTGTACATCTCAATAATAATTTTGCTTCCCATTGCTGTGTTTGAAATAAAGGTACATATAGCTCCCTTTCTTTGCTACATTTTTTAACAATATAAGGATGCTTGCTTACTAACACAGGGGTAAATGCTAGTTAGTGTTTCCTCCACAACAGGGGACAGAGATTGAGAGTAGGAGAGTGAGCACAGAGAGGACAAGTCAAATACATCCTTCCTTTATGGGCATTGCGCCATGACTGACCCCTACAGTGTGTCCGGAGTACAGTGCGTCCACCCAAATTTCAAGGCAAACACTGGCTCCTATAATTTAGAATGTCTGTGAAATATAAAGAAGTTTAAAATGAGTTCATACAAAATTTAACATGATGCTTCTAACAACACAGTCCCAGTGAATTTTTAGAATAAAAATGTATGTGGCAGTTTTAGCAATACTAGACATCTTTCAAACTTTCCTGTCTCACTGACACAGATTTTGATAGCTCACACCTACAATCCTAGCACTGTGGAAGGCTGAATCAGGAAGATGGCAAGTCCGATGCCAGCCAGGGCACTTAGCAATTTAGCACGACCTTGTCTTAAAAAAATTAAGAGAGAAAGTAGGGGTGGCAGGGTAAGGGTGTGTGGGGTGTGGGGATGTAGCTCAGTATTGTAGGCACTGAGTTCTGTCCTCAGTAGTAACCAAAACATTTTTTAATTCTTTCAGTTTGTTAAATTTTCTTTGAAGCTTGAGACTGATCAGTTTTGTCTATATACTTAAAAAAAGCTTTACTAAATAAGTGAAATAAGTAAAACTTTACATAATAACCTCTACACAAAAATTTGAAGACATAAATTTGACTTGTGGGGCACTAGCTTCTGTCTTACGTGATTTTTTTCTGTTTCTCTTTGACATCTTCTGTCTTTGTGCTCTATTTATTTAATTATAAAACTTAGTCTCAGAAAAAGGGCTGATAAATTCAACCTTGTGAAGACATCAATGACTAAAAATTGATTCCCACACATTAGACTTAAGCCAAGATTTTAAAAGTTCTGATAACAAATTTTAAACAAAATCATATTTTAAACTTAAAATAGTAGGAAGAGACTAGTGATTTGTCACGGAGCAAAAATTATCTCCATGAATGAAATACATTGCTTAAATTCTAACTTTATAAATGAATATAATCAAAATTTTGCCAACTCTAGTCATTTTTAAATCCACTTAAAATTTTATGGTAAGCCAAAGCTATTTTAGAAAAATCTTTTTATCCACAGTGGGATATATGTGGTTAAGTAGAAGTGTGTGGTTAGATTCATTACAGCAGTATTTGTGAGAGCAAAAAGTCCAAAAATAACATAAATGCTCATCCATAGGGGAGCTGCAAAATGGTTGAAATACCACATAATCTTCTGTGACTTAAAAAATGCGATAAAATACATGTAGTATAAAGTCTATCATTTTAACTGTTTTAAAGCACACATTCAGTAATACGTTACCATTTTAGAGGAGTTGATCTACACACAATAAAAAGATAAAATTTCCCAAGATACACTGTTAAGTGAATAAAGTAGGGTATAAGAAAGTATGTTTTGAATAATTTTGCTTCTTCTTTGCCTTTAAAATGTGCATTTGAAATACATTTAAAAATAAGTAATGTATAGAGAATATCATATCAAATTGTGATGTTATTCCTGAAACTGGCAATTCTTAACATTAGTTATATTTTCTCTCTCCCTCCCTCCCTCTCTCTCTCTCTCTCTTTCTCTCTCTCTCTCTCTTTCTCTCTCTCTCTTTCTCTCTTTCTCTTTCTCTCTCTCTCTCTCTCTCTCTCTCTCTCTCTCTCTCTCTCTCTCTCTCTCTCCCTCTCTATAATATAGTAACAACACATTCTGGCAGGTTCTATGAGTTGGATACTTTTTTTCTGTCCACACTCCCTGTTGCCAGGTGAAATGGGACTGTAAAGGATATTGTGGGTTGCAACAAAATAGGACTTCCAGAGACGTTGCAGGTTTTAGGGGTTGGAGTAAGAAGAGATTGTACAGTGATCAGCTGCCTGAGCTTAGAAAGCCAGAAAGGAACCAGCCCACCAGGAGGCAGGGCCATGTGTTACATACATACAGGGAACATATTGGAAATCTGATTTCAAGTCTGGATTTTTTTCAGTAATGATTCTGGTTTTGACAAGTTCACTTAGTTCTTTCATTTTAGTTTTTTTCTTCAATGGAATTTCAGAACACAGACTTCTCACACATCTTTCCTTTCAGTGATTATTCAATGAGGCGCTAAGGTGCCAGGCATGGTGCCAGGCAGAGCACTAGACAGGGCAACACAGTGAGCAAGATGGCGCCCCTCCATCCTGGAACTGCTAGCATCGTATCCGAGGCTGTCAAAATCTAGAAAGAGGCAGAGAGACATCCAGCAGAGGGCAATGAGTTCTGAAAATTCCCCTGGGTGGATTGTGAGAGGCCCCATGAGAGAGAACAGAACAGTTACATCAGGGGTCTTGGCCGGAGTCCTTGGACTTGTACAGAAATAGTCTCACTTTTCTTGGCTTCAGTAGAAGAGCAGCAGATAAATTGGAAGAACTACAGTCAGAAGAAGGATTCCATACAAGTGACAAGAAGAGGATATTTGATACTTTTAACTTGAGTCAAGTTAAATGAGGGTCTAAATTTTATTTTATATCCTAATAGCTCTTTGAAATTCCCTTTTTAGAAAAGTGTACAAATGTTAAAATGGCCACTCACATAAACAAGTCACTTTGGAAGGAGAAATCTCCCCTGTTAGAATTACCAAGTGGCCACTCCATCAAAGGTTCCGGTGTGTTGGGGGCAGCCCACCATGCCACGAGGCCCTGCTCAGGTTCCTCATTGAAGGATACAGCTGAAGTTGAAGATATTCAGAAAAGTATATTGACCTAATGGGCTTGGGATTAGTTTTTGAGGTCCAAGATTTACAAAAGTAAATCCATAACTTGTAAAGTGGGGATAATAACTACTTCATAAGCTTTCCATGAGAAGTAATAAACTTTAAAATGTGTGAAATTACAATATAAAGAGATTCAAAAACATGAGACTACTGTTATTATTCTATGTGGGATTCTGGAAGGTACAGATAATATATTTTCTGGAAGCTGTATCATTTCCTGGCCTCAGGAAAGAGGTACCACAAGCCCAGTGCTCCTCGGCCTTAAGTCTCCTTCCATGCAACTGCCTCCTTTCCCTGACCCATTTGTGAGAAGGATTCTTGTTTCTAATAGGTACATTATGTGACCCGCAGCAGAGATTTGGGAACACCGGTGGGAGTATGACTGACAAAATCTGGAACAAAAAACATGGATAGGCATTTAAATCAGGAAAACACACGCACACACACACACACACACCCCTAGAACCTTAGAATGGGGTTTGGCCTATGGTAGCAAATGAAGAATTATAATCCCTATTTTTGTTAAATTTTAAAAACTATTCCTAATTATAGCAAAAATATTGTTATGAGCATTTGAAATTTCCAAAACCGTATTCAAAGTCTTTTAAGACAATACAGACTATGGTAAAATTTGACTAATGTTTAAAAAAGGATTCTTACAAATGTTACCAGAGAAGATAGAGTATTCTATATGCATATTTTTAGAAAAAAATGGGATCCTAAGTTAGTTTTAAAAGAGCATGGTTATTTTTTTTTTCTTTTCTGTAACCACAGTCAAGAGAAGTAATTCTATAGTCCAACAGAATCAATGGCCTCAAAAGATTTCCCAGTATTCTGATGCGGGAATGTCTCATGAACACATAACTCAAATTTAACAATTTCTAGTTATTATTTAAGTTAGAGGCTTGAGCATGTTAACAATTTACAAGATGTTTGCATAAAAAGAAATCATTTGAACTTTGTAACTACCCAGTCTAAAAGAAAATTACAGGGTACTTCTTTATGTTTCCCAGAGGAAATGGAACAGAACAAACGGAAATAAACAGAATGTGATACAAATCTGAAAAAAACAAAAAGGGGAAATCACATTAATATAGAAGAATGAATTGCATGATTTATGCAATGGTTTTTGGCTAATTCTTGAGACAAAATTTTGCACGCACTTCAGGCTGCATCACTCGCGTTATTCAAAAAACTCCAGAAATCAGTGGAATTCCTTTGGGAATTGTGCAATCTTAGGAGATAAATTCAAAACTGAATCGTTAACGTCAAAGGGAGCAAATTGCTGAAAGAAAGTCTTGGGCCAGACCAGAATAATTCCTGGAAAATTTAACAGCCATTTAGGAAACTACTCTCTGAGTTGCTACCAAACTGCAAAGAGAAGGTAGAATTGCTTCAGCTTCCCTGGCAACACATGCTACACAATCATTACTCCATGTCTGAGGAGGAATCTGAACTTATTTAAGCACAAAACTGAGTTTCCCTCACCCACAAGACTACTACTGTTCTGTCAACCCTCTTGCATGAATTTTTCCCCAGTAGGTAATAGAGTCCCTCAAAGATATATCCAACTGATTCCACAGCTCATCAACATGCTTGGTTATTAAACCAGGGTTTTTGTCCTTATTGAGTTGGTTTTCTCCACTTAAAATCCCTCCCTCAAATTGAATTTAAAGACTTCTCCACAATTCCTACTTCTGTCCTCTTTGTCAGGCTCAGATTAGCTTGATGCTCCAGAGTCAGGGAAGCTAGAAATGGAGGAAAAATTGTCCTTATGAGGCCACACAGAAGAAACTGGTGTCCTTTTGGTATCAGTGGCCTCAGCCTTCCATCCCCAGAATGAGGTTATTACTCTTTTGCTGATGTAGTTTCATTTTCTAGATTTATCCCAAAGAGCTTTCCCAATTTCAGGGCCTGGGTCCCAGGCACACACCTGCAACTTTGAGAACAGACTTGTCATTTCTCCACTAGGAAGTGCCACCATTGTCAACTTTCTTATTTTAAATCGGAAATACTTAGACATGTTATCGAGCTCACCGGCTGAGCAAATAATCAGGAAACGAGAAAGCAATTTCCCCTTTTTATACAAACCCACAGACCTTAAACATTATTCTGTTAGCTGAAGAATCATTGGAGATCAGTGATGCACCGAGGGCAGGGTGGTAGGAAATGTCTGCCCGTGTGCATAATAAGATAATGCGCAGTCTGTAGAGGATTTTAAGACTAATAAAACCAAGTATGAGTCAGTTTGTTTTTACATTATTACCTCACAGAAGCAATTTGAAACAGTATTAGTGACAAAATAATTTTCCCTGTATAAACATCTTTTGTTGGCCTAACATCAGATTATTGATTATTATTTGCATATTTTTATATATGTTTAAAATTAATGAACTTTTATTATTTATCCTTTAATAAAGATTTATTCTGGAAGTTAATTTGGAGAGATTTCTCATTAATTAATTGGCTCCTAAAACACAAGGAGTCAATAACTGTGTTCTTTATGAAGAATAAATGCATAAATAGTAAAGGTTGATATGAACACAACTATTGTTTGCAGCTAGAGTCTCTCTTTAAAACAGTGAATCAAATTTAGATGATAGCCCAGAGATTGTAAAGAGAAGGAAGAAATTAGATAAATTCACTTTTGCTTTTCTACGTGGCCCCTCAGAATTTTTTTTTCTGTTTAAAATATAAAAGAGTGAAATATGCCAAAAGTCAGTATGAGGTAGGTCATCGGGGCAGGTAAGTTTCAGTTTACAAATACAGTATTTTACTCAATTTGAGTGGTGTATTTAAAGAATTAAAATGTATTCATCTTTTAAAGTTGCAAACTAAAGAATGACTAACAAAGAGAGAAACCCTAAATCAACAGTAGTAGCAAGTAAGGGGCAGACATTTTTCAAAAATGCAAAAGTCAGAGATTCTTTTTGCTGAATTTTCCATGCTTCACACACTGATCAAATGTGCCCAGTTGTGACATATATCTAGATGAAGATGGTAAAATTGAGATAAAGGAATAATTCTTGATCTCCTTTGTTATTTCCGGAAGACTATCACAGAGCCACAGAAGAGAAGCTGAAACACCTGAATGACAGTGCACAGACATCACCACCTGTCATGACCCAGGATGTGGCCGAGTTGAATCTATGACAAACGTTCACAGGTCTGACAGGCATAAACCAAAGGAATGACTTTCAATCTCTCTGTCTTACATTATTATTTTTTTAATTTTGCAGAGCAGACTCTTTTGGAAGTATTGCTTTACTTTTGGAAATTTGAAAATTTTTACTCATTTATGTAATTCTTACCTTCTTGTAGAAAAAACCTGCAAAAATCTATATTTCAACATTAAAAGACTGTCCCAGCCCCGTGTGCCAGAATGTCATGCTTATTAAGCAGACATGCAGTCCAAACAACTTTGAAAAGTTAATTTCAATTTTCAAAATGTTATGCAATATGAAAGCAAATATGAACCCAACAGTATTTGTTTAAAATTTCTCTCTGCTTCCTGACTTTTTCTTTTCTTTTCTAAGTTAATCTTTTTCTCTGGTCTGATGTTTCAGATGAGATTAATAAAATCTCAAAATATTTGCAGTCAAGATAAGCTTTGAGCACTGTTAAAATAATAAGCATTGGAATCATTATTATTATTTAAAGATCGAGATACAGAAATTCTAAACACTGTAATTACGCCATATAACTTCAAGAGACCAAAACCTACCAAACTGGCAGCCAAGTATTACACGTGAGCTCTGCCGGGTCCAGAAAGTGATCTGACCTGCACTTCTCTTAGTTGATGGAGGCAGAGCTTGAGGCCAGTCAGTTCCTGCAAAGATCCCCTCCTCCTACCCAGGGAAGGTCTCGTATGAATCTCAGCTAAATTTATCTTTACACTTAAAATGTTTCCCTATGTGTGTATACATTGTTTCATATTTTAAAAAGTCATCTGAAATTAAAATTAATAGAAAGTTGTCTTGTATCAACCACAATGGAAGACAGATTGAAAAATGGGGCTACAGTCACTGAGCATGAATATACTGTAATGTCACTGTAATGTGATTCATTAATTTTCATTTGACCAATCCAAAGGCCTACATTTTTTTCATTCATAAGAAACTTGTTATAAGTTATATAAATTCATCGCTTTTTTCTACAATATTTCACAGCACTTTGTCATTTTTGATGGCATGATCATATTCACAGAAGCCAATACATTTCCCATCATTTGCATTTCTTTTCTGCCCACTTCATTACTTATTTCAGTTTATGAGAATGATAGTGCTTTTCAAAACACAAAACAGCTTGGGAGTGTTTCATAAGAATTTAGATTTTTTTCAAAGCGTTGAAAGGGTCTTTATTTAGAAACCAAGATCAGCAGGATAAAAGTTCTCAGCTATGTGGGAGGGCCTCCCAATGGGTTTACCCCGGTGCCATAAGAATTTCTGTAGCCTTCGTACCAGCCTACGTTGCTAGGCCTGGTGCCCAAGGTAACAGGGCAGTAGGATTGCCTCTTTGACTTTTGCAATTGGAACAAAGCCATGCAGCGAGATGCAGTGTAAATTATATGATAGTAATCTATAAATGTCCTTTGTTGACAGAACCTAAAGGATATATCTTCAAATTCCTAAGAAACTCATACAAATTAAGTACATATGCAATACAGAATAAAAATTGATTTTTGTTTGTTTGTTTGTTTTTGAGACAGGGTCTCACTCTGTAGCCCAGGCTGGTCCTGAACTCACTGGTGTAGCCCAGGCTAGCCTTGGGACTCAGAACATTTTGCCTGCCTCAGCCTCATGAGTGCTGGGATTACAGGAGTGTGCCACCATGCCCAGCGTATCTTTAACTGCTGTGTCATTCCTCCAGCTTGAAAAGTTAATTTAGAAGAGAAGATTATATTCAACTAAGATTTTAAATGTACCAATTGTTTCATTTACTGAAATAGTTTTATTACTAGAAGAAGAGTATGACAAAGCCATAAAATTGCCTGTGAATCCCTCTAGATGTGCAGATGCTGGGGCAGCCCCCTCCTACCCCACCTACCCCCACCTCCTCTGCCTCCTGGCCTCCCCTTCTCTCTGTGGGCCATCTTATTTCAATTAGGAGGCAGAAGTTGTGATGAAGGTTTGATACTAGTGGAATAACCCCACAAACTACTAGATATACTTCTCATTACTCTTTTCATAGAACGGGTGATGGCGGGCAGTTAGTACTTTTTGTTCTTGGAATTGATCTCTCTCTTCAATTCTGGACAATACAGAAGATTTTGATCAGCCCTTCACACAACCACAGCTTATGACAGTAGCAGTTCAGTTTTTGAGCCACTGTTTCTGCAGAATCCTGTAGTAACAGATGGGCATTGCTTAGATAGGTGTGATTTGGGTTTAATGAATAATTTCATGACTTTCCCTAATAACAATTTTTAAATCTTCATTTTTAAATCTATCATCACATTTCACTTGAAACAGAATGATAAAGAATTTGAAAATATGTGACAATAAGTAACTGTAATGCACAGAAGAAAAAAATTAAAATGAATTCACTTCCCTTTCTAGCTGCTGCAATGGGAAGATTTGCACACAATGGAACTTACTTCGGCCATTTCCGGCTGAAACAGACAGACATGGTACAGATAGGCATGGCCTTATTTTGCAAGATGTAATTATGAAATTAGCTTAAATGACTTGAGACTCCGTGGTGTAAATCCTCTCTGAAATTGTTCTCAGTTGCTTCAGGCAAGTCATATTCCTATTTCTTCGGATTTCTTCCTTTGCTGTTGTGTCCTCGGGCCAGAAGTCTGAGAGTTGGGGGTGAGCATCTGACGCTGGCTCCTGGGGAGAAGCCATCAGTGCACAGCAAACGCAGCAGCCCGGCGCCTGCGTCCCCGGGTTGATGAGCCAGAAGGCCAGGAAAATGGAAGTGGCTTTTATTTTTCGCTTTTCCTCCCATCACTGGTGAGTAATTTAGGGATGAAATTGTGTGCAGCTGATCTTCTCGGGGCAAGTGACCCATCAGGTGGAGCTCTTGCAGGGGCACTGCAAAAGGGAAGGGGGACCAAGATGCGGAGACGTCTGTGTTTTTTGATTCAGAAGGAAATTTTTGCCTTGTTTGATGATTTCTTTATAACATACACTGCAGGAAAATAGGAAATCGAGGCTGTTGCACGTCTGCTTTCCATTTAGAAGGAATAATAGTTCTAGTTCACTGACACAGAGACAGGGAAATTAGTAACTCCACTTAATCAACATGACTGATGCCATTCTCAGAAAATCTTTAAAATTGTGCATCTTTTCTCTTTTAAGAAGAGGCTACCTAGGTTTGATTTTTTTTTTTTTTTAACAAGAGGCTCAAAATGTGTAGAGGCTAATACTTCAAAGGCTAAGGGAGTACAGTGCTGCCTGATCTACATAATAAGGTCCTTTAATTTGGATTTTACCTATAACATTCAGCCATGTTTTTAAATCTTTCCTTGAAATATCAATACTTTAATGAAGTACGCTGCAAGCTGAAATAAATCTTTTCACACTTGATTAAGAGTGACTCCCTGATCTGTAAGTCACAGGCCTCTTGGGCCACATGCTTCAAGATCTTTTCTATCAGACTTTAAATCTGCCCTTCAAATCAATGTTTGCCACATGTGAAAAAACAATCATGAAACTATATACGTAAGTACGGACTAGAAAATCCTGGTTCATTTTATTAGCTTAAGACTACTAAAGCTGACTAAGCCTACTACTCCTACATTTCAACTGTTTCAGTCTTCTCAAAATAGATCTGGGGGTTTGGGTTACAGAATTGGGATTAGCCAATTCCTGTGCTTTATTCTTTGTAGCTACAGTGGTTGATCAAGGTGTGAGTCTGTGACCACCAGGGCCAACTGTAACTCTTCCCTGGAGTTGTTAAATCCTCAGCGGGGAGGAGGGGTGGGGGGGAAAGTTCTCTTCTTCCAGCTGGGCTACTCAGTTGAGACTGTCACAGGACAGGTCCCCCCTGCTAAGAGGAGATCAGTAGGAGAGACAAAGCAGGCAATACTTGAGGGCAGAAGGAGGGGAAGAATTGGGGACCCAGTGGTCTCCTCTCTTAGACAGGACCCTGAAGCCTTTTCTTTAGATTTGTGGCTTGGCTTCTAGCAACCAGGGCAAAGGAGTCATCTCCGACTCTCTTTTTTCTTTCCTACTTAAAAATCATTTCAGTTTTTACACTTTGCTGTCAACAATGTCCAGATTGATACATATGCCATTTTTATAGCACTTGTTTCTTTTTTAAATTTAGGTTTTTGTTTGCATACAGGAAGACTTGGGGTAAATATGCAGCCTTATCAGTTCAGTTAGTGTTGGCCAAGTACATAGGGCTGCGGAAGGACCACCATGATCAAGACACAGAATCGGTCCGCCACACCCAAAATGTTCTTGTGCTGTTGCTGAACTCAAGCCTTAACCTATGGGAACCAGTGGTCTACTCTCCACCCCAATACTTATTCCTTTCCCAGAATGCCATGAATAAAATCATAGGGCACGTTACCTTCTTCCGCTTGGTGCAGGGATTGGCATATTTTTCCACAAAGGCAGTGCATATTTTCAGTGTTGTGAACAGTCTGTTGAAATGGCTCGCCTCTGCCACAGTAGCATGAAACCGGTGTAGCCGGATTTGGCCTGAAGACCAAATAGTTCGCTGACCTCTGGCTTAGCATCATGTAGTTGAGGTTCACCCATCTTATTGCCTATATTAATATTTTGTTCCTTTTGGTATAGTATAGCTGCAATATAGTGTACGTATCTATTCAATAGGTCAAAAATTGCATTATTTCCAGTTTGGGCAATTATGAACGAAATTATGCTATGGTCCAAATGTGTTCCCTAATGTCCTATATTGAAACTTTACCACCGATGTATTAGTATTAAGAGGCACAGCTTCTAGATGTTAGCTCATAGGGCCCCTCCTCCTTACTCCTTGAGTTGATTAAGGCTTTTAGGGAAGAGGCTTTAACTATGGGTTGGCCCTTCTCATTTTCGCCACTTGAAGGCACAACATCTGCCCCCTCTAAAGATTGCAGCGACGAGGGGTCATCTCAGAAACAGAGAAATGCTTCTTACCAGACACCAATCCTGTTAGAGCTTTGATCTTGGACATTCTGGCTTCCAGAACTGTCAGAAATAAATTTTTACTCTTTATAAATTATGTAGACTCAGGTATTTTGTTATAACAGTACAGAAAAAACTAATATTAATTGTGAGATTAAACTTATATGACCTCCTGTTAACAGTGTGAACAGGTTTTCTGTACACTTAAGTTTCATTTATTTTGGGTAAAATAGTCAGGAGTCATACTGCTGCGATGTATGATTTCTGCATGTTTAGCTAAAAAGAATCAGGCAAACTATTTTTCAGAGTGGTTGTGACAATTTGAATATACACCATAGCAACTCCATTTGCTCCCTGTCTTTACTTGCACTTGATACTGTTACTTAAATTTTTTTGCCATTCTAACAGGAATGTAATAGTATCTCGTTGTGTTTTTTCTAACGAATAATAGTTGGCTATGTTATCAAGTGCCTATCCATCTATCTACTTTGGAAAAGTGTCTATTCTAATCATTTGCCTTTTTTTTTTTTCCTCAGACAGCGTCTTGCTTTGTAGTCCAGGCTGGTCCTGAACTGGCTATGTAGCCAACGTTGGCCTCAATCTCCTAGTAGGCATCCTGCCTCAGCCTTCCTAGTGCTAGGATTAAGGAGTGCACCACCATGTCCTGTTAGTTTTTAATGTGGTGTTAGGGTATCAAACCTAGGCAAATGCTTTACGCACTGAGCTATGCCCCAACCCTACCCATTTTTTTTTTTTTATAATTCAATCTATTTGCTATCTTCTTTAGGAGTAGTTAAAAGCACAGAGTGTTAAGATTTCTTCATACATTTTTATACAAATTCTTTATGATATGTGTGGTTTGTAATTTTTCTATAATCCAGGTTGATTTTAAGCTCACTGTGTAGCCCAGGCTGGCCTCAAACTCATGACAATCCTCCTGCTTCAACCTCCAAAGTGCTGGGATTCTAGGTGTGCACCCCCATGCCCAGCTTATGTGGGGTTGGGGAAACGAACCCAGGACCTTGTGCTTGCTAGGCAAGGCCTTTAACTGCTGTGCTATTCCTCCAGCCCCATCTTTTAATTCTCTTAATAATACCTCTAAATGCTACTGTCTCCTAATACTATCACCTTGGGTATTAGGATTTTAACACAAATTGGGAGGAAACACAAATAGTCCATTGCAGAGGGATTGAAAAGAATTTAAATCTTTTGCAGAACAACTATTTTTCAATTTTAATGAAACTCCATTGACTCTTTCAGTCATATCTAAAATCTCTGTCCTCATCTGAAGTTCATAACGATTTCCTCATATGTTTTCTTCTGAAAGCTTTAGCATTTTGTATTATACACTTATGTTTATAATTCATGTAGGGTCAATTTTTCCTAAGTTCTATAACATCAAAGTACATGTTTTTGTATATCACTAGCCAATTTTTATAGCTGAAAAGACTATTTTTCTGTGTTGAATTCTTTTCTACATTATTGACAAAACTCAATTGAACATAGTTCATTAATTTATTTCTGGATTCTTGATTTCATTTCCTGGATCTGCATCTTGCTCATAGTACTCGCTCTTTCCTTCCCTTAACCTCACCCACCCCCCAGTACTGGGGGCTGAGCTCTAGGCTGCTGTCCTGTCTTTTTTATTTTATTTTTTTTATTTTTTGAGACAGGGTAACACTAAATCACTAGGTTGTTGCCCAGGTGGGGCTGAAACTTGCAATCTTCCTGCCTCCGCCTTTTAGGAAGCTGCAGTTACAGGTGTGCACCACCAAACCTTGTGTCAAATTATCTTGATTTGTGGAACTTTATTATAAATGTTGAAACGGAGTAGTGTGGATAGGATTAGACAGCGAGCCCCGTCTTTCCACTCATATGTGGTGGTTCCCTCATTCAAAGTCTTCGTTTGCTGTAAGCAATAACAGGCGCCACTGCAAAGTACCATCCAATAAATGGCTTAAAAACAAAATAAATTTATTTCTCCTTGTTCTGGAAACTGTCACTTTATAATCAGTGCACCAACATGGCCGGATTATGATGAGGACTGTATTTCAAGTTGCAAACTACAGGTGACTCTCTGTGTGCTCCCCCAGTGGGAAGGTTGACTCTCTGGGGGCTTCCTTTATGCAAGCACTAAGCTCACTAAATAATCCCCCAAAGCCCTGTCTCCTAGTACTACCATTTTAGGGGCAAGGATTTCAGTGTCTGACCCACAGGGCAACCCAAACATTGCTTCTGTTACAAAGGGGGATCATCCATGCTCTCGAGCTAGATCCCTTTCAGCAGTCTCTGGCTAGAAAAAAAGAGCTGCTTTCAGAGTTTTGGTAGTCCCACCCCACTGTCCTGTGCCCAGGCTTGGCTCAGGCTTTGCTCAAAGCTGAGAGAGAAGAGTGAGAAAGAAACGCCAAAACTTCATTATTTTCCTTATGAGTCATGTTTCAGGCACTGCCTTTCCTCTCTAATCGGCTTTTACTGTTTACTCACAGTTTTCAAGTGGTTAGATTTTATGTTCTGTCCTGAATGTGGTTACAATCACTGAGACAAACTGCTAGCTCAGTCTTAGCCAAAATCAGAAAATCGCACTGTTTATTTTTTATTTTTTCGATTAGTCCTTAAACTTCTCAAAAAAAAAAAAAACAGTGAACTTCTCAAATTGAGTCAGAAATTTCCAAAAAAATCTCTCCTCCTCCTCACATAGAAATTAATTTTGTTCTCTCCTTGACTGCTTATGTTCCCACCAAGTCATTTCCAGGTCCTTCTCTGATCAGCTCAATCTGTATCTATGACCTGAAAAAAGATTATTTCTTTATTTGTATTTAACTTAGATGGTAGAATATTGTGAGAAGCTTCAAAGAAGTGATAGACTATTATAAATGAAGATCTTGCTTAGATATCGAATTCCGTTGGGACTTCCAGTCAAGATGGCAACTTTGGAAAATTGGATTACTTAAAACTATCAAATATTCATTATCACGTGATTTTCCACCTGTGTTAGTTTTTCCAACATGATATATAAAAAACACATCAGAGAGAGGGCAGAAGAGCAAAACTACCCATGCGTTGGCTCACCTTGCTTTCCCATCATTCATGTTCCCCAGATTTCTTAAAGATAGTATGATATTGGCAAGCTCCAACATCTACAAGTATCAATCAAAAGATTAATATCATTTAGTGATCGTGTGGCTTTTATTAACTTACTTGATTGCCTAAACTTTATTTTCTTATTTGCTAAATGAGATCCTTGGACAACAGATCACTAAAACCTTTCTTTTCCCAATTCAGACACTAGAATTGATGAGAGAATAATGAAAAATAAATTTTGCCAAATGTGCACTCTAAGTGGGGAGTTAGGGAATCTCTCATCAGGTTTATCGTTGGTCATACTGCACAGTTAGGTAATTGGTACAAGTCTTGTAAGGAAAGCAGCAATCACTGAGTAATTGGGGTAACATCTTGGGACTGGGAGTGGCTGTCCAAATTAGATTGTCATTTGGAAATGTGTGACTTGCAGTGACGCGGCCTGGACATCTCTGAACATTGTATTTGAGCATTTCATTTATAGTGAGACTAAGGGGTTGACAGATGTCAATGGTGGGAAACAGCACTCCTTGGAATGTAGAGGTAATTATTATAAGTCACATCCAGCCCTTTTTCCCTTTGCTACAGAGCTCTGGGCGGAGAATGAAACTTTCCAGTGTGCAGAGTATATTGACTTATTTGACTAAGAAATTTTTTCAAGAAGTCTTAAAAGCAAGCAAAAATGTCAAATAAATACATAAGTAATTGTAAAAGCATCTAGGTTTTCATAAAAAGACTCAGAAATATCCAAAATGTTTTGGTGATTAAAATTTTCTAAGGCATTTAACAGACCACTTGAACTAGAGTCTACAAACTAATTATTTATTTACTTACTTACTTTCTTATTGTGGTAATGAGGAATCAACTCAAACCTTCACACTGAACTGTATCCTCTGCCTGCTTTTTGGGTTTGATTTTGAGACAGTCTCACTAAATTAATTGCCCATGCTGGGCTCAAACTTTTGATTCTGCTGCCCCAGACTCCCAGAGAGATGGGATTACAGGACTGCACCACCAGGCCTGGCTCAAGCTTTTTATTTTCAACTTTTTTACAACCTACTTACCTAGAGACATTTTTACCACTTATCAAAGAACTGTTATTAAAATAAATTTTTACTACATTTGTAAATTAGCTCTTACATATCTAGTGCTCTAGGGAAGAAGATTTTTCCTAATAATTACCGAGTAATTCAGGTTGACCTTATTTATTTCTTAAGTAATAATGATGATCATACTAAACCTCACTTACGTGTCATGTCCCACTGTCTTAAAAGTGACTTATGGACATTATTAAATCCAATTCCCACCACAATCCTACAAAATAGTTTGGGATTGTGGTATCATTATGTTCATTTGATAGGTAAGGAGACCAGATCTCAGAGAAATCAATTAGCCTACAAACTGTTACAAAGCTGTCAAGTAGAAATTGAATCTCTGTCTTTTGAGACTAAAGCAACCGCTCACGACACTCGGAGAACTGGTAATGGCCTCAGAAGGAAGACTTCCCGTGGGAATCAGCAAGGTCTGTTGTACCGCCCCTGACTCGTCATTATTATAATGAACTCTACCATGAAAATTGAACTACACTAAATAGCACCATGGACTGGAGCATGGGGTTGCCATGTTTTGACAGAAACATTGCCTGGGGTCTGTCCCACCAGCGCAGGACGGCATCTAGGCACCCCAGCCTTCTGCATCTCTGCTCACACCTTTCTCTGTTCACGTTATTATCCTCATTCCTAGAGACATTCCTGCTTTCTGAGTACTGCGAGCTACCTCGGATCAGACCTTTCTCTCCTCTCGACTTCGCCCTCCTCGGCCCCCCACGGAGCTCACCGGGCAGAAGCCCTCTCTGTGAAGTGGCCAGGGATAAGGAAGTCTGATTTTTAATTTTCTTAAAAAACAAATTTCTCCTTTGCTCTGCCCGCTTCTTCCCCGCTAAACTACGAGCTTCCAGACGGCGAAGCGGGTTTTCATTCAGAACCGGCATGCTGCCACAGGGCTGGGGCGTGCGCGGTCGGACGCCTCGCACTTTGTGAGTCAGTCAACTGTAGCCCAAAAAGGATTTTTCAGGTAATATTTTCATGAAGCCTGACCCTTCGAAAACTTTCCTATGTCAACACCTAGCATTTTGCTTTCAAACTGTGAAAAATTCTGAATGCTACATCGATGTGTCAAAAGAATAAAGAATAAATTAACCTATGAGTGAGTTTGTGGATCCTAACAATACAATAATGCAACGTCTGCACGCGTAGGGTTTAATAGCGAGTGCTCTCAATTTAAAATTGAACGCGGTCCTTTTCATTTACAAATTCGCTTCTGCTTGTCTGGATATTGAGATCTGTAAGCTCACAAGCTCCGTCCTCAAGCGCAAAGTAAAAACGATTGAAATTTGTGGGGGAACCGGGTCTGCGCAAATCCAGCTCGCCATGTTAGATATGGATTTCATTATTTCCGAGCATCAGGCAATCGGCGTTTGCCGCGGGGGTCGGCGAGGAACGGCGTTGGCTGAGTGAGCTTCCTGTGGGCGCTCGTTCCCGCGGAACGTGAAACAAAAGGGATCCGCTGCGAGTCGCGTCCGCGGCGAAGTGGGGGAGACCCGCGGGCCCCGTGGCCGCGTGACGAGCCGCGCGCCTTGGGGGACGAGCGGCCCTGCCAGAGGCTGCCGGCCTGGCGGGGCACGGGGCGGCGACGCGTGCTCGGCTGGGTGATCTCGCCGCAGGGACACCATCACGGCCAAGGGCGCGAGACCACAATGGCGGTGGCAGCCAGCCCCCGCGCGAGGACCAGGGCAGGCCGGCCGGCAGTGAGAAGGGGCCGTGGGGCCAGGCATGCCGGTGCACGGTCCAAGTCAGAGGACCGAAAAAGCGGTCTTTTTGCTGGTTTATGTGATGCAGGAGTACATGCGAATGCGCACAGAGAGGAAATTATACGGGTGCTGTTTCCATTCCTGCCACCCACACAGTCTGCTACGTTACTCGAGGATTTAAAAGCCTCTTACAGAGATTAAACAAAAAAAAGTCCTCGGTGGTCTACTTCCTTCCTCCATTCGGCAGATGTTACCGTGACTCTTGCTGGGGCATAAAGGTGTGGGCGCAAGACAGCCCTGCGCTCCAGCAGACCCGCTTGGCAGACAGGTGCACCGTGTGCTACCGATGCGGCTGGAGCTCAAGCTGCCCTGAGGGGCATCTGGAATTTTTAGGTTTGCTTTTTGGGGGGAGGGGGTATTTTGTTTGCTTTTGCTTGAATCCGTCACCCTACACAGAACCCAGAGTTCTTTGTTATGCTGGATTCCGTTACTACTATGTTATCATAAAAATGTTTCTTTTGGGAGGCAGCTGGCATGTTTTGGGCCATAGGAATGCAGTTTAGAAAGTGATTTCTTCAAGTCTGTTGACATTGATATCTGTTTTGGCAGGGGCAACATTTAGGGTATTTAATTTACATGTTCAAATTCAGCAATTTATTTCCTGAGGCTTTTTGTTATTTTAGAAATTTTTGTTAGGCATGTCCATTCAAACTGAATTGTAAGTCCTGTGCAGCTAAATATGAGTACCGGTATCAACTAAGAATTTGCAAAGTTATGAATTAAAAATATAAGGCTTTTTCTAATGTAATCATGAAAATAAACACGAATCTGGAAGCTCATAGTCTAACTGCGAGAGTGGAAACCGGGCAGGTCCTTGTCCTTTGGTGAAGCCTTGTGCTTGTGGGTTTCCAGAGCATCTCGGAGTGCTGTGCTTCACAAACTGAACGTGCAAACCAGAGGAGCAAGGGAAGCGTCAGCACCGTGAATGCAGATGTCTGGAGGGTCAGATGCTATTTTATTTAAATAACTCTCTGAAATGTACTGTATGCTTCTCGGACAGAAGGTGCCTCTATCTTGATGATGTTTATTTCAATTATTTGGCAGTTGGAATAAATGTTTCACTTTCTATTACTTACATGTGTTCAATAAACATTTTGAAACTTCTGCTTAAACACCTTTTCTCTTGAGAAATATCTATTCTGAGGGTCCTGGGCTGGAAGTTCTTGGTTGCATCTACAGTGTCGTCTTCTGGAAAATATTTTCTTTAAGAGTCAATTTAAATATTTTTATGTTACTAATATATGACTGAGTTGAGGGTAAAATTAATATGAATTTTTTAAGATAAGGCCCATCCCCAAGATGTTCCATCTAAAAGTAATCCAAAAACTTGAAGCCTTCTACTGGATGGGGTATCTAGAAGAAAATGTGGCAACATTCTTGGCAAGACAAGTTATTAGGTGGAGAACAACGGAAAGTACAAGGAGACTTGTCATGGTCCTTTCACTCAAAATGAACACAAATAGAACCTCTGGAAGGATCCGGGGAAGGATTAATTCTGACTAATAAAAGTGCTATGTGGGTGTTGGTACTTGGTAGAATTTTAGCAGGTAGAGTGCAGACAGACAGAGAGGACAGTTTGTGTGACAGGCACAGAGGCATGAACTGCGGTGACAGACTTAGGAATAAGAAGCTATGACACAAGACCAGAACATAAGGGAGAATGTCAAGGAAAAAATAATCAAAATTATATATATATATATATTTCTGTATTATTTCACAAAAACATACCCAGTCTTTATGGAATCTTACAGCAAAAAGTTACCTTTATAATATCAAAATAACTTTTCAATTTGTCTGTGTAAAGGCTTGAATTTTAAAATTCGTTTAGCGTGGGGCACAAATGTATGTTATTTTTATAATAGATAAGACAAGTATTTTTCCTTCATGTGCTCACAGAGAGATTTTATTTGTTCCACAATGATTATGTAACCCTACCACTGTCACTGACAGCACAACGCTAGAACCAACAGAAAAAAAAAAAAAAAGCTTTCCCTTTACCCAAAACAAGGATAGAAAACCTCTAAAAGAAGGCACTGAGCTACCTGTATTCAAACGGAAATGCTCCTGTGATCCCCAAAGAGAGACCTAGCTTTGCCCTAGGGGCTGGGTAATCCAGGAGGTGCCTGCCATGTTTCTTTTACAATCCATTCCAGACCATGATTCCAAATATTCTCACCTAGAAACACATATAAATCACATCATTTTAACACAATACAGCCTGGTGCTTCACCTGAGCCAAATGTCTGAAATCCTAAATGCTCCAAAATCTGAAACGTTTTGTACTAACATGATGCCAGAAGTATAAAATTCTATACCTGTCCTCATGTGATGACTTTCAGTCAAAATGCTGGTATACAAACAGAAACTTTGTTTTATACACACAATTATTTAAAATATCATAAAATTACCTTCAGGAACTGAGAATGTTAGCTCAATGGTAGAGCTGCCTCATATGCAGGAGGCCTTGGGTTTAATCTCTAGTACCACACACATGTGCGCACACACATGCACACTAAAAATCTCCTGTATACATTATGCACACATTTATATATACATACAAATATGGTATATATACATAATATAATATAATTTTGTGCTTATACATGGGTCCCATCCTAGACCGATTGTGTACATACAAATATCCTCAAAAATCTGAAACCAAAAATTTTTGGCCTCAAGAAATTTGGATAAAAAACCTATACTGGTGTTTCTTCTCTAGAAGTTGGGGCATTTCTATAGAAGTTTCCCTTGATTTCACTTCTCTTTATGCATAAATGAATTCCTGGTTTCCAAAGAATAATATTGAGCAATTTAAAGTTCTGAGAAATGAAACATAATGTGCACATTTGAAACTTTTCATTAGAGTGAAAGGCACAGCTGTTGAGATAAATTATTTCAATGTCAAGAAAAATATTAACGTGGATCTAGATAAAGGGTATAGAATGACACAGGTGGCAAAATAAGTTGGAACCTTGTCAAAAGAATTCCATGGCGTTGAAGGCAGGTCAGGAGAAAAAGAGTGGAAAGACCAGTGAGGGAAGAAGGCAACACACAGAATGGTGGCTCCTTGTGGTCACTACGGCCTAGACCCACACACCAGCTTGCCAGGGTTAGGAAATGAACTTTGCCAACCTTCTGTGAATTTGTCTTGAGTGATACCAAATCAACAAGCAAACATCCAAGCAAAAATCCCTAATGTACAAGTCACAATGCTAATTCCTTAATCCTGGCACTCATGGTCATAGTACTAACCTTTCTCACGGCAGGTCCCACACATACCAGAAAACTCCCTCAATACCTGCATTTTGGGAGGGCACCAACAGGCTTCCTGACAAGCATGGAGTTGGAGCAGAGGGAGCTAGAAAGCTGAATCATGCAGGTCTCTGTGCAGTAACACAAAAGGAATGATTTTCTGCAACGGATACAGCACTGCAGAATTGGGCATATGTATTTGGTTGTCAGATATGGGTCTGAGCCCTGCCCAGCCGCATGCCAACTCTATAACCTCTAGAGAGTTGCATAGTTCCTCTTAAATCCTGTGTCCTCATATGTAAAGTGTTACATAGATAGTAATAATAACTAACCCTTAGTGAGTAGCCACAATGAAGCAGAGTACATGTCAGATGCATGTACATAGGTCAGACGACAACAGCCCTCAGAGGTGAGCACTATTATTCAAATCTTGCAGGTGAGGAAACTGAGGCAGTCCTCCTTACAGAAATTCTGATGGCATATCCCACTGTCACCTTACAAATCTCTCATTTTGTGATGGCAAGCTGTGCTCCTCCGAGTTTCTCCGAGCTCACAGGGAAGTGACTACTGCCCTCTGAATTCACTGACTCCGGGGGGTGGGGGGAGGGGGCAGGTGCTGGAACAAAGTGGAGGGAGAGGAAAGTGAACTCCAGCAGCTTTTGGGTGGCAGCAAAGGGGACTGGGTCTAAAGCACAGCCCCCACGCCCTTGCTCTCTCCATGCACAGGTACAATTATGGCTCATTTAGGGAGCACAGCCACAGAAACTCTTTACCTAGTGGCAAAATACTAACACTTTCCAATCATGTGTTTCACTTCTCTGGACAGCATGGAAAAACATTGTCAAGTTCTTTAGTAATGTGTATCACACACTGAGATAAAAATAAAACTGGCTGAAAGATGCTACAGAATAAATGTTTTGGCCGCTCGAAAATCCTTTGTTGAAACTCCAACCCCTACCGTGAAGGCATCTGGAGATGGAAACTTCAGAAGGTAATTTAGATGAAGGCAGAAGACCATAATGGAATACGCATTCTTATAAAAAGAGATACTGGGGTGTTCTCTCTTTTCTCAGAAAGAAGACCCTCACTCACCAAAACTCAACCATCCCGGAACCCTGATTTTGGACATCAAGCCTCCAGAACTAGGACAAATTAATTTCCACTATTTTGAGTTATCTAATGTGTGATATAGATGTTTCTCAGTTTACAATCCTCATGAGCTCATTAAGTACGTCTGACTTTGGCTAGCAACACAGTGCTCTGCAGAATGGTAGCGTTTTCCCCTTGTGACTGGGTGGCTCACTGGGCACTGCTGTGTGATAGCTCAGCTCAGCATTCACAAAGAGCGCTCTCATGCCTTCGTAAAGTCAAAAAGTTACAAATTAGCCATAATAAGTTGGGAACTGCCTGTAGTTTGTTATGATATCCCAACTGGCTTATTCAGTAAAGGGGAATTTTCTACCCAGGCTATTAGAATCTAAGATATAATTTCTAATTGCCTTGAAATATGAGTTTTCATGTAGATATGGCCAGCCAACAGATAACTGCCATTGAAACAAGAGATTGTGCTCTGGGGTGTAGCTCAATGCTTGTGTAGTGTGTGAGAGGCTTTGGGTTTGATTGTCAGAAAAGCAATTGTTCGAATATATTCAGGGAGCCCAAGAAACCAGGACTTCCCTCTGCTAAGGCAGAGTCCCCAGCATTGGTCAAGAGAGGCAGCGAGAGGTAGAGGAAATGTGGACAAGATGTTTTGTTGTGGTTTCCATGAGAACTGGTGAGGCCAGGTCAGTATGCCTCAAATTGACTAGATGGAATAGTTCTAGATGGCTCTGGGGCATAGGCACTGTGACTGATGAAAGCGTTATGTCAACTTGAAGGAGCTTGTGAGTAACCAGCTAATAATACACAGGGCAGAGCTCTGGGTGTGAGTGAGTGGCGTATGGGCCAGCAAGTGAGGGAAGAAGACCCACGCCGGACATGGGTGACCCAACCTACAGACTGGCAACTCAAACTAAGAAAAAGAAAGAAAGAAGAAAGATTCTTCTTCTTCTGGAAGAGCTCCGGCCTTTGCCATTATCTCTAGATTTCGATCTTCAGAGCAGATCAGCTTCCATCTTCAGTCTTCACCATCACCTTTGGACATCATGTGGCAGACTCATCCCAGATGCCCTGCAGTGAAGGTCCAGGCCTTCCGCCTCGCACCAGTGATCTAGCTCCATGTCTGAACAGCTAGTGGATCCTCGCACGCTTGCACATGCACACGGCCGTGTTGGTCTCTCTTCGGATTCTGTAAGCTGAATTGATATTCTATTAATTCTATTTTTTCCAGGAGCTCTAACTAATATAGGTAGTTCCCATTTTTCTGATCCTTAACCTGTAGCTGGGCTTGGATAGTGGCCCAGACTGTGAGAGTCCAATAAAGCAGGTGGTTGGGGGTTTATATGTTCTGGATTGATCAGTTGGTTTGTATGTAACAGTGCACACCAGGTGAACAGTTCTCTATTTACAAAAATTGGCTGTTCCTGGAATAGCCAGTCATTTGAGGGTCAGCAAACCCCAGGAGAGCAAGGCAGCAGAGAAGTTAAGGTAAATGCACCTGTTAATAAAGATCAGAAAAGAAATAACTTACTGAAGACCACATGGTATTCCATGAATTATAAACAAACTACCCTAAATTAACTGGTAGATTGTTATTTACTAACAACTACAGTCTGCACAATATTCATACCCTCTAAGGCTCCCTCTGTAGAAATCTTAGAACCTCTGGCCTCATGGTTCAAGGAAGCTTCCCAGGCACTTGTTGCTTCTCATATCAGCCATGACAGCTAGTCACAGATGCAGCCTGTCCTTTGTGATTTCTATCAGTCTATTGAAATGGTAATTTCTTTATATATATATTCCTTGTAACTAATGTCAACATTTTTCATTCCTTTGTTTAATGATTGTTAAAAAGCTTAAATCCAGGATTGGCAAATTAGGGTCTGCCAGCCAAATCAGCATGGCCACCTGCATGTATATAGCCTATGATCTCAGAATAGTTTTTATATCTTTAAGTGATTGTAAAAGTAGTCAAAGGAATGTTTTAAACATATGAAATTTATATGTAATTCAAATTTTGATGATTATAAAAGTTTTGCTGAAACCCAGCTTCTTTGTTCATTTTATATATTGTAGCTTTTATGCTATAATGGCAGAGTCAAGTGGTTATGACAAAGAGCACATGGCCTGAAAAGCTTAAAATATTTACCCTCTGGTCCTTAGTAGAAAAAGCAAATTAAATTCTATACTCTACCATCAATAATAAAAGAAGAGATTTGCATAATAGGTATCACAAGTCATTGAGGTTAGGCAGGGGTTACGTGAAGGCACGGCTTTCACCTGAGAAGCCAGAACAAAATGAGAAGTTTCAGGAGAACAAAGATGATGGCAGAGGGAGAGAATTACTTAGCAAGAAAAAACTGCTACATCGAAGGATAACTGTTAATTTTTTTATTGATGATAGCATGAGATTAGATGAAGAAACAGGAAGTTGTGAACCAAGACAATAATCATCTAATCATTCTGAAAGTCACTCCAATATCAAATGTTCTGCACATTTCATAGGATTGTTCTGAAGTTCCAATTCAAAGATACCTATATACCTTCACACACACACACACACACACACACACGCACGCACGCACGCACGCACTTTGTGTACAAGTGTGAGGTATAAATCTTGCTGATGATAAGTATAATTAAGTACACATGAGAGACAGATAAAATAATGAACAATATCTGACAGGAGCGTTAATATAGACAAAGCATTCCAAAATAGCAACTGAGAATATCATCGACCTGCAGCCAGACCAGAAACTCTCTTCACAGCAGGCAAATTAGAATGCGGAGCACTCAAATGAAAGGGTCAATAGGTGCTCATGTGCCATCCCACCGCCTCCAACCTGGGGAAAAGGACTCACTGTTGGACAGCAGGCAGTTGTCTGTCTTTGATATAGCCAAGGTCACTGCCAGACACTGCAGTTCATTGCTCAACAAATTTCTCCTTAGCGCTGTGCTAACGTTAATGGAAGGCAAGGCTGGCAAGCCTACACTGTGACCCCTACTCTCTAAAATAAGTAATCCTTTTGAGAACATAAGGAAACACATTGAATTGGTGGTGGTAATCAAGTGGCAAAGGAGACTTTCTGGAAACAAGTTCAACAAAGAACCAGCTAAAACCCAGAAGTAGTCAGAAAAGAGTCTCATAAGTAAGGAAGGAAAAATTTGAACTGCAGCCTGAAAATAATGGGAGCAAGGGAGTAGGGGGAGGGCAACCAGGTGGGGAATCTCCCACCTGCACCATGCTGTGGCCAATGGCTTTATTTACATGAGAAACTGATGAACCTCTAGGAAAAGATAGTAAATATAAGCACTGGAATAGACTGCTGGCTCCCGTGGAAGTGTCCTGAACAACTGGAGTAAAACACACATCGCATACTCTACTGTAAGAAAGCATTCAAATGAAAGTGACTTGAGAGAGGAGAAACATCAACGCACATATGTTGAAATTCCGACCTCCAAGCGACAGGAGAGCAGGTAGAGACTTTTGAGAGGCAATTCAGTCATGAGAATGAAGTTCTCACAAATGAGATCAATGTCTTTAGAAAAGAGACTCCAAATGTTTCTGCCAACCATGACCATAAATGTGAGCCAGGTTTCATTAGGAAGGTTCAGAATAGCTAGGCTAGATGGATCAAGATGTTTCTTATCTTGGACTCTCAAATTTAATCTTAAGCCAATGAACTAGTTTTATGCTAATATGCACCAATCAATAAAGGCCAACTTTGAATAGGAAAATGAATATGCATTATTCATAGAAAGAAGTTTATAGAGGATGGTTATACTTGTCAATCAAGTGGCACCCCACCCCTCCTCCTGCTTGTGGGGAAGTTCCTACTTTCCCCCTAGTACTTGTTATAATAAAGTCACTTTCTACTTCCCTATCGTGCTTTTTGCTCATGGTGTTCATTCCTCACCATTGGCAGAACCCTGGTTTTGAGCTCTCCGGTAACAAATGTACTTAATGTTTGTATGAGAATAACGTGATCATGGAGGAAGATCTGAAATTAAAACTATTCCATTATTCCATGATTTAAAAGTTTTCTGTAGATAATCAACTATTAGATGGATCTTGAATGATTGAGACAATAGCCTCATTATGAAAAAAGGCAAAAACTTCAAACCCTATATATATGTGTGTGTGTATATGTGTGTGTGTGTGTGTGTGTGTGTGTGTGTGTGTGTGTGTGTGTATTTTTTTTTTTTCTGAGACAGGTTCTTTCTCTGTAGTCTAGGCTAGTCCTGAGTTCACTATGTAGCCCAGGCTGGCCTTGAACTTATGACAATTCTCTTGCCTCCTTAGTGCTGAGATTACAGGCATGGCCTCCATGCCCAGCTAAGAAACATTATTTCTTTTCTTGATGAATAATGTCCCTGTCCCCACTGCCAAGCACAGGCAGATCTAGTGTGAATGTGTCATCATTTGGGGGTACGTGATGAGCTTCTTACTGAGAGAGCTGGAACCCAAGAGAGTGAAAGCAAAGGCTACACAGCCAAGGCCTGATACCAGTACAGTGTTACTTGCACTCAGTTGTACTGGCCAGAGCACGTCACCAGGTCAGCCTGGATACAAAGGCAGGGAAAGGGACTCCTTCTTGGTGGAGGAGCTGGTCTGCAGCACAGGGATGGCAAATGTGTGGCACATAGTCATCGGTGTCAAGAGCCTACATGTAGAGATGAGCAGAGAAGTAAAGGAGCTCCCATCTAACATGAGAAGAGAGTAGCGATGGAATGAAACCCAGGCTTCTGCTCTTTGAGCATCAAGAACTCAGTAGCTCTACCCTTTAGGCTCCAGGCCCTCTCTTTCCCTACTCAATCATTTTCCTTACAGAAAATGGTGGTGGGAAAAGGCATGCTGCCTGCTCTCCAAGGCGAATCACTCAGGGATCCCAAACTGGGACAGCCTCAGTGCAGGGACTGACTAGCCTCTAGCAATATGACCTCTGAAAGAAAGTTTTCCAGTACATGCTGATCTGATCAATTTAGAAACAAACACAACTCAAAACAAACACACTTATGCATAGACACGCACACAGCTTGTGACAATCAGATTGCTAATTTATATTAATTTGAAATTAAAAAACTACTAAGTAATCTGGAAGAGTTGTGCTTTCCTGGTGAGCACATTCTTTCTCAGAAGTTAGACAGTCTGCTTGGGAAGGGAGATTATTTCAAGACATTGAAAATAACTAGAATCTCAACTGAGAAATTAGATTATTTTAATGAGGTGTTCTCTTCTATAAGGCTTGAAGGAAGGGCCAGCCTGGAAGCAGTCAGCTAGACTATCAGTCCCACACTAAACCAAATTCTTTTGTGTACAATCTGCAAGCTCAAATGATTATGAATAAACATTATTTAAAAAGAGATGAATATATGACATGGACCATACATGTTCCATAAAACTTAACATATTTACTCTCCAGTACTTTACAGAAAAAGCCTAACAGAGCCTAACCGGCCCTGAACTTGTTATTTGAAGGAAAATATTCTCTGTTGCACCCAGAACAAATTTCGTAAACTGCATATCACAACCTACGTGTGATCTGTGAAATCAACTTACTGAGTTCACGTTGGTATGTGACGTTATGGGTAGAAATGTACCTCGGAAATTTATATGTTGAAATCCAAATTCTCGGTACCTTAGAATGTGACTGTATTGAGAGACAGGGTCTTTTATGCTGTGATGTCCCAGATTCTTCCATTAATGAAATTCTGCTGTATTGATTGCATCTTGCTGCGACTTGCAGAGCTGTTTTCCTCCCCCAAGTACCAAGGATTGATACTAGAGAGTGCTGAGCTACGTCCCCAATCCCTTTTTAGTTTTATTTTGAGACAGAGCTTTACTAAGCTTCCTAGACTAGCCTTGAATATCATATTCCCCTGCCTCATTCTCCCTAAGTAGGTAAGATTATAGGTGTCCACTAAACCCAGTTAAACCCCCAACTAAAACTATCTCTTCCTTTCTCCTCCTGGGAATTGAACCCAGGGCCTTGTGCATGATAAGCAAGCACTCCACCAATAAGCTACATCCCGAGCCCATACAGGATTTCTGATAAGAATACAGAAGTTCATAAAGGTAAGCCCTAAAGCAGTAAACCAATATAAACCAGTATGACTGGAGTCTTACAAGCAGGCTCTCATTCTGAAGTCCAGGAGCCCAAGCTCATCCTAAACTGACTATATAGTCCAAACTGGCCCTGAACTCCCCACAATCCTCTTTCTCAGCTTTTGGAGTGCTGGAATTATAGGCACGTGCCACCATGCTCAGCTCATGTGGTGCTAAGGAATCGAATCCAGGGCCCTGTGCCTGCTAGTGCTCTTATCTGCTAAGCTCTGCCCCAGCTACCTGAGGTCCTTATTACAAATAACAACAACAACACCGCACATGGTGGGAGAAGGTTGGCCATGTGCAAGCCAAGGACGGAGGTCTCGGGAGAACCTGACCCCACGAGCACCTTGCTCTTGTACCTCTAGCTTTCAAAACACTGAGAAAATAAACTTTCGTGGAAATCCTGATGAACATACAGCAATTTTAGAAACAGGAAATAGAACAAATGGTAAATGTTAATGAGCACTCTACACTGAAAGGAAAATTTTATTTAATAAAGTTTTGTTATATCTGCATTGTTTTTGGTTTCTTGCAGTAGTGGGGACTGAACCCACGGCATTTGCCTGTATAACTCCGCAGGCCTCTAAGGTTGTTTTTTTTTTTTTTTCCCAGAGTCACTCAGGCAAGGTTTGAACTTGCAATTCTCCTGTCTCAGCTTTCCGGAATGCTGGGATTCCAGGTCCGCCCTATCATACTCAACCATATTGGGTTTTGACATGTGGTACATCTCTCTGTGGCTGTGGCCAAATAGTTTAAAGGCCATCGGTGGAGAGCATAGGCACTTAGTGTCTGCTAAAGGGTATTTGCACTGCTCTGTCATGGTCCCCATAGAGGTCAGTGACAGACTTCTGCTCTTCGTCTCCCTTTATCTCTTTTCACTCTTTATCTGGGTTGTAGTAAAGCTCTGTTACCTTCATCTGACCAGCAGGGTGTCTGTCCGTCTGTCCCCTGCAGTAGTTCTCCAGCTTCCCCTCCCTAATCTGTTGTGGGAGGCTATCCTTGAGGGAGGGTGTGTGACACTGGTTGACTGAATTCTTCTCTCATATTCAAGGTATGGTCCTTTGTTTTAAAGAGCATGAGAACCTGAAGCTCTTTTTCTCTCACCATTACAGATCTTCTTCATGGGATGAAGTCAGGTCTGGACAGAAGCAGAGGGACCAAGAGAAGGAGCTCTGGAGGCATGGCAGAGCCCCAGCATCTAGTCACGCCAACTGCATTGACTTTAGTTCTCAAATCAGTATTGTGTTATCACAGCTTGAATTTAACAAAAGAGGTTCACTTCATTTTTTTCATATCCATAGTTATCCTTGGGCTACAGCTGATGAAAACTGCTGGTTACAAAAGTGTACAATGGACTTCAGGCTGCCCAGGGAGGAGCCTTGGTTCAGAAAGTGGGGTGGGCTTAGGAAAGATGAGGGAAGTTGGGTTCCATCCCAAGTGAATTCTTCCATGCAAGTGGAAAGGAAGAGAATAAAATGGGAACCAGGAAAGTAAACAAATGGTTTTAAAAGATGGAATGACGATCACGTATGCGATGTCTCCCTGCAGGGGCAAGAGCTGAACTAAATCAATTAGCGGCAACTAAAAATAGCTTTTAATTTGTTATGGTTTATTTAGAGAAGAAATGATCATGAATAAAAATAAGGACTTCTACCAGTACAGCAATTCCTCTATCTTTAGTTTTAGTTACTTAAAAAATGGAATACAAACATTTTGAAGACAAAAAAACCAAACCAAAAAAGGTCTCTTCAAAGCTTGACTCTGTAAGTTATTCTAGAACAGAGGAACATAAATTAGGACATGACAGTGTCCATGAGGACCCGCTACTTACCCATACGGCAGTCTTTGTGGGCTTTTGTTTGTGAGTAGAACTGATTACTAGAAACACACATTTTAGAAAAAGATTCTGAAATATAAATGTGATAAAAAGAAGGCAGTTTGCTGTAGTCTAGAGAGCATGATAAGTTAAGATGGTATTTAAGCACCTGAGACTCAAGCATGGTGGTGCACACCTGTAATCCCAGCGCCCTGGGAATCTGAGAGAGGAAGATTGCCAAATTCCAGTCCTGTCTGGGTGATTTAATAACTTAACAAAATAAAAAACGAATAAAAAGCTAGAGAAGTAACTCCGTGTTTAGGCCTTGGGTTTTATCCCCAACAGTGCAAGCAAAACGGAATGCACATGAGAAAACCCAGCCAGTATCTATTACACTAAA
This sequence comes from Ctenodactylus gundi, assembly GCA_004027205.1. Taxonomy (NCBI): domain Eukaryota; kingdom Metazoa; phylum Chordata; class Mammalia; order Rodentia; family Ctenodactylidae; genus Ctenodactylus; species Ctenodactylus gundi. The sequence continues at coordinate 32,431 of PVKB01001275.1, read as the reverse complement.
GAATTCACTTGTGGGAGTGAAGTGCCAAGAGGAACTGGTTTGCTACAATTGCTCTTCCAACCTACTGTGTTGCAAGATCAGCTGAATAAGAGGCTTTAAAATGATCTCCTCAGATAACCTATTTTGGTCAGACTCTCCAAGACAGAGTTCAGTCCAGTGGCCTTCCACTGTGTTTTCATAACACTTTGATTCATTCCGGACCTCTTTCAATTAAATTATCTAATATAAAAGAGCTACTTGCATGTATGTGTCTCCCATCTCACTTTCTGAGGTGAACTTTTGCTTGTTGTAGTCCTGGCATATAATGAGCTCGCTGATATCAGCTAACGTTTAGGCTTTCCTAAACAAAATCTTCTCTGCAGCAGTGCAGGCAAAGGGTCTGACTCTTTCAGGAGATTCGCTCTGGTGACCCTCAAGGTTTCTAGTCACACTTTGCCCACCTTCTGTCTACCAGTGAAACAGGCGCCACCATGGATGACTCCATACTCCATAGGTAAAAAATCAAAGAAAACTTCCATAATAGCAGGGAAATAGATGTTTTACAAGCTCTTTAGTGTGAAGTGGCTCAATGATATCACATGTTTCACATTTCTTAATAACTCACCTTTGGGTCTTTACCACAGAGATCTTTTTCTTTTCTTAATGAAAATCTCATTAAAATTTTCATGAGGCTAGTGGTAAGAGAGCAGAACTATATTAAGAGCCTTATGAAAAATATATTATACATCTTTCTCTAGAAATTCTTTTAATATTTTCATTGGATCAACTGCTTATTTTCACTCTAGTTTTATAGCCTTCCTTTTATCATTAAAATGGCTAATAAAAAGTAGACTAAAATACATTTAGTTGTTTGATCAGGCTTGAGTACAATTCTCTACACCACAAACACTGAAAAGCAATGTTTGTATTAGAAATTAACCTTTCTTTTTCTTTCTTTCTTAGAACAGCTTTTACTGTAGGCTAAATGATTTCCTTTGTCATAGTTAAGCCATAAGGACAGCCTCATTTCTGGCTACTTTCAGCAACACAGCCTAACATCTTTTTAATCATGAAAACTTGAACTATTTTTCATATTTCTGGGCTCGCTGCTGTGATCAACACTCCCCTTCTCACTCCTCTGGCTACCTCTCCTTGAATGCTATCTATGCGGCTGGGCTGACTGCCTTGTTTGAACTAACCTCTTACTGAACTACCTGTAATTACAATCTTGTACTCCTGATAAAAACCTGATTTAGGGCACGGTCCCACATCACACTCCGCAAGTAGAGATTTCTAATGTTGACAGTGTCGGCTCACATGACATTAGTGGTAAGCAAAATAATGTCCTCCCCTCTCAATTATGTCTGTGTATCAATCCCGACACCTGCCATGTGCTGCTTCCTGTTGGCAAAAGCGACCTTGAAGGTGAAATCAAGGCTCTAGGGAGGAGGAGTTTATTCTGGAGGATGCGAGTGGGCCTAGTGCATTCTCAGCAGGCCTTGGGGGAGACGAGCAGGAGTGCGACCCGGAGAGGGAAGCAGGAAGGAGGCAGACCTCCACACGACACAGCCTCAAATGAAGGCAGCCTATAGAAACAAAAAAGGAAAGGAAGCGGGTCTGTCCCTACCGACAACTTATTTTTAGCCCGAGAGACCGACTTTGGACACTGGACTTCTGGCTAACTCTAAAATGTATTTTTATTAGTGTTATTATTTGAGCCTGATGAATTTAGGTAATTTGTTACAGGAGCAACAGGAACTAATACAGTACTCAACTGCTACTTCTGTACAGAGGAACGTATGAATAGAAAGGTGTCCCTGGCCTCTCTTCTCCTCCCGACAGCAAGGGAAGCCGCAGGGAAGGTTCCAGGGCCTGTGACACCTGAGGGGGGTCCCCATAGCCTCTGCTGGCCAAGTTAGCACAGCAGTGCACCCCACCTTCTTTCAACCCACCGAACGCTGAGAACACTGAGTACCCTCCGGCGTCAACTCGTCCAAGATCCTGTGCTGTGGGAAATCGTATTTGGTCTATGACTTATTTTAAAAACCTCTTGCGAATGAGCATCACAATAAACTTCCCATAATATCTCTAGCCACGGATTTCCGCCTGCCCCTCTCCCATCCCCCCATGTCAGGGCAGGGACACCCAGGTCCTTCCGGGATCAGGTCTCCCCAACCACTTGCACAACGTTTTTGACACCCGGCGACGCTTCCCGTTCCCCCAGGCCTTCATTTTCAACTTAACAGTAAGGAAACGTCATACAGTGCACTGTTACAGACTTCGTAAAAGGAAAATTTTGCGTTCACAGCTCTCTTCCCAGAGTTTTTTTGTTTGCCATGGTGACAGGTGAAAATGAAAACGTAATCCAAGATTCACCCAGCAGCTTGTTCTCAGCCATTAGACCTCTAGGTGGCGCCACCGCCCAAGTCCTGTTACCAAAGGGTGCCCAGCTTTGTACAAACAGGCCAATTTCTTTTTCCAAAATATCAGTAGCTTAGCAAATATATACGTATAGATACACAAATCACACAACATTGCCATTTTTTTTCTGTTTATTTTCAGTGCTAGAGACTGAACTCAGGGGCGTATTGTTCTATTTTCTACATTAGCACGACGACGTCCTGAGTTTTTCTTTCACATCAGAATAGTCACAGAAAGTGCACTCAGGTGTAGCTCAGTGATAGATAGAGCACTTGCTACCACGTGTGAGACCCTGGGATTCAGCTCCATCAGGCACACAGGAAGGAAGGAGGGAGGGAAGGGAGAAGGATAGCAGTAAGGAATGGTGGTAAGAGGGAGCGATGGAGGACCTAGTTTCATAGACACACCAAAATTGTTTTCCTTATACAAACCGTTGCAGTATTTGCACTTCCACTAGATTTGTTTGCATTTGTGGAAGCAATTTTAAGTCAGTTTTCCGTTCAAGGTCAGTGGAAAGCAGCAGAAACCAAAGGGCAGGGCGTATCAGATTTCCATAAATTTCAGGTATTCTGAGAGCTCACCCGTTAGTCTCAAACACTTGATCTCTTCCCATTCTAAAACTTAAAAGTCACGTTTTAAAATAAGGATGCTGGATAGAACTCAGATGGCTTATGAGAGCGGTGAAAACCTGCCCTCTGTGCCACCTTTTTCTGATTTTATGCACGGCTGTTTTTTGCAGTGCTGAATTCAGAAAATTGGTCATGACTCTAAAATGACACATTTGTGCAAAACTCCATCAGCTCAGCCTTTCCTTTTTGTGCTAGAATTGTCCCCTTTGCTTTTGTGTCCTCGCTTATGCCATGGCCTTGAGCCCTCCTGCAATTCTTCCTGCCTCTTGTTGCCAACCTGCCCGACTGCACTCTACATCTGATAGTTGCTGGAGGTCATGTCTCAGAGCCAAGGGCAGGACGCACACTGGGTTAACAGGAAGCATTCTGTTTACAGATATGCCTTTCCCCTCTTTTTTAAAAATCTGAGCTTCAGTAGAACTAAAATGTGTGAAAAGCATCCACTAAGGCATGATGTCTATGTGTAAATACACATGTGCATGTATAAAAACGGAGCTCTCCGAATCTTACATATTTAGTACTTATTTTCCAGTAGTTCTGAACATAACCTAAGTTATGGTTGGGCAGAGAACTCTGACTATAATCGAGGTTCTGGTAAGACAAGAGAACACGCTGCTTTTATCTCCCACCTATTTGTTCTACTCAGAAAAACCTGAACAGTGGTTAGGTCATATTACGGATTACACCTAGTAATTTCTCTCGGCCTTCTAACAGCAATTCACATTGATTTCTGACTAGAGCCAAAATTAATAGCAAGCCCAGGAAAGCCAGGGTTGCCTGTAATTTTCTTTTTATTTCTTCTTTCTTTTCTCTTTCAGTACTAGGGATTGAGTTCAGGGCCTTTGCTCTGAACTACATCTGCAGCCAATTTTTTATTTTTAAATTTTGTCCCAAGGTGTAAGTTGCTACGTTATCCAGGCTGGGATCAAACTTGCAATTCTGCCCAACCTCCAGAATGCTGTGTAGAGGCATATCCCATCATGCCTGGCTCAGACTGGAGAAACAACCCAAAGGTTGTGAGCGACTGAACTGACTATATTGGTTTTTTTTTTTTAAGTGCATGAAAATAAGAGACTATCAATCAAATTGAAATAAGTGTGTAGTTACATAAAAGCGACTATTGTGACAGTGTACTAAAAATCCAGCATTCAGTTTACTTTTGTAATTTTATAATTTTCCACAATCTCACATTGATGTTGACTTTCTATAACCAGGTTGTGAAATGATCTAACTCAGACTGCCAGAATACTAACGTGACTGCATTTTGTGGTGATCATGCTATTCAGGTTATGCGTTTGTTGAGTTAGAATTTACTTTGTAAGTCAGTTTTCTGTGAGTTCATCTTGTGAGGCCCCACATGCCTCACCTTGAAACCTTGATTGTGCACTGGATGTCTCTGAAGTCCTATGATAAGGGAAAAAGCTTACCCTCTTCCCCCTCCCTGGACTCCATGGCAACTTGCCAAGAGTCATTATTTAGTGAGAATCACATACTTTGTGAGTTACCTATTTCATGCCAGAGCAGCCCACCAAGAACAGAGCCTAGGTGTTGGGTTACGATTGGTTGCTATGGAGTAAAGTATGCGATGATGTAAAACGCTCTGTACAATTTTCATGTAAAGCTTGCTTGTGGCTGCTCTCTGAGGACTCACCCAGAATTCAGGGACAGTCCAGACACTGGTTGTAATCTCAGCCATAATAAAAGAAACCTTATCTTGCCGCAATTGGCGTTTGGTGGTCTATTAATCTCGACCTGTAACACTATCATGTTTTGGTCTGCTTTCTTTATAAACCAGCACTACTGCATTTTTCTTTTGGAAAAATTATGCTGTTTAGTTATTTACTAAAATAACAAACAGTCCTAAGCATCCCTATTAGTCCCTGATACACATATAAATACTTGGCAAATTCTGGGCTCATGGGAGAAATAATTAAACTCAGCAATGAACACCAATGTGAAACCCTGACTGTAGAAATCTCTAAAATCCATTCCATGGAAAGCCTAAGAGGAGAGGAAAGAAAAGAAAAGAAAAATCCAGAGACATCTAACAGAGCCTCCTCACCAACACAGCATCTTCAGGTCAGGTAGGCCTGACCACACCACAGTGACGTCAACCCACATGAGAAGCTCCAAATAGGACAGTCTCCACAAGGTTTTAGACAGTGCTAGGCCATCAATATTGCCTGTAATGAAAACTTTAACTTAAATTACCCATACTTTACAAAATACTGATAATTGCTTTGCTTTTAATGACCATGGCTAATTCCAGCTGACAAGTCACTAACAGAACCCTTTAATATAATTCAACCCTGTAATATAATTCAACTGAGTTGGTATTACCTCCAAATTCACTCTTGAGTAACCACTCTATGATGATAATGGATGGAACTCTTAAGCACCGTTCCTCCCCAGTTAGCAGGACACTGAGACTTCTCAGTAGCTTGGGAAGGATACAAGAGGAAGGTGGCTGTACTGCCTTGCCTGGCTGCAGCACGTGGTCAGTGATGACAGCAGCTCTGCCTCAAGGTCCCAGAATATGTGGTCCCGGGAGACCATGTACCCCTGCCCTGGCCTGGTGATAACCTTCTGCATCCCTCTTTTCCTGGACACCACACACTCTAGACTTCCTGTCTGTATTTATCATCCCAATCCTTGAGCATACACATCTGGCCACCAGCTGCGGCTCCGCTGGCTCCTGCCTGCACCGGGTAGGTCATCTGCTATTTGTTCATCCAACCCCCAGCCATTCAGGGCACTGCAAACATATCACCTTAAAGGAGGCCTGAACACCACCCTCCTGAAAGCCTGACCTTTGGGTGTTCTCTCTTACCTCTAGTATAAAACCTAGTTTGCTCATATGTGATATTCTTTTATTAGAGTTCAGCAATTTTTTATATTTAACTTCTCATTTAGATCACTGTATGATATTTATCTCTTGATTGGCCTGAGACTGACATACTATAATCCAAACTTATTAATGGTGACTGTCAACAGAAAAGAAAATAAAATGTGTTCAAGTTCTACTGATACAAAAAGAAAACTAAGCTCTTCAGTAAAGAACCATATATTAAAATACCAAATAGACAGTTGAACACAAGCCCATAAACCCTATATCTCCTCTTATTGTAAAACCAGGTTTTATGGCATAGTCCCTGTAAACAAAGAATGTACAAGTAATTGCTTTGTACAAAACTGCCCTAAATTAAATAAAACACACCAAGAAAGCAACATTAGAAGTGCTAAATATTAAACACCCAACACACACAGGCTTTTAAAGAGTACTTACACCTTCTTCAATAATATTATACCAACACAATGATACTATTTAGTATTAGCAAATGTCTTACTACAAGATAAGAATTAATCTGCTTTTTAAAACAATCTACTTGGATTTAAACTGGTGTCTGGTAAACATGCCTTTACCAAAATAGGAAAGGGCTTGTTTTCTCCTTCCTCAAGTGTTCACCAAGGGAAAAACACAAGACAACATATAAAAAATTGCTTATTAGCACAGTCTCCCAGGCTTTGGCCGGACAGTTGGCTAGGGGATTCTTCTCAACCATAAGTAAAATATGGTGCTAATTCAATCCACAACAAATTTAAAATGTAAATTGCAAACTATTAAAAATACTAATGAAGGACCATCTGCAAGAGGTGATTCATAAGCAGTTTTCATTAAAGGGAAGACGTTTGGATGGAACAAATCTTTACCTCTAAACATCATGTCTTTCTTTTTGAGGTGGATGCCTAACTCTCACATGTGCAAATTTTACTTGCCACTGACTCCAGCAGTACCACAATTCACCCTCACAGCAGATCTAACTGTTCTACATGTTTGGGGATTCTAGGAAAGTTGTCACTAGAGAGCGGGGTCACTCTGGGATGGTTACACAGGGAGGCAGCCTTATGCCCTCAGTGAGTTATGAATGGTTTCTTGCTATTGACCGGAAGCCCTTTCCAGGTCTGAACACTGTAGTCATTTTAGCTGCCAAATATGTGTGCTAAAATTATTTGTAGGGTCACCTTATGATTAGGTCAAAAAAATACCTGTTGGTATTTATGATGAGAATACAGTATATGGACAGATGATATTAGGCATTGAAATTGGACTTCCAGTAAGAGAATCTGGAGCTGAAATCATCAATACTCCTCCTGGTTCCCAGTATCAACACTGTTTTGTCATTGCTTCTGTTACCCTGAGAGTTGGTTAGGACGTGGCTTACCATGAAGATGAAAAGAGAGTGAGGAATGTTAAGCCTGGGCTAGGGGACTAGGCAATACCACACTGCTGGTCTACCAGCCCTAGCTACTGATTTCAGCTGAGCTGCGGCACCTCCCAGACCTCAAAGCTGTATTTCAATCTTGGGATGTTATCAGTATAGGAAATGAATAGATTGTCAGGGAGAAAATGGAGAACTTAGACTTGAATATCAATAAACAAAGTCATATTTATATTGGATGAGTTCTTCCACCCATCCCCAAAGCTAAATCCTACACAGGTGTGCTAATTCATTAGCATGACAATGAGGCCCTTATAAAGCAACAGATTAGTTACTACATGAAACACAGATGGTTGGCGTCTCTTGGGTTTCCAAAAACTATAATTCAATCACTCTTTTATTTCAGAGATGACTCCCCAACAAAAACATAAGGTCACTGTTACTTTTAATTATTTTAATGACAAAAACAGAGGTTTTCCTCCAATATTATTTTTTCTAAGAGAGAATGGTTAAAACCTCTGTGCAAGGAAAGGGATAACTTTCCCATAATATGTATACCATACTGTTTTAGTTTTTGGCAGTAAGAAAACTTTAAAGGCCGATTATCCATATTCTTAAGAGGTCAAATCAGTATTACACAAACAGAAATACAGAACTAAATCCTATTAACAGTCATCACTGCCCTGCAAATTACAGATGGCATCTGAGTGGTTCTTTAAATGCCCCCATTTTTCTTTTCAAAAAGAGGAAATACAAAAATGCCATTGTGCTTTCCTTCACACATATGTCAATTCAACAGGGAACATCAATATTTTAACATGACAGAGTCATACAAGATTGGACACATGCAGAATTGTTATTCTGTTAATTATGACAATGTACAACACGACTCTGCTCTGTTATTCTAGGCAAAAGAGCCTCTTTTTTCATCATAAAAAAGCTTCAAGCTAGAATGAGAAAAGCACGTATCTTGGCAGCAGTATTAGAAAATCAAGTTGTTAAAGATGTTTGTATTTCCTTTTAGGAAAATAAAGGAAGGAGGTATTTTGCTAAAACCTAGCACAAAACAAATAAGGCCTTTTAAGATTACCTATTTGTCTATCATAAATTTAAGTAAAGAGATTAGTTAGAATGGTATTACCCATAGAAATAAAATGGGAGTCACAAATGCAATTCTAAATTTTCTGGGGGCCGCATTTACAAAATAGAGAAAACACTGAAATAACTTTGATTTTTAACTCAATGTATCCGAAGTAGTATCATTTAAATATTAAAAAAATCATCGAGGTATTTTACATGCTTTGGCACTAAATCTGCAAAATCTGGAATACATTTATTTACATCGACAACATGCCACAAATTCAACCTGACCCATTCTAAGTGCTAAATGACTACATGTGGCTTGCTGGCATCGTGTTGAACGGCACGGTCCTGTACTAGAGCACTGGTTTCTGTCACGCTGCCAAAGCTGTATCAATGGAGAGTTTGGTTCTAGGGAAGATAACTGTTACAGAGACAAAAGTGTACCAGTCCTTACATAAAAGTTTAAATCTCTGTTCTATTCACTATGAGAAATACCAAGTTTTTAGTGAATATACTTTCAAATGTCAGTGTCCTCAGTCTAGGTATAATGTCCCCGAGTAGGCGGGAGCCTCAGACGAGAAGCCTGTACTCCCACTTCTGACTGTCTATCCACCATGATCTCACACTTATGTAAACACATGGCCACAACACACGGGTTACATTTCGCATAGGACTCCTCAACCTCATTCAGAGTAAGGGCTATCTATTAGAAGCACAGGTTCAATATAATCTCTTGAAACTTAAGAAAAATAATTTTAAATGTTATTTTAAGAACAATAGTTTTAGCCTATTCTACAGGCCTGCTACGTGCTAACATATATGTATATACAAACAAGGTTCACATAATAAAGATCTCCTTCTGGTGAAATCTTATAGCAGAAAACTCAATCACAACTTAAATATTAATTTCCTGCCAAATAAATGGAACTGATAAGCCTTAAAATAGCTCCAGAGGAGGAGCCTTCCTAGAGCAGGGCCAGGTTTCCAAAGTCCATCTCTTGGCTGCTATGCTGAAGAGATATGCTTGCTGCTATGCTGAAAACTGGAAGTATAAAAAAAAATGTAATGTATGCACTTAACTCTATTTTTTCCACATCAATTAAAGATCTATATGCATTTCATATTTTGGAAATAGCTTCTGAAGATTCTTAAAAATTCTTAATCTCTTCTCCCTTTAAAAAGTCAAGGGCTGGGGGGATAGCTCGGTGAGAAGAGTATTTGCCTGGCATGGTACTGGTTTGTTCTCTAATACCACAAATACATGCATATAAATAAAATGCAGGCATTAACAACTAATACCACAACTACACAGGGAAACACTGAAAGACACGAAAAGAGATGTCCCCCCCCCAAAAAAAAGAAATCTCCAGAATAAAATGCTCAATGCATTGCTAATAAAAATATGCCAACTGAAACCACCGTGAGATACTATCTTATTTTTGCCAGTTTAGCAGCAATTTGACTCTGACGATCCCAAAGGCTGGCAGGGATCTAAAGCTCCGGACACGCCAGTGTACTGGTGGGAATGTAAGCTGGGACCACTACTTTGGAAAGCAACATGACCTTACCTATTAAAGCCAATGATGATGTGCTCACATTGCCCAACACAGAAGTTTCTTTCAAGCTCCACATCCACACCTGAGCATGTGCACCAGAAGTCATACAAAAGAACATTCATTACATCGCATCCTTTTTCTATTTCAAACATAAAATCAACACATGGAGAAGGGGAAAACTGTGCTATGTTCACACAATGAAAAGGTATTTAGCAATAAAAACTCCCATTACAATGAACACAAAAAGGAAGCGACTGAGAATGGATCCAGTTTAATTCCATTTATTATGCTTTAAGGGTCATACAACAAGGTAGGATGATAGAGGACAGGAAGGCCACAACCAACACAAATACATTATAGGGCTCCCTTTATCAAACGGGCAGGGAGAGAGATTCAGGGAAGAACACGCAGTGCCTCAAAGGGAAGGCACAAAGAAGATGGCAGGCACACAGGGGTCTACTTGTTATTATACTCTTTATACTTTTTAACACGTATGTGTGCGTGAGTGCAAGTACAGATATATTCCACTGAACATATCAAATTTTTAAAAACTGGGAATAAAGGGGAAGATTATATATAGTATTTCCGATGATGTACCGTAGCCTGGGGTACTAAGAACTCCACTTCATCACTGCCCACTGGCTGAAACTGCTGCTTCTGCTCTGCTTCCCTCATCCTTGAAGGTGTGGGCTCTTGCCCTGCACAGACAGGGCTCACCACATCCTACAGGCCCAACACATGCTGACAGCAAGACAGCAACAACAATGACCAAACTACTGCCAGGGATTCTAAAACGGGGAAAGCTTTGGAAACTTTTTGCTGTTGTTTCATGATTTAGCATATTTCTGCAAACTCAGTTTGTTCTCTTTGAACATCTGTGTGCGTACTGATTTAAATCTACAGGAAAAGAAATAAATTCAACATATACATGAGTCTAAGGGCAAGGTATCTCCTTTTCTTCTTTTTAATAAAATACCAGAATTTTAAAAAAACCACAAACAAGTAGTTCTCCAACCAAATTTTTTCTAGTCTGCATATACTTAGAAGGAGTGTACACTATATTTCAGCTAATTTAAATATGGCATAACTTGATTTTTAGTAGCACATTTCCTTTGTCCCAACAAGCTTACTATAGGAAATTAAAATTCTGCCTTGAAATGCCTTTGCTATTGCATCTACACCTGTGACTCTACTTCTTTCCTAGGTTTTTAAGACTGTGATTATCAAAATTGAAAGGCAGTTAAAGGAAGCAAGAAAATCCTTTCGTGCTTGGAATTCAGCTACTAAAAGAATATAAGTAAAGACACAATATTCTCTCAACACAATATGGCCCCCAAGGCCAACACTTCAGTGCTGTGAAGGAGCTGGGTACTGTAGTAAATACCACACACATGGTTCTAGCCACATCAGGACAAATGCAATACCCTCTGAGGTTTGCTTCTTGTATTTCTTTGCTCATCTAAAATTTTTTAAAAATGTGATAAGAAAATAATGTGTAACAGTCATAGTAACTAAGCACTACTATCCATCCAGTATGTTTAATATAAGCATACTAGATGTATTATTAAGATAAATCCAGGTAGTTTTCTTTATCTAGCAAGTACGGTATTGATCCCATGACCCCAGAAGTTGTAAAGCTTCCAAACTGGTTCTTGGCACCACCAGTAAAGCAGAATAAGTACAAGCTGGGTAATTATAACATGATCTCTTTTTAAAACTGCTGTATCTTAAAAAGAAATTCTATCAGAACACTCATATGCTCCAACACAATATTCAGATGGGGATGGAGGTAAAATTCCTGGATAGTCCCCGGAATTTATCAAATAAAATTTGACCTGGATCTTGCCCACACCAACCTAGCCAGTGATGTCCTCGACCTGGCAAAAGCTTTCCTGGGAGAAAACTTTGGATCATGAGTCTATTCCAGTCAAGAAGAAATCTACCATGCTCATCTGGCTGCAGTCCTGGACAACAAATCCCAGGAAATTCAGCAGTAGCATTCAGAAAGTTCTACAGAGCAGCCTGCATTCAGCAAAGCATGAGGAAAGAGATGCAGGGCTGTAATCCATTTCCTTTTTTTCAATTTCAAATAAGTCTCAGAATCATGATAAAAGGTCTAGCATCAGGATATTCAAAATAGCATGAGTGTTTTAGTCAGCTCTTTAAGAGTTTATACTATTCGAGGCTGTCACCATGTTTGGCAAGTCAAAATTCTAAAAAAAAAAAAAAAAAAAAAAAAAAAAAAAAAAAAAAAAAAAAAAAAAAAAAAAAAAAAAAAAAAAAAAAAAAAAAAAAAAAAAAAAAGTAAGGATACCAAAATCTAGTCTCTGCCCTAAAGAAGCAGACATATTCAGTGCTTATCAGCATCCACTCCAGTGGGAGGAGAGATTTTGCTTGCTTTATATAGACAACCCTTTTCTAATACATGCTTCTCTGAAAACTCACTCTGCTCACATAAGGAACAAGAATATCATATACTTATTACTTTGAAAAGTCCCAGACTGTATACTGGTCAAAAAATACTAGAAAAGTAGAGATAACGATGAAAAGTAATTGTATAGCAACATTGGTATCTTTTAATATGCCTCATCAAGGGTTCACAAAATATAACTAACTGAGATTTTCCTTTCTCAAAAAAATATAATTCCTTCACAAAATAGAATTAGTAGTTGTTAAGGGAGCTGTATTTAAAAATATATGTGCACTTATGTACATATAAATTGCTAAAGCTGAAAATCCTTTCAGATGCTGATCAGTTTAGTATGCCTTTTAAAGTATCATATATCATATATCTTATGCATTTAGGTGAAACTTTCCCCTTGCAAAAAGATAAAAGAGCATTTATTTTCCAAAATAGCAATTATTTTCATCCTTGGAACCTGGGGGCAATCATTCAATATTACAATAAGGTATTTGGAAACATCTTTAGGCGCACAGAGGATTCATGGGTAAATTTCATAATAAAAAAAAGAGTCTAGGACAACTTTTCAACTGGTGTAATTACAGTCTTGGAAGAGTGACACTTGCGATTCTGCAGCAAAAAATCTTCAATGCCCTTTGTCAACCAGTACTGCTTTTTTTCTTTGCATTCAAAGGTTCTAACATCCTGGTCAGTAAGCTCAAGGAAGCAATCTGCAATATGGAGGGCAAATCCAACACTTTCTCTTTAATGGTACCACCCACTTATCTATCAGTTATTAAGAAAACACACCTATAATAGGTGACAGTGCTTTCAGATGAGCGACGCAACTGTTGGCAAATCTGAAAATAAAGAAAAACCCACTAGAGTATTGATTTGGTTTAAAGCAATCATGCAATTCACATTATACCCCTATCTTCCAAAACATCTTTTCCGTGGCAAGCAAAGTTACTGATGATGCATGTGGCTTTTGTCACAGTGATGCATTAGGTAAGCAGGTGTGTGCTGAGTACCAGGAAGTGCTCCAAAATGCATCCCCATCACCTTCCACTTTTCCTAAGGCTCTGCCTATTAAAAGAAAAAGAAAAGTCCTTAATTATTAGGTTGAATTGCACTGACAAAAAAATTATCATGGCAGTAAGTTTTTCAAATGTCAATGTCAGATATTAAATCATTCCTATCCAATGTGCCAAATATAAAAATGGAAGGCTGAATATTTTTGACAATCTACTGATTCCCTTTCAAAGGTACCAGCTCATGGGTGGGTGAGAGTTCCCTTGCTAAGAAAGCCTGCAGAGGTACTGGTTAATGGTGACCTCAGATGAAGGGCAGCACTAATTTGGTCACACCTGTTAGTAAATAGTCACTGCCCCCAATTGTCCAAGCGTCATTCTGTTCATCTCTGACGATCCAATCACCAAACAGCTGTGACCTGGCACAGGGGACCTCCTCCAGCTCTGGCTGCCCGTGCACAATGTTTACCAGCTGTTACATACTTTGATTATGAGACATATGCAAGAGACACAGTAAATATTTAAATTTTAAAAAACAAGTTACAGTGAAGGACACAGTGCCATTAATCTTCCTCAAAGCCTTCCTCACACTGTGAACATACTTATCCCTTCACTCTTGCTAGTTTTGAAGCAGTTCTGAAAGTCTTTTCTCATGAGCATCTTTAGTTGTGTCACTTCAAAACTTTTCCCTGTGGTTGCTCTGACCCTGGAGAAGAGCCAGAGTCACACTGCCACATCCAGGGAGAGGCGTGCGAAAACACTTTCACCAGCCCACCCTTCTGTTGGACAGCGCTCAATAGCAACATTCACTAAATTTTTGATCACAACTCATAGAAACACTCATAAATAAAGGACATTTAGAACTGCTTCAGAATGTGACAAGAATAATGTGTTTGAAGTAACATGAAGCATTTTGAAGAAACACTAATGGGAATATATTTTTAAACCATTTTTTATTAATTTATTTTATATATCAAACATACACTGTATCACCACTGAATGACAGAAACCAAGTAGAAATTTCTACAGGATCTGCTTGGAGTCTGTTAAAATAGCAACTTTGATAGGCTTTTACCTGAAAATTACTGACACGAAGGCCTCCTTTGAATAAGGTTAGGTAGGAGGTACCATGTGAGCTTACTACCACTCACTGGTTTCAGCCACTCATAGGGAAAAGTGCTTCCCTGACCCTGGAGATTCCACAACATCCATCTCCAAGAAGTGCAGGAGATTTATATTTTAAATATTAGCAACCTACTTACTTTTTACTTTAAAAAAAAAAAAAAACCCTATACAGGACAAACAATGCATCCAGAGCCAGAATGTCCTGCAGGCCACAGCTGAGGAACTCTGACTTTCCTGTGTCCTGCCTACTTCTGGGCGCAGCCCCATCTGTTCACCCTGCACCTGTGCCTGAGGGCCCTTGGAAGCAGGTCCTTTTCCTATTATGTAAAGCAACTATAGGTTGTAATGGTATCCTCAGTGCAGGCTTCCAGTTCATCCTTTGTGCATGTGTACTGCAACAGGAGTAGGAATGGAGCTGAGAAAGGAAGGGCGTTCCTCTCAATTCACTAAATCTGTCACTGCTCTGTCAGAGCCTGTAGATTATATAACAAGTTTACTAAGGCAGAACTAAATGACTAGAAAGGGGGAAAATGTTGAATTGTTTTTACAGGTATTTTCACCTCTCTCATGTAAAGATGAAATGTGAGATGTTATTAACCTTAAGGCTTCTCTACACGGTGTAAGAGGAAACAACACTGATTCGAACCATGGACCTTTGCTGTGGTCCCAAGGGTTCCAGCCCAGATGCAGCTGATTCAGGTATCTCAAAGTGATGAGCTGAATAGGTGGGGACGCACAAGACCCTTGCTGCCTTTGGAATGGTCTGCTAAAATCAAGTTAAGGTTAATGGCACTGACACCAACTTTAACACTATGAGCACAAGTCATGTAAGAATGTATACTTCATAGACAAAAGGTGTATGAAAAAATTCTAAAGAGAATAAACTTTGTAAAGAAAACAAAAAAGTCTTATGAGTCTCTGAGGAATTTATATCTTTTGGTAAATACTGATAACAAAGATGGCAAGTATAAGGAATTTTAAAAAGGTTTTTAAATAGACTGATGCTCAGCGGATTTAAGCACTCCTTACATTACCTTTGCTCCAGTTTTTTTGTAGTTCTTTGAAGATATAACTGGATTGTTTAATGTCTTTGGATAAAGCATGTTATTTTAAAAATCTTCTAATTTTCTTAACCAGTACTCAAATGTTCCATCTTTATAAAAATAGTTTTTAAGAACCGATAAGTGCTTTATGTGTGGGCTTTGCCTCTGCTTAAAACATGTGCACAAAAACCACCCACAACCATCTGCAGACTTACTGATGTACAAACAAAGCACGATTTCACATTAGCTCTGCACTGGGTGCTGGTGTATAATTTATATTATTGATGGGCTCTGCCTTCCTCCCACAGGTGTTCTAGAACTGGTACAAATCCTGGGTAGCCTCAGAAGACCTATTAGTTAGGGAAATCAAAGTTTCCAGTGATGTACTTCTATTTCAATTGTGTTAAAAATAAGACAGTTTAAAATTTGTTCCCAATTTCAAATATAGTCAAACTTCAATTATTATGTACATAAAAAGTTCAAGGAAATGAGCAAAAATGTCAATGTGGCTAGTTCTATACAGCCATTTTTATATTTTACCTTATCCTTTTATTCTATTTTCCCAATTTTTCTAAGTGAGCTCAGGCAAGAAAAACACTCCAAAAAAAAAAAAAAACCAAAGTATCTTTCTCTTTTTTTCAATTTTGAAAGTAGATCCATGTGCATATTACTAAAGTTGTGCAAACAGACATCAGCTCTACGTCTAAGCATGAGAGCTGTTCATGGTTTCCAAAAGAAAAGAGAATTAATATGAAAGCTTTAAATATATTTTGATTGGTATAGGAATTACAGAATTTTTTTCAATTTGGAGCATTTGTTACAGACCATCTTTTACGTTAAACATGCAAAAGACCTTTCAAATATGGCCTTGATACTATCTCAAGAAATGTAAAGCACAGCTATCCCTCTGTATCCATGCACAATTAGTCCTAGGAATTGCCTCAGACCAGCAGTTGCTCAAGTCCTTTATACAAACTGGCACATCTATACACATCTACCTGTATATTTCAAAACATTCCTAGATTCCTCAGCATACTTAACCCAGTGCAAATGTTGTGTAAATAGGTGTGATATTGTAATACATAAAAAATAGTGACAATAAGAAAACTGTGTATATGTTTAGTAAAGATGTGATTTTTTTGAAGTGTTTTTGATCCAGTTGGTTAAATCCATGAATCCAGAACCCACTGACACATAGTGTAAAACTGTAAGGGAAATACATAATTTAAAAGAGAACGTAGTTACAATTTGTGCTACCTTAAATCTGACTTGGAAGAATAATGTATAAGTTATGAATAAACTATTGTTTTAATTTACAGTAACAATTTAAAATTGAAAAAAAAACCTAGGCTCATTTTAGAGGCTTTAACACTGATAGTTCATAATTTGTATTTAAAAGAGCAAAAACCAAATATTTAGGAAACAATACATCCTTTTAATACTTTAACCTCAATTCCTAAGAACAATTTAAGAAAGATGAATTTTAAAACAAAGAGTAAGAAAAGATTGACCTACGTTTGATGCCAACCGTGGTTTCAGGCCTAAGAATGAAAACACTGTGTTGCTTTCCTTTGATTCAAAAAAACTGTCATAATCCTAGAAAAAAGAGAAGGAGAAAATAAACCCAATAAACAAAAGCAAACAATTATTTATAGCAAGTGTCTTCAACTGATTTTTTTATGGAAGTAAAGAGCATCTTCTTCTCTGTCTAGGCTGCAGCTACACACACTTACTGGGCTCAACCTGCTAGAGTCTAAAAAATTTCCATGAATAAATGACAAATATAAAAAGTTCTTAAACCCAACCTACAATGTGTAACATTTGAAAGCAGAAATGAAACAGGAACATGTCCTGGTTTTCCTCATGTGCCAAACTACCTATATGAAATCTGCTTCCAACATAGAAGGCTACTGCCTAATAATCCCACTCTTGCTATTTTCTTATCCAGGGCTTTAGAAAAATGCACTGTGTAAACAGAAAGTCTCAAAGGTCTCCATGTGTCAACGCGAGTGCTTTTATTCCGCTTTTGAAGTTTTCCACATTCTTTGAGACCCTTTCTTCAGAGAGAATAAAAAGATCAAACAAAAACTAAAGGAAACTATATTCTCTGTAACATTTATCTTTGCCTCAGACCCAGAATCGTTTTCCCTTCCTACTTCCACAAGAGAAGTCAAGGAACTCTGGTCGATATTTTTAATTTTTCTTTTCAAGAGTGCACATGTATCATACTACTTTCTAAGCTGAGGTAAAGCAGTTTTAAAATCGGGTAATATGATAACTACTATATCTTAAGGATAAATATTGTAATCAGGCAATAATTAGTTACTTTTGAGCATTTGTTTTATGCATTTAATCTTCCCCACAACCCAAAAGTTTGGAGAACAGCTCTGAGACAAGGAGTCCATTGCCCAAGTTTGAAGCCGAAGTGAGAGCTGTATTTCATTGGCCTTGGAGCTCCGCCTTTGGTATTCTAAGATGCACCTTGCCTGGAGGGAAACAGAGCACAGGGCACCCCGCATGCTGCCATCACCCAGCCCTAAGGAATGTACTGATGAGCTGAGTCAATGAGTCACAAGAACTTCTGAGTCAACAACTTCTGGAACAGAGATCAGCTTCTTGCAAACCACATCTCATTTGATTAAAAATCTTTAAATTACTTGACTCTGCAAACAGATCCTCTTGTCCAAACTCCCTGTGGCAAGTTAAACTTCATGATTTTGGAGGCAGCAGCAATCTAATTCAGTCATCTTAGCTTCAGGTCTTTCACTGGCTGTTCCTCGTGTCATTACAGGTCAGTCCTGAGTCAGACCTAACCAAGGAAAAGTTACATGCCTGAAAAGAAAGCTCAGCATTTAGGCTGAAATCTTAAGGATGAGCAGAATTAGTCAAATAAAGGCTCAGGACATGAACATTCAAGCCAGGCAGCAGCTTAGTGAAGAGGGAAATCACTAGGGAAGACTGGGATGGGGGATGTTAGACTTTGTAAGCCAAGGAAAATATTTTGAATTGTATCTTAAGTTCCCAAGGAATCATGTGAGAGTTCTGAACAAGGGAGCAAAATGACCCGGCCCCTCCAAGAACATACCTAAATAGCTACGCGGGGTAGAACTCAGAAAGGCGGCAGCAAGAAGGAACCCAGAGGGCAAAGATGGGAGAATATCACAGCAATTTAGGGAAGAGATACTAACAGTCTAGAGAGGCACAGTGACAACGGACAGGTGACAACATGGACAAGCTGGAAGACACGTTCTGGAAGTAGAAGTGACTCTCGGTTGTGCACTGAACGGAAGATTAGGGAGAGAGCTGTAGTGGGTCTGAGCGTTCTGACAAGGGGGAAAAGACTGGAGAAAAAGGTGATCAGAAGGAAAGCTGGAGCTGAGATGAACATGTCAGGTTTGAGAAGTGATGTGAGACATGACAGCACAGAAGACACATCTAGGCAGGGAAGATGATGGGGGCTGTGGAATAATACAGATCTCTAGGCGTTTATTTTTTAAAATGTAAATTTTTGTAAAGCAATGTTTATGTTATTTTACAATATAATTACATAATTCAACTATATTACAAACAGGTCTAACTTTGATGTTTAATGGAAGCAAATTCTCACGAACTAAAAATGGTTACATTCTTTGTCACAAAGCTACTTCCAAAAAGTTGGATGACAGGTAACTAATCTAAAAATACCATTAAATACATACACACACCCCTCTAAGAATTACCTCTTACACTATCATGGCTAACTTAGCTTTCATTACTTTCATTCTTTTAAATATACACTGTATGAAACTCAGTGTACTCAGTGTCCTCTCTCCATGCCAAAGTCTGCCTCTACACAGTTTCTGTTTTCCTAGGGAATTTCACTCTACTTAAATTCACATATTACAACGTTTGAACTCTCCTCTGAGCTCTGGTTCAGTAAGCAACAAACTACTTACAGACTCCTACGCTACAATTCCTGATCGTGCACTCCACAATACAAACCTCTCAGAAAACAGCTCTGCCACTTCCACAAGTCAGAAGCCAAGGCATCACAGGACGCTTCTTTTTCCTCAGCCACTATTTTTTTTTTTTTAATCTTTTAACCTCTACACCCTACTCCTCACTCCAATCCACATTGGATCTCTGCAACGGAATTGCTACTTGCTAAGTCTTGTCTAATCTCACCTGTTTCTACCTAGTACTATTCTGTCAAGTAAGGACAGACTCATCTTTGAAAAACATAAATTTTATCCTATCATCCTTTAAGACTTCTTACTGCCTTACAATACAGACAAAATTTGTTAACGTGTCACAAAAGGCCTCACCTACATTTTCTAACTCTGCCTAAATCATCAGTTTGGGGATGAAAAGTCTTACACTTCCTTCTGTACTGACCACTGTTTGTTTCACACACTGCTGTTGTTTACTTATCTATTTATTTATTAAGATACGGTTTCACTCTGAGTGCAGACTGTTCCTGAACTAGGTACCCCACAGTGGCCTATTACCCTGCCTTAGCCTCTTGAGTACTGGGATTACAAGTGTGCGCCACCATACTTGGTTTATGTGGTGTTTGGAAAACTGAACCCAGGGCCTTGTGACCAATGCGCTGTGCCTCACACCAAGATCATACTTTTACATGTGATTTTTAGCTACACTGCTAATGACACAATTAAACTATGTTCAAGCACTGAGTACGTAAGCACCAACACAATACTGTAGAGAATTGGGCCCTGCGTTAACTCCACCTCTCCCACCGCCAAGCGCCATTGGTGGGATCAAAACCTGCATGCATCAGATGTTCTGTAGGCTAGTACAACTTGGAGAGTAAGACAGTGATTACCAATAATAGCATTTCAATCTTTCTACATATACGAGTGCCTGTATTTCATTATTAAATTTGGATTTGTTATGTTACTTTAACATTATAAAGACATAAAATGTTTTTTCACTTACATACACTAATTATATTGTATGTTTTATATGTGGCCCAAAACAATCCTTCTTCACTCAATGTAGCCCATGCAAGGTGAACACCTGTGATCTCTCCACCAAAATGAAACTGTTCTGCTAAGTAAGTCTCCAACTGGTATGTAAAAGTATCAGATACTTACAAATCTCAAAATGATTACAGTTTTAATTTACAAAAATTATTTTATTAAAGTAATTCTGTCATAAAAGTTTTAAGCATTATTTATAAACTTTAACTCAATGTTATATCACTATAGGAGTGAAGCTTCCTCCTAAACACTAAATTAGATCCACTGAAGAGTATAGAAATTTTCACTTAAAAAGTATTAATTTCTTAAGAGGACCTGAAAAGTACAAAACTTGGTAATTTTAAAAGCAGAATAATCTGCAGAATATTTAAAATTTGCAGAATATCTTTTTTTTTTTTTTTTGCAGTACTGGGAATTGAACTCAGGACCTCTGTACTGAGCCATATCCTTATTTCTTGAAACATGGTTTACTAAGTTGCCTAGGCTGGCTCAAGCTTCTGATGCTCCTGCCTCAGCCTCCAAGAACACTGGGATTACAGACATAATGCCCAGCCAGAAATAATTTTTAGAAGTCATTATTAGGGTAGTACTCAACACATACTAGATTACTTATAAAATGTGTATCAAGTAGATGAGCGAGTTGTGTCTGTTGATTAATGAATGACTGACATGGCATGTTTTAGGTTAACATCATGCTAGTAGCATAGTTTGAGTAAATTCTGTTTCTAGTCTATTATTTACTGGTTTTAAAAAACTTCTGACATTTAAAAGCTCTGAGAGGCCTGATTAAACCTAAAGTGTGTAAGAGGGCATTTTCTTTCTTGCTTAGGAAAAGAGTGGAAGGATAACAATTTAAAATCTAGAACTTAGCACCTCCTTTTAGAATTAAACTGTATGAAGTGAAACCACTGAAGAGTAACTCAGACTTAAATCACTTCTTATTAAGATAAAAATTGTGGCATTATAGCCTAAGGCATATGTTCTCCAATAGAGAAAAAATTCTGCCTTTTTATTAAATGTTTCATTTTTAGGCTTATATATTTTAAAAAATATATTAGGTTCCTACTGAAGGTTAAAAATATTATATACTTTAAAGTGTATTAATTTATAAGGTTTCTAAATAGACTTGGTGAAATCCTTATGGTCACAGGCAATCTGCTGAAGTATTTATAAATACATGTCTGTAGAGTGCACACTTTAGGACAATCAAACCTCTATCTACCAGACATAAAGAGCAGTTAAAATGGACTTTGCGGATGGTCACAAATAAACAAATCATACTCAAAATGGATGTGCCCAGTTTCAAAAGCCAGTAGATTTCCATCTCATTTAAGATAAAGAATGAAAATTTCACTTTGTTTCTAATGTAAACTATTAGCAAAAGAAAATTTTCTGCACTGTATAAATAATGAACAACTTAGCATTCTCATTTACTAAGGAACTCTTTGTCTACATTCTACAATTTTAAGGACAAAAGCTATAGAGCTATAAAAGAAAAAAGAAAATACCTCACATCATCTATATTTCCATACGGCTCAAGTGCAAACGGAAGCTGGACACATTTATTAGTTCATGATAAAATCTACAACAGGCAGCGTTAACAACAGGGTCATTCTCCTACAAAGCTTACTTACGTATGTCTGAGCAGACTATTAGGGACTATGGACAACGCAAGCATTTGAGACAAAGGTCTTAAAGTTCTTTATACTTTTAGTGTTTCTGAAAAGATGTTAAGAAAGCCCACAGCAGCCAGTCTGAAAAGCTGCACTGCTTCCCAAGGCTCTGTCAATGACAATTAAGTGACAGACCTGTATTATTTCTACACGCCAAAGGCATAACCAAGCAGGAAGCTGCAGGGAACAAAAACAACACGTGGCAAACAAGGAAATGGTGGCAGCAATCAGCCTAAAAAAAGAGTCAAAGTAAATTTGGTTCACCTAAAGGAAATTAAAAAACAATTTTTTTAGACTATCAGATTTGCTGCTGCTGCTGCTGCTGCTGCTGCTGCTGCTGCTGCTGCTGCTGCTGCTGCTGTTGACATGGGCAAGGAACCTCTCTGCTCAAATTGTCTTTCGGCCCGAGGGCAGCCTCTGAGCAGAATTTCTTGATTTAGTGGATAAAGACCATTAATGCTATATTCTATTTTATGAAATCAAAACGTAAAAAGAAAAAAATATAGTTGGCAGTTCCAATCCTGGAAGGACAGGTAAGATATAGTTATCGAAAATAGCTTCATTCAGCAATTTTTATGCCAAACACTGAAATGTGAGTGAGCCCACAGGTAAGGATTGTAATTCGTGTGTATTATTGCTAACCACACAGGTTCAAGATAGCAGCACAAGTATATGGCTTATCTAAGTGCCAACTGAAATTGGCAGGGAAAAAATTGCCTTAAACCTCCAAAATGGAACTGGCAATAAAGCTCTAAGAGATACTAAGAATACATAAAGTAGATACAACTGGATTGTTGGAGAAATCAGCAGGGAAACGCACAACTCCTCCAAAACAGAATAATCCTTCCCAAGGACCCACCCCAGAGAACCTGCAACCCTGCAACAACACATATAATGACCTGAGGACCCTGTGAGGGGACAAACACCATAGTACAGAAGAGTATGGAGCAAGCCTGCAATCCTTGCAGTCGGGAGGCTGAGGCAGGAAGACTGCTGTGAGTTTGAGGCCAGTCTGGGTTACACAGTGAGCTCAGAACCAGCCAGGACTACAAAATGAAACCCTATCGCAAAAAAAGAAAGAAAGAAAGAAAAAAAGAAAAGCAAAGAAAGAAAAAAGGAAATTGTATGCATAATGGCAAATCTGCCCTGCAAGAAGAACATCCTCAGGTACTGCTGCAGATATCTGGGGAGGGGGCGCTCGGGACTCAAAGGCCAAAAGAGTCTGTAGTCACTCTGGGCTCTGAGTAGAATTTCTTGATCTAGTGGATAAAGAAAAGTGCCAACCAGAAAGGAGGCCTATCCTGAGGGTCACCCACTGTCTGTCCTTCGCTGCCTTTTTACAGTCCCTTCCACTCGCATCTAAGAGGGTTCCACTCTGCTTCTCCACTGCCATCCAGCCCTTCAGAGTTTTGCTTAGCCCTGGTACATAAAGGGAAATAGGCCTGTGCAAGTCTGGGAAGAAGTCAAGTTGGCTCTAAGAGAAACACACAGAAATTATAACCAGAACTAATGCTACAGAACATAGATAACTTACAGGAACCTTAGCAAGTTTTGTTTTTTATTAACATTCTTGGAGAGAAAAAAAAACAAACAAACATAACAAGTTATTCTTTTTTTTTAAAAGAAGCAGTAAGAAAATAACAGCAGGGCTTCTGAAAATTAAATTTGATTGCTAAATTACAACTTATATAAACATATTAAATAACAGTATTACAGGGCTAAAAATAAAACTAAAGGTCTAGAAGATAAAATTCAAGAATGCCTCCCAGAATGTACAACGTTAATACAAGGCATGAAAATTGTTAGACAGGCTAAGGCTACTGATATAATACAAGGGTAAAACACCATCCAAACAAAATGAAAATCCTGCAGATAAAGAAAACAGACAATAGAATACTTCTGGTCAAGATGGTGGTCAAGTAAAAGAGCTATGCAATGTCTCCTCAGGAACTCACATAAAAAGTTGAGAGTATAATTAAAAATTGCCTGTTCAACTTAGCTAGGAGAAAAGGGGCACCCCAATAATTGAAAGGAAGCCACAAGAAGGTCAGAAATCCTAAAGACATACCAGAAGAAGAAAACAGCAGCCCAGAAAGCAGACAAAGCTGTTCTTGTGTAAGCCTCCAGAAATGAGCCTCTGGGTAGTGCAAACTGCAAGTGCAATGCGAGATTCCCAGAGCCTAGACTACAGCAGCACTGGCAGCTACAACAGGCAGTGACTAAAGTAGGAGACATTAAAAAAAAAAAAAAAAAAAAAAAAAAAAGCCCAAGATTGCTCTGTTTAGAGTAAAAAAAAGCACAGAAGAGAACATCAGGGTTTTTGGGGTGACTCTTAAACAACATCTAGGAAGAAACTGTCACAAGAGATAGATAGTTGTGGAGAGGGCAGAAAGGCCACTGACCCCTGGATCAGTAGTGAGAGCACCACCGAGGGTGGAGAGCCCCACTGTCAGGGAAGGGAAGCCAGGATAGGCAGGAGAGCTTTGCTGAGGGAGCTGGAGGTGACTGCGACACCTCAGAAGCCATGGGACTGTTAGATCCTCCCTCACTGCCTACTCCCAGCACAGAACTCACAGGAATTTCAGCTCCCCTCACACCCCCTCATACTCACTCAAAGAAACCTCTTGGCTAGGGCTTTAAAGAAACACGGGAAGAAGACAAGGCAACATGATACACACAGAAAGGCCTGAGACCCTAGAAACTAATGTCATGGGCCCTGAAACATTGGAACTCATAGGGAAGGAAGTCAAAAAGTAAATACATGAGTTTGAACAAGATATTCTCAAAGAATTGCAAGCAACGATCGCCAGGCTTAAAAAGGAACTCACTAAACAAATAGTGGTCATAACAGAATCAAGCTCACTGAGCATACAGGAACCACGAATAAAAAGTTCGCTGGGGTAAATAAGGAAATGTGAGACATGAAGGAACATTTTAATAGAGAAGTGGAAATTTTGAAAGGAAATCAACTGAAATTCAGGATATGAAAAATACATATGAAAGCAGAGGAAGTCAACTCAAACACTATGAGGACAGAATTACAGACCCTGAAGACAAGGCTGAAGAAACAAATGCTATAATTAGGCATAATTAGGCAGGACTCTAAAATTATAAATGAGCAAAGTAGCTTGACACAACAGCTGATAGATAATTTAAAAAGAATCAATCTCAGATTTATGGGTGTGGGACAAAGAGCAGAAGACAGCACCAAAGGTATAAAGAATTTATTCACTGAAATCATGCAAGAAAATTTACCAAATCTAGGAAAAGAAATTAATTTTTAGGTACAAGAAGCTTATAGAATACCAAATATCCTCAACCAGCAATGAAACTCGCCATGGCATATCATAATTAAAAGCCCAAAAACACAACATAAAGAGAGAATACTAAAAGCAGCAAGGGAAAAACAGACATGATTCTACCAAGCCAAACCCATCTGAATTACTGCAGATTTGTCAATGCAAACTTTATAAAGGCCAGGATAGCATGGAGCAAAATCTTTCAAGACTTAAAAGACAATGTCAACCCAGGTTGTTATATCCAGCAAAACTCCCTTAAAACTGAAAAGGAAATAAAAATTTTCATAACCAAGAATGCCCAAAGAAATATACAACCACTAGCCCAGCATTGTAGAAAATACTTGAAGGAATCTTCGAGACTGACAGACAAGCAACACCAAAGAGCATGGAGAAAAGAAAACATCTTGAAAAGAAAGGATAACAAAAAACAGACTTCAATCATTTGATTAGTATTCCACTAAAACAGTACCAGCTTTCTCATAAAACCTGTGAAACCTCCCCTCATTATTATTGTTCTTATTAGTATATTAGTTTGCAAAACATAGTAATTATATTTAACGTGGGAAATCGGTATAAAATCTTAATCTGTAAAACTTTCTTGATGTGTATGATGCATATAGACACTTAGCTGGGGATGGAGTGGCAGAAGGCAGTGGTTTTAATTTGGGCTATTATCAGTTCTAAAAACACTACGAGTTGGTAAATAAGTGGGTTAGGGGGTCTTTTCCCTGAGCTTTCACTGAGTAGTAAAGATAAAAGATCACACAGCCTTAGTCCATTGCTAAGAATATAATCAGCGATTAGTTCAATCTGTGACTCTAGAATTTTGAGTCTCAATTTCATACTCTTCAACTAAATTTGTAATAATAATCTTACTCATTTCTTCCTGCTCCTCTTTGGGAAAGAACTCTTTTAAAAATTCTGAAATAACTAAGTATGTCATTATATCTGTTGCTGAGAGATACACTTTTGAGATATAGACTTAAGTTCATTTAATATCACAATTTACTTATTCAGTCTCTGATATCAAAGTTTTAGTCTAAGAAGTTTGTTTGATGTAATGCTAACCTGAATGTCTTCTGTATAGCAGCACAATTAATACTAGCCAAATCTTGGAAGAAGCCAATGTGCCTAAGTACAGATGACTGGCAGAAGACGTGGTATATATAAACAATGAAGTATTACTTTGCCATGATCAATGACACATTTGAGTCATTTTTAGGAAAATGGATGCAGCTGGAGACCATGATGCTCAGTGAAATGGATCAAAACCAGAAAGTTGAATATTACATGGTTTCTATAATATGAGAAAACCAAGCCATAAAATATGTAAGAGACACGGAAGAAAGTAAGAAGATGGACTTTGTAGAAAGAAAGAAAGAAAAAGGGGGGGAGGGTGAGAGGGTGGAAAGGAAAAAGGGAGATGATATGTAAAAAAAAAAAAAAAAAGGAACTGGGGGCCTAGGGGGTGATAGTGGGAGTTACAGGGGATGGAGTTGCAGTATGGTCACAAAGGGGAAGGGGAAGGAACTGAATTATGATGCGATATATATATATATATATATATATATATGTGTGTGTGTGTGTGTGTGTGTGTGTGTGTGCACAAAATACTCAAGTTCAATGTAAACATTATCTATTGCATACACACATATATCTGTATTAATAAAATGGGGGGAAAGAAAACAGACAACAGAAGGGAGGAAACAACTCAAAGAAACAATGTAAGTTCTTCAAAGTAAAAAAAAAGTTATTTTTCAGATTGAAAAGTCTTACCAATTGCTAAGTAGATCAATTTTTTAAAAGCACATTCCAGAATTAAATAACAACAAAACCCTAATATATTCTTTCAGAGAGAAAAGTGAAGCAGCCTACTGTTAAGAATTAAATCTAATAGGCATAAAACCTTCCAATCAATATCATTAACATATAAAATGAAGCAATGTTTCCCAAGGAATGACTTTAAATCCAGAATTTACATGCAATGAAAATTATCCATTAAGAATGAAAGTCAAATAAAGACTTTTAAAAAATTGTTAACAGTGTTTTCAGAAGGCAGCAAAAACCAATAACAAATACACAAAAGAAAAAGTACATATGTCTCTCCTATCTTTGCCAGTCAAATGTGATGTGGAGTGAAACAATTACTCTTTACATTCCCTTGGACATCGACAAGTGTACAACAGGATTTTACGTCCTCTTCTATAGCTGTTCACACTACTGAAAAATGTGATAGGGAACTCTCTATACACCTATATATCAAATAAACCTAATGTGTTTACATTAATAGTTCTATAGTTACAGAAGAGAGTATGACATAAACTGCAGCAACATTATTGTTACATGTAAATCAAAATGGGAGAGAAATGAAAGAAGTACAATAAAGTAAATATTATCCAAATTTTTATGATCAACGAATATAGTTATTTTGGCATAGGGGATGTAGCGGAAGTAACTCAAAACATGAGCACGCAGAATATAATGAGGCTACATTTTGGGGAGAAGGGGGTGGTCACAAAAAAAGGACCAAGAAACCAACTTTTCCTTTACACCTATCCTACCGCAGAGGGTTGTAGCCTTAAGGCTGATCTTAACACAGCGTCACTGCAAAGGTAAAGAAAGTCCCACACACTCTTTGGTCCAGTCCAGCGAGGTACCCACTACATTAGGGGTGAGTTAATTAAACGTACTACCAAATAGAGCAGGCTAATTTTTGAGTGGATAATTTTGTATGGCCTGTGAATTATGTCATAAATATCCAAATTGGCCTTGGCAGAAAAAAAGTTTCCCACCCCTTCCTGACGGTCTTGCTAACAGCTTTGCTCTGTTTTCATTACTTTTAACTGCATGAGGCTCAGAAAAAAAAATGTTAACAGAAAGAAAAGTGCTAGCTCAGCTATGTATTGCTGAACATGTCACTGGGGACTCCGAAGTGCCTGGGTGACGGTTTTCAATATCCACACTGGAAGTCATCATTTTTATGAAAGTCACATACCATGAATTCACCACTGTAGAACACTGAAGCAAACATTTCTGTAAGGTGAAAATGGGAGATTAAACATTTATAGACAGAAGAACAGAAACCACAGCTACCCGGAAGAGATAAAACTACAAGGAATATCTAACTGAACTTTATGCTTCTGGGCATACAGCTGATCAGCAATCAGCGATAAGGAAAACTCCGTGTCACCCACTACCTGAGTTTTCTGTCCCTAGTATCTGGGATGAAGCCACATGGGAATATGTAAGGTAAAACATCTGAGGCAGGGGATGCTCCTTGATTATAGACAATCTTACTCAAAAGGTCTCAGAATACAGATTTCCACATTTAGATAACAGGCTTCCTAAGAAAGTGTTACCACAGGATAGGTGAGATTCTAGGAGAGACAGTTTCTCAAAAGGGTTTTATTTCAGTGGTTTAGATGGCTCCCTAAGCTTGTTTTTGACAAACCGGGGTTTGTGTTTTACTAATAAAATGGGAATGCAGTACAGTCTGGCCTAACAGACTTCAAACCTTACATACATACATACATATATATATATATATATATATATATATATATATATAATGATACATATGTATATAGCAAAAGCTCAGAACCCTGACAAGGGAGGACTGCAGAGGACGGCTCACTACCCCTCAGCTGAGGGCCTGTGTGGGCATCACTCATTCACAGAACCAAGATTCTCAAAGCATGTTCTATCCTACTAGCATTTAAACAAGTATCGGACATGAAGATAACTGGATCCCAGAGCAGCTGAGGGTGAGTGGGCACAAGGAGCTTGGAGTAAAAATGAAGGCAAAGAAAAAAAAAAACTTCTGAGAGAAAAATGTTGTAAGTGAGCAGTAAAAATGCACAGTTTGCTGGGAACAAGGAGGCAGTAAAAACCAAAGTTGGAGTTAATGAGGGACTAGAATAATAAGCACATCTGAATTGAGTTCTGAGAGAGGAACAGAAAGAATTACTGGGATTTGGTAACCAACTGGATCCACGAAATAAGGAAAATGGGTGTGACGGGGTTATTGTCAGGGTTCTGTTTTAAGTATCTTACAGGTGGCATAGGCACTGACCCTAAATAAATATCTTGAAGAAAAGAGTAGATTCTTCTGTAAGAATGAAAAATGAGGACTTGGGCTTTTGTTTCTACTCTGGATCTGTCAACATACATACAATAACCATCTAGTTTTAATTTTTACTAACTTCAATCTTGTCAAGTGAGCTTTTATTAACCTTGAACCTAGATTCTAGGCCACCAATAACAACCTCACTGATCTTGGTAGCTATACACCCCTAAAACATTTTGTCAGGGGACCCTAAGGACAGGAAGAATAAACAGCTTTAAAGAATGTTCTTCCAGGGCTGAAGGAATGGCTCCGCAGTTAAAGCGCTTGTCTACCAAGTGCTAAGTCAAAAAGCACTAATTACCCGAGTTGGATCTCCCAGCACCACATAAGTCAGGCGTAGTAGTGCATGCCTGTAATCCCAGCACCTGGGAGGCTTGGGCAGGAGGATTATCATGAGTTCAAAGCTAGTATGGGCTCTACAGTGAGTTCAAGACCAGCCTGGGCTGCTGAGGTGCCCTCAATAAATAATAAAATAAAATAAAATAAAATAAAGAATGTACTTCCTAAAACAGTACTCAATTTACTGCAGTCTTCAGAACAGCATGTGAGTAATGAATGGTAATTTCAAGTGGCTGGAAACAAACTAAACAGCCCACAGTGGGGGGGGGGGGGGGATGATTACATTAATTATCACACCAAGGGTATAGTATGCCATCTCTGAAAAATAAGGTTACAAGGACAAAGAAACTATTTTTGTTAGAGAATAAGGCAGAACACAAACAAAATGGTGTATATGTAGTATGATCAATAGTGTGCTTTAAAAAACTTAAAGCTACTTACACACAGGAATGACTTCAGTTCAATGAAATATAGTTCCTCTTGCAATCTCTCAAAGTTTGGATGAACTGAAACATTTCTAACATAACTTAACGGCTTACATTGTGCTTTATCTCCAAGCAACCTGAGCAACTTTAATATGCCACAGTCTCCTGGTCTCTAGAGGACTGAAACACCACAATTTTAAGTCACTGTTCTATTTATTGTCTTTTGGGCTGAGGGGCAGTGAAGGGTTTGTTGTTGTTATTGTTTTCCCGTTATTTTTCCCATTCGTTTTCCTCTTAGTGGTTTAATCATACTTAATAATGCTGTGACTAATTCTGCTCTCAAGCTCATAATTCTTGGGATTCATTTTAGGTTCATGTTTCATGGGTACATTTTTCTGGTTTCTGGATTTTGGTTTCTTCTAAGCATTCAATGTTATTTTCCAAAATTATCATAGGACTTCTAAGACCACAGCCATGAATCTAGGTATAACATCTGCCAGCCATTCTCACTTACCCACTGCAGTATTTGTATCCCGTCTGCATGCTTGTGTGGTCTCAGGCTGCCATATACACCTTTCAGAAAAGAACCTGACAAGCAGACTATCCTTTCTTGCATACTCTATTCTAAAATGAATGTTTAATGTAACTGACTAAAATTGTACGTTAAATATTTAGATTTCTTTCATTTTCTTTATTTTTATTTGCTTTCAGTTTCCTGTATATTTGCCTACTGTGCTGTTCTACTAGTTGGAGGATAAAAATGCACAGGTGAAGCACACGCAGTGTCAATAAAAGTTCTGAAATGAAGTGTGTGTGTGTATTTTACAGCATTTCAAGGAACTGTGTATTCTTAAAAACTACCACAGTTACTTCTAAACCAGAAAAAGAGAAAATATATAAAACAAAGGTTTGCAGTTTTATTAGAAAGGCAAACCTGATTATTCCCCACTCCACCCCCTTACATCCTATTCTCATTTTTCAAATTAACCCTATTTGCACATTCATTTTAGTATTGGGGAAATAAGAAACATGAGGATTAATGCTAGATAACCAAATAATTCAGTATGGGAAGTTTTACACATCTCTTTTCAACAACTTTTTGTGAGATTTTGGTTGAGGATCATTTCTTATGTTTGTGTGAGCATTTAAAAATATATAGAGAAAGTGATCTTTATTTAAAATAAAATCTTACGTATAAAACAGAGGTTTGTAAAACATAATTATAGAAGTAGGTTCTTTATGCTTCAAAAAGGATCTCCAAATACACTCAGAATATAAGACTCAAGACAATCTTCTCAGCAATCTTACGTGAACACTACTTGGGTGAAACTGCAGTTGCATATACTGAGGTGTGCTTGGGGTAAGCTCCTGAGCCTCCAGGAATTAATGGTTAGCAGAGGCGAGAAACTCTCCGTCTACTTCAGGGAAAAGAGGTGAAGGGATGACAAAGATCCACTGCTGGCCAGTTACCTTTTCTGATCCTCCTGAAAATTAGTCTAATCTCTAACCTATTTTCAGACCTCCATCAACTAAGATAATCTGAGCAAAGACAGGAAGATTTAGCTCTGAATAACTAAAGAAATCTAGTCAATAACTTTACTGCGCCCTGATTTTGTTAGCAATAGGTGAACTGCTTAGATACAAATTCAACATTTTACAAACACCATCTGAAAGTGTAAAAAATGTTCAAGCAAGAGTTTTAAAACATTAACAGCCTTGTATACTGCCTGACAGAAATTATCAAAAGATTATCTTTCTATTACAAGACTGCCATTTTCTCAGATAATCTGTCCTTTCTTCACTGTAAGACAGGATTTTACATGAACAACCCTAACCTCTCTCCCCATCTCCACGCTACCCCTGACTCTAAGCATTGGCATTCCCACCAAGACCTGCACCAACTTATCTCTATTATTTGAACAGCCACTGTGTTTTGTTCCCTTTGATGGCTAATCCACAAATCGGTTGATGTGCCTCCAAAGCAATTTTCATTAAGTACCAGCTTAAAAAAAAAATAAAAAGAGGAAACCAAACAATGAATTCAGCTGAGCTGCAGGATACAAAACACACACACACACACACACACACACACACACACACAC